>JAYKAV010000065.1:0-10605 GCA_035582835.1 Phoebastria nigripes | reverse complement strand
CACATGCCTTGCGAGCGCCCCTAAGATGAACCACTCCATAAGATATTATGGTGGGGTGATTTTTAGGGTGAGTACTGTTTTACTAGCAACCACTTGCATTTGGAATGGTAGATGTAGTCAAGGTAAGGGACGTAGTCAAGGTAAGGGATCTGATCTGCACTTTCAGCCTGGGGACAGTTTTCCCTCCTTTCTTCCCTCCAGCTTTTTTGCTTCTTAAGATAGGGAAAAGGTATGGATGCCTCAAATTGCTTCTTCTCAGATGTGTGAGATAGCACCATGTTTGGTCACTTGGCAGGGACACTTTGCGCCATCTTTGGAGCAGAGCAGAGGTTATTACTGTCTGTAAAAGGGATGTTGAGGATTGGTTGGGATAGAAAAGACAAGAAAGAATATATTTTCCTATCTCATACACAGCATACTTTGCCTTTGCAACCTCTGCCCATGTCCACCACATCTCATCCCAGTGGGTGCTGGAATGAGAGGTGAAGAAAGAGGGAACAGTTGAGCGCCAAGGAGTGGAAGAACCTGCCAGAACTGGAGCTGCTTAGATGTCAATTTTGTCAAGAAAAGTCATGTCTTTGATTTAGTTTTAAGGGAGGAATGGAGGAATTGATTTTCAATGTCTGTTCCTCACTTTGATACTTTTCTTGGTAAAAGGTGTAGAATTAAGGGGTGGCTGTGCATGTGCATGACATGCAATGCAGAGCTCAAAATCTCTGCAATGGTGTCAGTTTTTCCCCCAAGCTACTTTTATATGGCTCTGATGTCACTTCTAATTGATTATGGTATGACTTTAGACTCCGTTTATTTGATTCTGCAGCCTGGGACCAAACCCAGTGTGTTGAAGTACACATACATGGGCAGAAAGGTGGGAGGGCATAACATATATTTGTTTTTATATTTAAGAAAACAGTTCTTTCTTTAATCTATGCTTCAAAAAAAAGAACAACAAATATAACCTGCAAAATAAACCTCTAGTAAGTGTATTGAGTTGAGATTTTTAAAAGCCCTACATGATTTAAGATATATGGTCTCCCTGAAAACCTAAGAAGTTTGTGCTTCTAGGCTGCTAAAGCATATTTGATATGCCTGTTTATATTGGATTCTTTATATTGGATTCACTGGTAGCTTAGATCAAATTGAAGCAGGGCTTTGGTATATCATTCCTCCAGGACTAAAATGTCAGCTACTGACACAGTCTCAAATATTTTCTGTTTCTGGAATGTGCTTTTTCAGAACATTGCTTGGTGGTATCAAAGGGCACTTCCCAGTGGCAGCTCCTGCTGGCTGAGAAATTAGTAACCTGGAGATGCTCATAAGTCTTGCCTGCTTTGCTCAGAGATAGTAAACACTCAAGCAAAATTACACGCAAGTAATACTCCCTGTAGACACTCCAAGGAAGGCACTGGAATTTCCTAACCCTGCAGCAAATACGCAGCTTACTTCAACACGTCTAGCTTATCTAACTATTCTTTATCTAGTTATTCTGATACTCTGGCCTACAGGTCTTTTTTTTCCCCAATTTGCCTAATACCATGGGGTGTGTAGAAAAGGCTGGTATTAAGTCTCACTACAGGTGCTTTAGCCATAAGGTCATTTGTGTAATATTCTTTGGGTGATGCTGTTCTCTAGCAGTGCTTTATATTCTCTGTACACTTGGAAGTATTACAGAATTTCCACTCCCCTTTTTTAATACATTTTACTTCTTCCAGGTTTTGGGCATCTTGCATTATTTTGACCCTTAGTTTTCCAGGCCTTTTTCAGCTGGGGCTATATTCTTTTTGTTGTTGTTTAAAAATATATTGAATCATAAAAATGGCAGAGGTGAAGAATGCTAACACCTGAGTCAATACAACTGCATACAGTTAAAAAGAGAAAGTGTTTTTCACTCAGATCAGAAGGATTTTGGACTGATTTATGCAATTTTTTAGGGATTTTGATCGCTGACACCATTTTCTGTAATAGCCATTCTGAGTTGGATGTATGTGCATGCACTATAAATTATAGTGGAAAAGATTTAAACCATGTATATTTAAAGCTATGCATCCAAATGTAACAGGGTTTGGTAAGAGCTTATATTAAGTAGATGGCTGGCCCAGGAAGACCGTTTTCACATGGCAATAATGAGTATTGACTATTGTTATCGAATATTAGGGCAGAGTTAAGGTTGTTAGCTATAAAGTCAATATAAAGATTAAAACTGTGTAGATACACCTTTGAAACTAAAAGTCATTTGTCTGCATCAGTTTGTGTGTTTTTTCAGGGAAGTGCTCAGCTCTCTAAAAATCTTCATGGGATTATTTTCAGATTATTTGACTGGAGCTCATGAAAAGAGGCTTTGTTTATTTTATGGATTTACATACAATTTCTTTAAAATGATCTTTTTATAGGTGGGTCAGTAGATCATATTAAACCACAGGAGAACTATTAGTTTTCTTGCTGCTTCTTTTATTCTGGAAGAGATGTAAGTGTGACGTACTGTCCTTGGTAAATGAATTTATGTTTTTTTCAGGAAGTTTGCAGCTTGCAGAAGGGACAATGAGGGTATTTGGTAAGATGTCCACTTTATCTTTTTTTAGAAATGTGTTGGGAAAGAGTTTGAAGAAAAGAAGGAAGAAAACTGGCATTGAAGTTGGGAAAACCTGAGTGGACTTAGTGAAACTGGGTAGACAACATTTTCTTTGGAGGTGATGGAAGGTATCAAATCAAGCTTTTCTCATCCAGGGGCTGCTGAGCCATTGGGCAAATAAATGGAGGATGAGAACGCAGGTTTTTTAAAGCTGTCCCTCAAATAAATTTTGTAATTTTTTAGCAGGTGTCTGAAAAGAAAGCATTTCATTTTGATTTCAAAAGGACATTTTGTGTTGGATGAAACAACGTTTACTTTTTTTTTTTCTTTTAGGTTAAATAATTGAAAAATATTCTGTTCAACTTGATCTGAGTCTGTCTTATTTTTCAGTTTGGCAGCTAGCTAAAAAAGTTCCTTATTCACAGTGTATTCTGCAGACAATCACTTTCTTGGTGGATGCCAGTTGTAAAGGCATCCACAGGTTTGCAAAGTTATTCTGGACATATCTGCATAGCCATGCCCACTCCTAGAAAAACAACATTTGAGATGGCTTCAATAGTAAAAGAAAAAAAGCAGCTAGAGATTATCTACCATTACCAATTCCATTAATAATACTGTCTGTGTCAAACTGGAGGAGGCAATGTCAAGAGTGGCTGTGCCCACGCTTGCTCTCGTTGCCTGGCTCCCCTGTCATCAGTTTTAGAGAAGCTGAGGAGATGTTAAGATAATGATATCGTTCCAATTTTCCTTCTTAGCTCGAAGGAGCTTTCACATGCAGCAGCACCCTTAGGRTACTTTCTTATTCTCTGAGGGAGCAGATAACATAGATAACTTGTGTTTTGACTTGGGAATTGGTTTTCCCCCTCTTTAAGAGTAGTCAGCATTAGCAAGTGATGTAAAGGTAGGAGGTTTTTAGTGCAACAGCAGTGGCAGCATAAGGAACATCAATCTGTGTGGAACTTGTGATGGGATGATTGCAGAACCACTGTAATTCAAGATTTCAGTAGCCTAAAGTGCAAGTCTGTTGAGACCATACTATTCCAAGTCCACAAGGAAGAGAAAAATGGGACAGTAAGGATTTTAGGAGTTTGGCAGAACATAGCCGGTGGTGAGAGGCTAGGGGGAATAGTCTGCTTCATTAGGTCAGCTTAATTAAAAAAGTTGTATCATCAGGAGTATTCATGCTGCATAGAAAAGCTGAATAAACAGAGTAGGTACAATTTCCTGTAGAAGTGGAGAACAGTAGAATTGGAGGCCTGTGGATTTGACGGGGGAGCTGAGGCTGTTGCAGACTGCTCCCTATAAATCCGTACCTGTAGGGTTTGATAGTTCTACTGAACCTGGTGGGAGTTCAGAACCTGCATCACTTTTCAGGATTTGTTTTGCACCAGGTAGGTCGAGATGTCTGACATGTGAGAACATGAGCTCAGTGCTGCAGACAATGCTCCCGACTCTGTCTTGATACAAGAAAGCCCCTGCCCATGTGTTTAGATCTCACTGGAGTTAAGGAGATTTGAATTCAGGTTTAAAATTAAACACATACTTAGACTTGTTGCTGAAGAGGAATGAACTTAAGTGTTTGCTGAATTGGGGCCCGGAAGCAGTAAAGAAGCTCTTTTATGTTTTTGTTCTTCTTTTAAAATTCCCTATTCCTGCAGGGTGTGTAGCCACCGTTCACTTTCACTGCGAGAGAAGGGATGGTAGTTCAGTAGCCATACTGCACACCTTCAGCCCCCTGAATCAAATGCTGAAACGAAACGCTGAAATGAGCAAGGGGATGGCTTACCCTTTCCTAACCCCTGACTGTATCATTAGAGTGATAATATTATTTAAGCCTAATGTATCACAAGGAAATGGTTTCATTGTTAYCTGGTGGAGCCCCCATAACAATGCCATGGTGACTGAGGCTATAATGAGGAACTGTAAGATTTCAATGGCAAAAGGGATTCATTGCTAGTCCATGACCTCATGATGAAGTCATTACAATGCAGTCAGAGATATGAAGTTATTATGGGAAAACTATTTCACAGCAAGTCTATAAGGACCTTTTTGACAGTGCCATTATGAAGCCATTACAATGTAAGGTTATGATGGCAAAATGGTTTCAATGAAATCCTATTATGGTTTAAAAACAGACTAAATGGTGTCAGTGGAAGTTATTCCTCCCTCTAAAACCTAAAGGAATTAAACAGACCTCTGTTTAAACCAAAACAAGGACAAATTAGATGTATGACTTACACTTGATCAGAAGGAGAGAAATTACGATCTCTTGTGAACAGTCAACCACAATTTCTGCTGGAGTTATCTAGAACGAAAATAATGGTTACTGAGTTTCTAGGATCTTCTTAACTAAGTAAATCAAAATGGAATATCATCCTCACATAACAGTTTACATTAAATAGCATTCTTCTGAATCCTCCTTGCTCTATTACAAATTAGTGTATTGCAGTTTCTCATTTTTCTTGTAGTTGTAGTGTTTCTGACTTTTATTTGCTCTGATAGGGGTAGCTGTGGCATACCTCAAAAATAAATTAAAATTCTACTGCCACTCCCAGTCTAGGATTTTGAGTGACATCTGAGACTGACTGACAAAGTAAACAGTATATTTCAAAACTGGGTAAAAATCCCCCTAGCTAGGACTGACATCTCATCAGTAAGATGGTTACTATTTATCTGGTTTAAAATCTGGCCTAATCTAATCACCTGCTCTATCACTAGTGCTGGAAGGGAATAAAATTGCACATTTAAAAATTGTTTTGGGTAATGCCACCTTGCTATGAGATAATTAGAACAATATTTCCATGGAGGAACATGCCTCTGAAGTATCTCTGGGTTTTCCAGGTGGAACATCCAAATCTTTCTTGTCAGTGCTGTTTCATTTTCAATGAATAACTACATATTTGTTGTTCAAAAAGTTCAGTTAAGAGATGGTTTGACAGCACAGGGACTTGGATGTGGGACTCCATGGAGGTTATGGTGTTTGAGTGCCCACTGGCCGTTCAGGAGGGAATGTCCTGGGCCACAAGGACAGAAAGTCTATCCCAAGGCCAAGAACTCTTTTACTAGAATGAAAGATTTCTGCAAAATGTTCAAGGTTTGACAAATCTGCTTTTCTCCCCCTCTACATTTAAAAAAAAAAAAAAAATTGGAAAATGTTTCCATGAGCTTTAGTTAATGTAAGTGTTAAATGTGCTGGAGTATTGTTATGGGTTATGAAACTTACAGTCTTAAAGGGGAATTTCAAAACCAGTTACTTAGGTGGGGGCTCTCTTTACCTTCCTCACTCAATATGCATGTAAAATGATCTGGTAGACTGTCACAGAGGCCCATTCTTTTTATTACCAAACCACAGTGTAGGTGTGAAACCTTGTGAATAGTAGTTGGTGTGTCCTTTTTAGTCTGGCATCGGTATGTTCTAAGACAGCTTGAAGTATAATAATTTGGTTTTTATGCATCTTTGTCTCTGAAGACTGTCACCTTTGAGGACACATTTTTGGATAGAAGGGCCAGGATTCTCTTTAGCTGCTGAAGAATCCCATCCCTTTGCGAAAACTAAGGTTGAAAGCAAAGCTTTGAACAACAAGAGGTTTCCTCTTGAAAAGCAATCTTAGTGGTTTACACCAGTTTGAATTACATCTTTTGCATCTCCTTTGCAGAGAACTTAAATGGATGCTCACCATTCTTTTTTGGAACACATGCTGTTTCTGTACAGTGACAGCAACAGAAAGTTAGATTAGCAAATGACAAATGAGCTCTATATTTCCCATTTCAGATAAACTAGAAATTATAGATTTTTAAAATGATTTTGGTATTAAAAACTATGACCCAGCTATCAGTTCATCAGTCAAATAAATATCATCAAATACGCTAAAGAATGTATTTTGTCTTCTGATATGTTGTAAACCAGGAATAAATAAGCTCTCCCACATTTGGTAAGGAAAGCCTCTGTGCAATACTGTAGAAACATGTAATATCCCAACATCAAGTGTCTCAAATTCTTCCATCCTCATTCTTTTCAGCTTCTTAAAAAGTTCAAAACCTGTTTGACATCCTTGGAACAATACCATCAATCTCTTTTATCTCTGGTAACGAGGAGGTTATCCTGGAAAATGGTATAAATTGRATGTCGCAGGTACTGTGGAGCATATGGCAGAGAGAGACCTCTGAATAAGTCTCTATACTGCCAACTTAGGTCTGCCATTGATAGAATTGAGCTCGAGGTGATAATTCTTCCTGGACTCAACGATTCCTGATGATTAATTGGATGCCCGTATCACAGTCCCACTGAGGTAGATGCTGGGAGGGTGTACTGCCTCAGGCACTGTTCAGCAGAGACTGCTTGTGTACATTCATGTCATGCAACATCCAAGATAATGTGAAAGGTGGAATGCAGCATAACATAGGACGGACGGGCCCGATCGCATCTCCAGGTCATGCTGCTATCGACAGGTCATAGTCCTTGCCTGAGAACAGAGATCTACAAAGATGCTTTTCAGATACTTTGTCCTCCTCACCCGCTATGAGCAGGAGCCTTATAGTTGCAGCACTTGCCAGGGGAGTGAAGTCTTAGTTTCAGTTTTAACTTGGATGAGAGAATTCATATCCCTTTCTGGCTCTGAAGAGTGCCATGTAGCACGGTGCAGTACCTGTGTGGTCTCTCCGTGCACTTCCACTGGGCTGCTGCAGTCAGTTTGCAGCTGGCAGGGCTTGTGAGCTGCTGACTGGGGGACAAGAGGGGACGTGGACATCAGGCTTTAGACATCATTTGCCCGTAGACTGCAAATGACGGAGACACACTGTCTGATAGATCATACTTCTGTGATGAGTCAATATATCACTACCCTGCTCTTTCTTCACTGCATTCAGCTGATGGGCTAATGGCAAAAATTATTGTCATTGGTTTTTTACATTTTGTTCTGCTTTTTTATTATTCCAGGGTTATCCATCACTCCTTGTCCTCTTCTGCTTCAATGGTGACTGTTACCTTTGTTTAATCAGCAGATTTCATGACCACCATCCTCCTTTTTTCCCCTCTAAAAGTCATTAATGAAGATATTAAATAGGATCTGTCTTATTAAATAAATTTACCCTTAGTGAATTCTGCCATTCCTCTCTCTCTCTTTGGCTTGGTAACATCCCTTTCAAATGAACCTGGAAGAAAATGCAGATGAAGTGAAATCGCTGTGTCGACCAACTTTACAGACTTCACAGTAATCCATACATATTTCAATTTGAAGAACAATTTGCCACATGGTACTGAAATCCATATATGTTAGATGACTGCCTCTTCTTTGCTTGAAAACAAGAACATTGTGATTCTTTTGAAAAACAATAGTCTCCGTTCTGGTCATCATTACTTTTCTATCTATTTCTTTGTTGGTGACTTAATGGAATATTGTCTTGATACCCAGTTAGACCATTGTAATTTGACTAGTGTTTTTATATGACAAGTAGGATAAATACAACTCGTGATTTCTTTAAAAAGAAGAAGGTTGGCTAGAGTGGGGGGAGAGAGAGAGACAGAGATTGGTATTTAATGTGAGAAATCACTAACAAAAGTTTCTGACAGAAATACTAATCTCTCTACTTTATGGATCCGTTCTTAATAYGTTTGAAATAATTTAGTACAACTTACAGCAATATCTGTTTTGATGCTAAGCACCATAGTCATACATTGCTATCTGATGGAACTTCAGACTTCCCAGGTTTCCAAAGCCTTGACTCTGGTATTTTTTTCATAATTATTGTTACTTACAAATAACTTCAGGGAGCTGGTTATCTCTGGCTCTCTCTAAAATGTGGGTTGAATACACTTTCCTTTCCTTGGTGGACCACAGATTGCTTCCAACTTAGACACCTGAGTTTCTGTCGAGGCATGCAGAGGGGTGGTGACCATCCCCATCCTGTTGTAACACACACGGTCAGGATGAAGTAGTACACCGATGGGTTAGGAGGCATGCTGGGTCACCACAGTTTAAGACATGCTTTGGCCATATGTATAGAAAGTTTAAAGACTTAGTTAATGGAAGTTGGGCATTATGAATTCTCTTTGTACTCTTCTTACTTGCTTTGTGATAATGTYAGCACATGCATAACCTGCTCAGTTACAGACGGTGTTCAAAGCTGCCATTTGGGGCTCATCTGCAGTAGATTTTTTTTCTTTCAGTTCCCAAGTAACAGCAGCTAAAGGAAATGTAAAAGTGAAACAAAAAAATAGGTTGTAGCTTGCAACAAACACATGGGGAGCATCTAACCTTTACAAACATGGAGAGGACCTTCAGCTAATTGGCAGTTGGTTAATGAAAAGTCAAATTATTTGGTGAACACAAATCTTTATCATTTTGAAAAGAGTCATGAGACTGGAGTGAGGAGCACCATTGTGTTAATGTTATCAGTAGCCTTTGGGGATGAGAAATAGGATACACTGGATTGTTAGTGTCACAATCATCCATCACTCACATGATGCACATCACACATGATACACAACATTCACATCATACACATCTTCTTAGAGTCACATCCTGATCTGACATGAATCAAATGTTTCCTTACATATTTTCCTGACCATATTGCATGCTTTTAGAAAGAGTAATTCTAAATAAATTTGCAATTTAAATCAACAAGGACAGCAAAAAACCTTTTGGTTATACACTCCTCCCCAGTGCTTTGTACTTTCGCTATGGCAATGCTTCAGAAAGACACCTCTTTAATACTAAATTTACACTGAAAAAAACTATTTCAATACATAAACATTTCCTCTTACTACACCATGGTAATGCTACAGTTTACTTTAGCTAATTCTTCTCTGAATATTTGTTTGTGTAGAGGACAGCTGGATTATAGAGATGTTTCAGAAAGTTCTTATTTCATATAACAGTTGTATATGGGTATTTCCTTTTTCAGTTTCTCAACCTCTGTTCTCTTCCCAAAGGATCAAGAGGATGCCCCCTAGGAAACCAGGGCAGCAAATACCCTGTTGGAGAACTGAGCTCTGTACAAACTCTTCGAAAGGACCTGTCACACAGAAAATGCAGGATCCACAACTGCATAACACATTCAGAAGAACTTGGTTTAGTTTACAAAAATGAGAAATGCAAACTAGGTATTTTAAAATACATACTGAACAAAGCTGAGACCAGATACAACCAGTGAAACATTTTCAAAAGGTGCCTATCAGAATTGTAGAGGTATAAATGAATGGAGTTCTCTTAAATCTTTCTCATTGTTATTACTACTACCACTGCTACTGCTACTGCTGCTACTGCTACTACTACTACTACTATTATCAGTCACTGTTCTAGGCAGCGCTTTATCTGTCCAGTACACACGAAGTTCTGCCCTGAAGAGCTTATGCTTTGGACTACTCTCTGGAAGAACATAGAGAAAAATCTAGATTTTAACAATACTTTCATGTAGTTCTAAAGTTGCTGCTTATGTTCATCATGGCAGAAATCAGCTTACTAAGAGGGAAAGTGGCAGTAAGGGCATGAGGGAGGGAAGATGTCCCATGTCTGGGCAGTGTGGAAAACTGCAGTCAAAAGCAAAGACAGGCAGTAGGTTCTCAAAACCGAGGCGAAGGGCTCTGGAGCGGAGGATCGCGACGGGGCACCTTTCCTAAAGTGGCAAAACCGCGGCAAAAACCGCGAAGGCAAAAACCCGCGAAGGCAAAAGCCCAGGGAGAGAGARGKAGCCCCAGCCCCCMCCCTCCCCGAGCCGGAGRAGTGAGCTCCTGACGAGCGGCAGCTCTGACTCGGCGTGGGCGGGGACAGGAGGGACGGCGGCCCAACCCCCTCACATACAAGAGCAGCCCCCAGGGAGCGCGAGCGACCCGGAGCGCGGCGAACAGGGCGGGCAAACAGGAGGTGGCGCCTCAGAAGAGTGCGGCGCGGCAGTTGGCGCGGCAGTTGGCGCAGGCAGGGCGTGCAGGGAAGGCGAGCGGGCGGGGCGCAGCCGCCCTCCTGGCTCTAGAGRCCAACTCAACCAACTCGACTTGTGGTCATCGCCCTCCCAGAAGAACAGCTAGCTATGGTTTCCAC
>JAYKAV010000064.1:212345-228883 GCA_035582835.1 Phoebastria nigripes | reverse complement strand
TTTTTTTTTTCCGATTCTCTCCCCCATCCCACTGAGGGGAGGGGGGAGTGAGCGAGCGGCTGTGTGGTGTTTGACTGCCTGCCGGGTTAAACCACAACAATTAGCATGTGCTGCCTTTAACAATACCACCTGTATGTACTGCTTATAAGAGCTCATTCCTGTGGAGATGTGTAAGACTGTAACGCTCTCAGCAAACCTTGGTGTACCATCCAGAAATTTCAGTATTGTACAGGTAAAAGATTGATAGCTTTGTTCACTTGGAAGAATACTACAAAGTTGTGAAGAACAGTGAGGCCACTGAACCTCACCACGGAGAGAAACTCTGCACAGCGTACTGAGATCAATGAAGAGAGGCTCATCCTATGGTGCAACAACTGAGGTTCCCAGCATCAGAAGGGATGTAAGATTGCTATCACTGTAAGATTGCTATAATTTCCATCTTTTACACAATAAACCAGATAAATCAACCTTGAGTGTCTGTGCCTGTCTTACTGAGATCCCAAAAGAGCTAGCACCTCCTTGGTGCAAAACAATATTRTGCCAAACACTCCTTCATCCTACTTACTTAGAAGTGTTGTGTGCAAGTTATCTGAGTTTGCTGGTACAAGATGTTTAGCCCAAAGGCAATATAATATAAGTTCATCCTAGTCTCCAATTGCCTGTATTTCATTTTTCTGTATTATAAGTACATTATTCTAATATACAGAACCAAAACAGCTTTGACTGAATTTGCCTATTTTGAGCCACTATTAAAAATGTTATTCCCATTTTGGAATAGGCCCATTTAAGTTTTATGATTTATTTTGTTCTCAACGTTATTAAAAAATTACAACAAGATATACCTGCTTATTGTCTTTATTTCCAAGCCACTCTATACCATYGGGTGAATTGACTCAGAACTGAAGCATAGGACTAAAGTTAGGAATGAAGAATGTTCAACATTTTCATATATACTTTATTAATAAAGATAGACCTACACTTTATGCTTTGAACTGAGACCTATACCATTGTTAATGTTATGAGGAACATTTTATATATATGTATATCAAAATACAAAATTCATTTCCTATCTAATTTTGGAATGTTATTCTGCATTATAACCATCATATTTTCAATACTGTGCCTTAAAAATTTACCAGATGCTCAGGCGGCATTTATTCAGTGCCAGGAATTGTTAAAATTCATTGTGTATATCCATGGCAATTCCTATTTCTGTTTAACAGCACATTAATTTTTTCATGTCAACTTTTCTAATCCATCAGTGCTTGGATGTTCTCTAATGTCCTCTGCACAACAAATCAACCTATACTGCACCAGTAACCATCCTAACCTGTGTTAAAGCATATAAACAGAAATCTAGTCATAGTTCTGTGATGACTTACACCAGCTTTGATCTCCTTACTGCATTGCCCTCCTGATATCCTCCAGGATAGATGCTATATTTGGCTTCTTCTAGAAATTAATGGTGGAATTTGTAAAAATCTCTTTCCCATTCTCTCTTTTTGTAAGTTTTAATCACACAAAAAAGTGAAAGACAGACAAACGTTCACAGATGAATGCAAGTCACCTATAGTGCCTTCTTTTTCTGAACAAAAGGGCCAGTATATTACAGATACAACTTTTAAAACCCCTGGAATAGCAGTAAGCAAAAGTAAAACAATCCATTCCTCACTGCATTCTGCACCCAAAACCAAAAAAAAAATCTGATTGATTTTATGTTGGAAAATATAATTCAGTGAGGGTTATGTCTCAGTTTCATCAGAGAATTCTCAAGCTGTCCAAACAACCCAAATTAAAATCATCAGTATTCAAAATACAACTGAAAAATTTAAAGGCAGTAAACATAATTTGAAAAACTGAAATAAACTGAAGTGAACTCGGAGCAAACTACAGAGAAGCCCTAGACTATGTAAAATGTATTCTTGTTTCTTTGAATTTTTGATGTGGTAACTCTTAAAATGTTTTGGCCCTTCTACCTATATTGGATAATACATACATGCTGAACAAGTCAATCAAAGCCTCCCTTTTCTTATGACACATTCCAGTTTTCCATCCTCAACCTATGGGAAAAATCAGCTTTTTTAGAAAGAGAAGTGCTTCACAGAGCTCTGAAATGGCTCTAGGTGACCAAAATAAAAGGGTAGTGTGACCTAAGAGTTTATCAAAGAAAACTACTTAGTCCTCTTTCCTTTGTATTATTTTTTATGTTACAGTACATGAGCTGTTTCTGTTTCCTCACAAAATGCCAATCATAATTGGGCAATTGACAAATCCACTGGAATTAACAACTTAATTTTATAGTTGCAAGAGAGAAAAATAGTAAGCAGTTTTAAAACTGTCTTGAAATTACTCAGTTTGTATTTTTCACTTCTCGTTTTGTTCAAACTTATCTGGTGGCAATGGTTAAGCTAGACAGTAAAATTTTGCCTAGAATTCAAGATTTCATTCCCTCCAGCTGCATGCTAAGACTTAGTATTATCCCCAGTGTTAACACTGCAGCACAGAATGGGACTTACTGCATAGTTAGAGCTCCTCTAGTTTGGTTAAAATATTAACTATATGATAGTCACTTTTCTGTATGGCAAGATTATTATTTACAGTGAAATTCTCAGTTGAATTCCATTTGAACTCTATGTATCTGGGCCAACAATTCAAATGCCAGGGGAACATTGAAGCTGAAATAGATCTAAAAAGATTTAGTATTAATCAATGCATGGAGGGAAATCTATTCAACTGTTTAGAGATTAGATATTTTCCTCTCTAACAGACAGAAATTTTACCTTCAAATTCACAAATTCTTCCAGAGATACCAGGATCATTGATTTGGGAAGGGCTGGCAGCCCTCAGTCTCTTTCCATGACAGTGCTGCAGATGGTAAAGCAATTATAAAAACAAGCAGTGGCTCCTTAAAAAATTGCACAGAATCTTTGGAGTTTTTTACTTATCTTATTAGTCATAACTGAAAGTTACCAGCTGACTAGAACGTAATTTGTGAAAAAGTAATAAGTAGCGAATGTTTCAAAATGAAAACAGGCGCAACAGAACATTCCCACAGTGTAAATCATTTTCAAAGCAATACAAAGCTTTCGGCCCATAGCATTTGGATTCTTCCATTGACACCCCCCCTCTCCCTGCCCCTCCCTGGGAACGCAAGAAGTTAAAGAGATGAAAGTTACTTCTGTGATTTCCATACTCAACAATTTTATGGGATTGGGAAATTTATGTTTATCTGGTCTTTAGTGATATTTATATAACAAAAATTGCAGCAAAAAGAGACAGTATAATTGTCCAGAGAGGAAATAAAAGCCCTGCATACTCTCAAGTGGCTTCACTTCGGCATATACAAGATGTATCCATACTACTGAAGGACACTGAGGGTATTTGAAAGATATTCCACTGCATTGCTGACTCTGTAATCTTCATTCTATGCCAGGTTTGCCAGTTTGATAAAACATTCCTCACAATGAAGTAAATGCTTCAGTTAAGACCTACACAGCCTTATGTAGATCTCTTATTTCCACTCTTCATAATCACAAAATGAGCTTGAAGAAAGTGCTGTGAATTAAAAATTCCAAGACTGTGGGAGTCTCTCTCCTACAGTGTGGCGCACTATGAAAATTTAAAATGGTGATCTAAACCATTCCTATTTTTACATCTTCTTAACATTTTTCATTATTTTCTTCTGGTTTTTTTTTTTTCCTTCTTAGCTTCATTGGAAGATACAATCAGAAAGTATTTTTTTTCTCTGTTCTATATACTACTATCTTAGTAGTATATAACTGCTTGCAGTTCCAGAGTTAAGAATGATCTAAGTTTTGCATGCAAAACAAACACCAAATGACCTTATTTTGTAACAAAGCTATATTCTTCAGGGTTTTTTCTGAAAATTTCAAAGTCARTTTTCATGGATGAATTTAAAAAATTGATCACAAGTTACTTGGGCGTAACATATATTGCTCCTTTGTCTTCAATTATCCTCCGAATGAAATAGTTATAAGGACTTTCTATGTCCCTCAGTTAAAACTTGTAGGATTCTTTGGTGCAGCCTGTACTTCATGTCATATAGGATGAAAGGATTTTTCCTCTTATAGACTCATCCCTGAAGTTGGTTCTTCCACAGGGGCTGATGAATACTATTCTACTGCAAAAAATTCCATACAGCACTCTCTTCTTTCAAAGCTTGCCAACTTTTAGGTGATTATTCTGAGATGGTTATCTGCCCCCCATTGTTTTCAATTTGTTCTTAAGAAAGATGTCTGCTGGCTTTTCTCTCTGGAAACAATCAGAATTTTGAAAGAGCACAGCACCTTAACTGAATCTCATTAAGAATAATAGGAAATGGTAACCATTTTGAAAGGGAGTGATGGATGAGCTTCTTTGAGGATTTTACCTCTGGTGAAAATAGTCATAAAAATGGCTGTTTAACTTAAGCTTTTTCAAAAGTTTGTTTGAAAAAAAAAAACCTCTATTGTTTTGTTTTTTTTTTTTCTAAGTTGGATTGAATAGCCTCTCCCTGATAGTTTGTTTAATTTTTTTTTATGTACCTCCAAGAAAAGAGATTTCACAACCTTGCTCACTAACTAGTTTGTATATTTAACTATCATTATAGTAAGAAAGCCTTTCTTGATATCTAATGTCTGAATCTTCCTTTCTGTAAACCAACCTTCTTGCCCTATCCAGTGGCATAGAGAGTACTGTTGTCTTTATAAAAACTTTTTGTTTCATACTGAAGAACTCTTATGTCTCTGAAGTCTTCTCTAACCTGAAAAATCAGTTCGTTCAAACTTTCTGTCAGTCGTATTTTATAAATACCTTGCCCTCCTAATTATCTTCCTCAGGACCAACCCCAGTTAGTCTGTACCTAAAAGTGTTATTTCCAAAACTGCTCAAAATACTACACGAGACCTTATCAATGTCAAATAAAGCAGAGGAGTGATTTGTATGTGTCAAATTCATTGCACACAGTGAGTCCCTCTCAATATGTTACACAAGGAGTTTATCTTTCCAGAATTATTTCCCATTTCCAGCTACTCATTTCCCATCTTGTACCTGTGCATCTGCTTTCACTTTTCTAAGAGCAGTACTTTGTTCTCGTCTAACTCAATTCCATTTTCTTTATTTTATATTATTTCTCCAGTCTACAAAGATTACTTTGAATTCCAGTCCTCTTTTCAGTAGTGTGTCAGCTGTTCCATCTTGGGCGTCTGCAGTTCATGTGAACTTACGTTTTATTTCATCATTCAAGCTAGAGATGAAAGTGCTGACCAGAACAGGATTCAGGACAGACTTTGTAGTCAGACAATGAACCAATGCTAATTAATCTCTGAGCATGATTTTTAACTGGTTTTGTACCCGTGTGGTGATTTCATCACAACATTTGCTTGCAGAAATGGTAGGTGGAACTTTTCATTCCAGCATCAAAATATACCACATCTATTGCCTCCTGCCTTATCTACTAGGACAGTCACCCTGCCAGGAAAGGAAATTTGGCTGGCTTGACATGATTTGTTCTTGACAAATCCATGTTGGCTATTTCTCATCATCTTGTTATCCTCTAGGTTTTTATAAATTGATTGTTTAGTAATTTGTTCTCCAATCTTTTTGAGTATCAAAGTTAGTCTGTCTGGTCTGTAAACTCCTACTCATTTTATTCTTTTAAATTACCATAATCAAACATTGAAAGATTGTCAGGTTGCTAGTATATATTGCCAACAATTATTTTTAACTACCTGAATTTGCTCTTTTAAATTGATGGAGAATAGTGTGTTTTATGGACATAGTTTTTACAGGAAATTGCTTTCTACATCAAATCTTTCCTAGATATGTATCAGACAGAGACTGAAAGAGAAAAAAGGGGATTGGCCCAAAGCTTACTGGAAGCAGTGGAAAGCCTCCCAGCTGAGGCTTCTGACTTCGGATAAGGTTCTTAGTATGTGTCTGGCACTTGCATCAGTCTGGCACCTGCATCAGTTTGACAGACAGATCAATTTGTGAGCCTGGCTATGCAAACTGAGAAGTCTTTAAAAAGGCTTTGCTGCTACACAAAATGGGAAGTGATGACATACTGACCATAATTTCATTGATAAATGTAGCACTGCATACTTTGTGGGAGTCACCACTGTGCTAGTGTTTTCTGTGTCAGTAATTAGAGATTTAATAAGAAGAATAGAACTGCAGTGTATTAGAGTGGAGAAAGGAAAAGTGAAGAATTTAAGGAATTTGCTGCTCTAATAAAACCTGCAGCCAATTAAAATATCTAGAGACAGTTTATGCTATTCAAGGGTTTTGTTTTTAAAAAAAACAAAACAAAAAAAAACCCACTGAATATAAACCAAGGAAAATCCAACCACATTCAATTTGTTTTGTGGTTTTTTTATGCAATTGTAAGGTCGCCATCTGGTGGTTGTTTTAACATCAAGAATGTGAGGTTGGTTTTGAACAGCTGTGGATTGTGGGGTTTGAATTTAATCCAAAAAAAGAATATGGGTTCAAATACTATCATGCTGAGTTTTTTTCCAAAACTTTTGCAAAATGTGATCAAAGAGATCAACATCTGAGTAATGACTATCCTAACAAAATATAGGGAATGGAGGTTATGATAATGACTTTAGCCAGGATGCTCTATGGATGTGAGTGGTGAGCTGTGTTTGGGTGCCTATGTAAAAACTCATATTCAGGAAAATAAATTTAATCAATAAACTACTGGCAAAGAATATATTTTAGGTTCCAAAATCAAAGACGGGATTTATCTTACCCAACTTCAGCAATCGAAAAATTAAGCCAGCTAGTTGTCTGGGATGCCTCTGTTGTCAGTGAAGAAATACAGATCCCTTTAAATAGCAATTAATCTTCACCTAATAAAGGCACGTAAGATAAATATGATGAAACACCCTCTGGAAGGGCTCATCTCTGTCTCTAGTTGACTAGTTTAGTGACTGTGCCCAATCTTTAGACAAGTAAAGTTAAGAAAGATGAAATGCAATCTAAGGTCAAGTGTTGGACATTCCCTGCTGCCCAGGAAATCTTCCTTTCTGTCTCTTATGCATCAAACCAACCAGCTGATTGTGAGTTGTTGAGGCCACATTTGGCCTGTTTCCAGCTACATTTCATGTGCAGATATCTATGCACTATACTAAGGCATCGTGAGATGTAACTATGACTTCAGTAATTATGAGCTTTTTATTTAACTAAGGACATCACCTCCGGTTTTTGTTTGTTTTCCCACTAGGTGAGAAGAATAAGTGAGTCAGCTTAATGGAAAACAAGCAACCTCTCAATTAGTGCCTGTAACTGTGTATCTTGGCTGCAACATAGATATCATTTAACAGATTATCAAGATGCAGGACACCTTTGTTTCAATCTATCGTTTGCCGTAACTGTTCCCTACACACATACGTATACAGTTATATAATCAGTTGTTAGAGGACTTTTTAAATTGGCAGAGCAGTACTTCAAAAATGTGCTACAATAATGTCTCAGTCACTCCAGGCAATAACAACCTAGAGCCTTGAAATATCATTTTCCATTAAAAATTTGGTTGTAATCTGTGCTTCACATATTGGCTAACTACTGGAATAGCTCCTTGAAAGGTGCCATGAAAATGCTGCAAGTTTGGCAAGGTCTTCCTTGTTCTAGTGCAGAAAATCAAGGCAAGGTTTAACAGTAAAGACTACTGTGTTGTAACTATGACTTTATAGTATGATTGTAAAGGAAGATCATGTTTTTCTGGTTAAGAGATAAGGAACCAAAACCCACAAAATATAACATTTTACTTATTTTGCTAATGGTACCAATCTCTCATTGTTACCCCAAACTCTTGATATAAATGTGCACCATTGTATACCAACACACAACCACAACCAACACACATTTGTTAACCTTGAATATATGCTAGACTTCTTTGGTCATAAAATTAGGTTTTACACCATACTGTGAGAAATGAATGTTTTATGAAATGTGCTTCATTACCCATTGCAGTTCTGATGCAGTCCTTGATGTGTAGCGTCTCCTGTCTGTGGGACCATCCTCAGTGGGCACTGAGTTCAAGCAATGCATGTCCTGTAATCAGGTTTTGGAGACTTGATCAATGAGCTTGTCATAGAGAGCCAAACAACCTAATTTAATTTGTCATTACTGTTGCTTATAGAATTATCTAAGCATAACCAAGCTAAACATGGAATTTGGTTTATGGTCAGGAACTTGAAACAATGCAGAAGAGATTTAGCTGAGCATTCTATTTACATAAGTTCAGAATGACTTCTGACAAGGAACATCAGAGTTATTCCAGACTTAAGCCAATATAACTTTGCACTTCAAAGAGCATACATATGAAGTATTAGACAGCTCTAGAATTAGATACCTCCTTGATGCTGCTGAATCATATATGAAAGCTTGTGTTCTGAAAAACATGTATTGCCAAAAGCACTGAAATAAATTAGAAAAAAAAGGACTTCACTTGTAAAGAAGGAAGGAAAGAATATTCATTTTTAGGGGGGACATGTTGTATCCACCTTGTTTATTTTAACATGATAACTTCACTGTTGCCTCAAACCTTGGATTTCTTGCATTGAGCAGGTGATGGTCATTAACAAATGCATAGCACAAAGGAAGCAAATGATCTTTCCCAAATAAAAAGAAGACATTTGTGGCCCTTTGAAAGTAAACAGCGCAGATCATTTATGTTTTTGATTCACTAGCTCAATCCAGGATCATCAACAAATACAACAAGGTGGAGAAAAATCTACCATGATTTTACGGCATGTTGATCATGTTTCTTTTTCCCCAAAATGTTCATATTCAGAGATTTTACATTTTTATTATAGTAACTAAACTTAGGTAGAATTCAGAAAAAAAAAAATTAGTCAACTCAATATTAAATTTTTGGATTCTCCAAATAAATTATGGGAATAGGTCAAATTTGGAGGCTAAACAATGTCTATGTGCCATATTTAGATACAGTTAATTGCAGTTTAGATAATGAAGATGTTTCAGATGGAATGAAGTTCAAAAATGGATTTGGTGTTTAGGCTAAGACTATCCAACTTGCAAACTTTGTGACTAACTCAATGATGGGTTTGGTTTATAATATGTTTGCAATAAGTGTTTATTGTCTAAAAGCTTTGAGATCATTGCGCCATACTGGTCTTTGGTATCAAGATCCTGGAGTGGGAAGAGAAAAGAAAGCCTCTATGTTTCCTCAGAGTAATAAATATATAGCTATTTGAATTACTAGAAATGTATAAATAGGACAATCACTACTTTAGCCAATTCAATTGTTAGACTTTGCAGCTGGGCAGTATTTTTCTTATTATTTTTTGATGAATTTGAATTCACTTACTAAAATTCTATGCTTCAGACAGACTGAAGCTATTCACATTTCAAAGCTGTCAAAATATTTCCTTTATAGTTTGTAAAAACTTTCCCTTTCAGAAAGGCGTTTTGTTGAATATTTCCTCTCAGAAAAGAAGTTAAGCAAACACATGAAGTGAGCAGAGAACTAAATAAAACATTTCATCTCAGGTTGATCAACGTGCTTCTGAATTGTTTGTTTGTTTGTTTGTATCACCAAAAGAAATAATAAAATATTAAACACTAAAAGAAATATTCAAATATTAAAAGTGTTTTTCAAATTGACCCGAGCAGAAATTTTTCCATTTTTTCCAGTAAACCAAAAGTTCTTTGGTTTAAGTTTTTGGAATTTCTGTCAATGTGAGTACCATATGAAAATTATGTCTGTGTCACCACAAAGAATAAAATTATACAAGAGGATTTGTATATATATTAATTAATTACCCTATAGAAACAGAATGTAGGATTTGAAGAATCCTCTCACAAGAGAGGACCAAGGCACAAAAAGAAAGATGACACTGTCATTTGAAATACTCCCAGAGAGATTTCTTCAAAATCTATATATGTAATATCACATAGGAATTCTTTTTCAGCTCATTTCCTTTTCAGAATATCTCAAGCCTTCCATAAAAAGATGAAGGGAATTCATGTTGAAGTTGATTCTGTGAATCAACCTATAAGTTAAGGACATGATACCATTTAACAACAGAGGAAAAATATTTTCTCAGGACTGTTTCTTTGCTTTTCCTATGGCAGCCAGCTTCAGTGTTTTTAAAGATTTCCTATATATTACTCACTCTCTCCTCTCAGTATTACTAAGAAGCAAAAATGATTAGTGTTCTTCCTCTGTAAATAGGATATTGTCAGAGAAAGATTGTACCTTACCCAACATCTCACTGAAAATATGTGGCAGGAGAACTATTGTTCGACTTTGCTTCCAAAATCCTTGTTATAAAACTCATTTTAGAAGAATGACTTAAATATTTTGAAATTATATCTTTGAAAATATTTTTCCTTTTAATTTTCAGTTCAGTTTAAAACTACGTGATTTTTTTAGACTAATGGTTGAATTTGTAATGTGAATGTAAATGAAAACATAAAAAGAAGTAAAAGAAAAAATACAGTCCATTTTTTTTTGTGAAACACTGGGAGAAAGGAGCTTTTCAGTAACTTCTATAAGTGCTAAAACAGTCCTGAAGAGAAGAGGACTTCTGCCTTCCAGGAATCCTAACTCTCCATTATTCTGTTGCTCATAAACTCTGTTACCAGAAAATCATGTCAGAGTTCTGAATTTATTCTGAAATGCTGCTTATAATGTAAGTCATGGCATGTCCAGTCCAGACTGAAGCAATATTAATTTTCCATCATGCAAATATTGCATTTTATGTTGACAGAAAAAAAAAAAAATCACAACACTTGCAGGCTCCAAGTAACCTAGTATGTTTTATATGCATGATTTTGGTACATTAAAACATCTACATATAAATAGTCACGTGTAAATATAAGTAGTACATATGAATTGTCACGTTCTTTGAAATCACATTTTTTAAGCATGAGTACCTATTTTTAGTCTGCGAATAGTTATATATTATTATATATATCATATATTCTAAGTATTCTTATATGTTTTAGCAATAAATTTATGCAGACCATTTAAAAATTTATAATTTTCACAGTCTTTTCTCATAGTATTAGCTTATTGTTTACTTTGGATTGCATCACCCTTTTTGTACCTCTCCTGGTTTTGCAAAACAGAACAAATTTGAATTACACACAAACACATCATACTTCCATCTACTGTAAATCTGTATCAGCCCAAACCAGCATTGTTTACATAGGAATAAAATGCAATATAGTACAAGATTACAGAAATGAATTGTATACAAATAAACCACAAATAAACTAAGTGCTATCTAAAAGTATAATGAACTGTTGATTAATAATGCATTAGAAGTTAACACTGAAATCAAATTAGTCATCTCAGGAAGTTTGTATGCATTTCTTTTTTTCCTTGTCACTGATGGTGTGCTAATAGTTTTTAAAGCAAGTGTGTTTCTATGATGAGTTCATTTAGTATTCAGTATAATAGCACTGATAATAATGAGCTCATTTGGCTTCCATTATATAAGCATTAGATAATGGATACCTATATTACAGTGTTACTGTTATGGCGGTGCTTTTTTTCTTCATTTGGTACACAGTGCTAAATCTTTAAAGTAAAGCTTTTATGCAAATTGTTGATGTTTTTATCTTTGAATCATGACTAATTTTATGGACTCTGGAATCCCATTATTGTCAAAGTTGCTTTTGATATGAGACTCTCAGTAATTTGACTTGCCAAGAGTTTTATTATCATTAGTTCTATCCCAGCTTTTTGCTTTCATCTTTTCTCCCTTTGTCAGCTTTTTACATACTGCTACTTGTAGTATCATCCAACAAAAATATACAGACACACTTCTGGCAATGCTCTGCTAATGTTAACACTGTTAAAGTGTCATAGCCCAGTACAGTGTCTCGTTCTCCAATGAATGACCTGTTTGGCTTGCTGGGTACTAGAATCCCCCCGGACAATTGCTGATGCTGTACTTCAGCGTTTTTAGTGGGGAAGATATTTACATTAAAGATTAAGAGATTTAAGTAGTAGGAAAGCACAGGCTGGAGCTTTGTTTTATTTAAGGGTTATCATACTCCAAAATCCTTCAGAGTAGATGCTGTGGAACAGTTTATTCATAGCCATTTAACTATGAAGCCGTTTTAAGACTTCAAAATGCAGAATGTTATCAGATCACTTTTGTTTTCTATTGTGTGCAAGTGTCATAGATAAAAGAGTAGTTACAGTTCTAATTGGCTCAGCTTCCTGCATGCATTCTGATTTATTTTTTCCATCTACACTGCTTGGTAAGTAGTTGTCCCTATGGTAGGCCAAAACAGTGACTGCTTTCTGACCTGTATCTGTCCACGTGACCCTAGTCCTAGGGCAGCACTTCCATACTTTTTTCAATAGATCAAAACTCAGCCAGACCATACTATTGTTCTTTCTTATGTGCAACACTAGGATCTTCTAGGAAGGATCTCAGGTCTGATGTCCCTGGCTGTGTCAGCCCCATGACACCACGGCAAAACACAATTGTTAGCCTCAAGCCAACATTCTGTCCACATTGCACCTAGCCACACACAGTCTTAAGCTGGTGCCAAGAGACTGAGTAGGTTTAGTCTGTCTTTGCTGCACTCAAGACCATGCTCAAACCATTTTGCATACATGCAATCAGGACACTGTACAAGTTTAGGTTTTATGCCAGGTTTGGGTCTGAGGTTAGAGATTAATTCTAAGACAGTCTTACTAAAATGGGAACAGAGGTATTGCCTCATAAACAGAGGGCTGAGAGGATAAAACACTGAAAAAATGTGAGATAATGGATGTATCAATACATCAGTATCAAAGATTCCTGGTAAATCCAATAATCAATACCAATAATTTATAACTTATAAGACTGAGGAAGAAACCATTCTGAACAAAAAGGTATCTGAGGAATAATTATGACAATCTGCTATATTAGGTCAGCTAGGGGGGCTACATTGTCCAGACAGGGGGGTTACTGTTAGTTTTGTTTGGATTTTTTTTAAAGGGCAAAAATAGTTCTATTAATAAGACAGAGAACTGAGAATAAAAGGATCCACATTTCTGGTGGATCCACAGGGAGGGCTTGTAGTTATGAGTATACTGTTTACTTTTCTACATTCTGCAGAATTATTGAATTTAATAAATAAAGTTGAAACTGAAGTTAGTAACTAAAGATATTAACTCTAAAATTGAGCTTTAAATTTTATAATTTTTTAAAATGAGCTCTGTATCATTGAAAGGCAAGAGGGATGGACATTTGAAGTAGCTAGTCTAACCGTCTGTCCCGAAGCCAGTAAATCTATACATTCTGACAGATACTTATCTAACCTGTTGTGAAGACATCATGACTTGGGATCCTCTTGTGCTCATTTCTATACTTGCTCTTTTTATATATATGTGTATATATGTGTGTGTGTTTAAATAATAACAACTGATGGATTTAAAACAGGAACACACTGCCAACCTGGAATTTGCTCTGAAAAGTCAAATTAATTTGATTTTTTTTTTTTTTTTTTACAGAGGGCTATGAAATAATAGTATTCTCTGGTAGGACATACAAACATAAGAAAAACAGTACTGGATCCAGCTAAAGGTCCAGCAAGCCCTTTATTCTGTTCTGAATTGAGACTAAATTAAAAGCCTAGGGAGACAAGTATGGGCAAGCATGAATGATACTTCTGTTGAGTACTCTCTCAGTCTCCAATTGTTTTTGGCTCAGAGATTTCCTGACCTGGCAGTAGTTTCTGTGTATTTATGACCCTCAACAGTCTCCTCTTCAGTGAATGTGTCCAGTCTCCCCTTAAGCTGATGCAGACTTTTCGCATACATGTTATCTGAATGACAACGGGATCCAAAGCTTCAATATGCATTGTGTTAAAATCATCTACCTCTAAAGGAGTTACTACCTGATGAAAACAAACTACAAGGTGCTCAAAATGTATAACTAAAGCAATCAGTTGAGGTATTGACAGGGGTGGTTCTGCAGTAAAATGAAAAGTATGCAGTTGTGCAAGTTTTTGACAGCTTGCATTCATTTAACTCTTTTAATTTTAAAAGTGCACATTCTTTCAATATCTGTTACACCAGATATGGATAAGCTTTCTTCATACTATGCTTAGTTAAACTCTAGACAAAAGATGAGAAAAATAAAATATTTTTTCTTTAAAAAAACACTTTTGTCATACTTGTCACATATGACTTTAATGTTTCTTTAAAATCCTTATATATGCAATAGACTCTCCCTTGAATATCCAGAAATCTAGGTAGTAAGAGAAGAACTGCAGTCTTCTGAAAGGTTCTAAACATCTTCAAGGTTACAAACATATTAATCTCCTAATGCACCCAGTTTATGTAGCACCAGATCATGAAGGCTACCTACAGCTGATTTAAAATTGCTTGTGATAAATATATATCTAAGCACGATATATGTGCTCTGAATTCATTTTTTGAGAGTATCATCTGCTAGTCTTTTATTATCATGGAAACATTGTATGGACATGGAGCTCAATTAGTTGGTTGGTCTGTTGGTTGGTTTCTCTTGTATGAGTAAAGGCTGCAGAGCTTACTCTTCCCATGGCACAGGCAGTTTCTTTTGAGTAGATTTGAGCAGATTTGGCTTCTTGGGGTCCACCAGTAGTATTATTTATTTTCTAATAAAACTTTTCCTTTGCTAGGTTAGAGACAGGTAGACAATTAACAGGTTGGTCAATCTTAGGCAATGTTTAAAGAAGCTGTAGAAAAAGTGAACTGGGAGAAAAAAATCTCAATACCAATGATAGGAAACGACGAGAGCTAGATGGGAATGGTTTCCTGATGATTAACATGAAGTTGTTGAACTACTGTCCTAAGACAAAGGTGGTCTCAGGTTTTCTATGCTTCTTTCTCCTGCAGTATGCAACCCTGTTCTTAAACCTGTCCTGGTTTCGGCTGGGATAGGGTTAATTTTCTTGYTAGTGCTGTGCTTTGGATTTAGTATGAGAAGAATGTTGATAACACACTGATGTTTTTAGTTGTTGCTAAGTAGTCTACCAGTCAAGGACTTTTCAGCTTCCCATGCTCTGCCAGGTGCACAAGAAGCTGGGAGGGAGCATAGCCGGGACAGCTAGCCCGACTGGCCAATGGGGTATTCCATACCATGTGACGTCATGCTCAGTATAAAAATAGGAGGCACAGTCCAGGAAGTAGCGATGTCTGTTTGCATATCAGTCGGCGGGTGGTGAGCAATTGCATTGTGCATCACTCGTTTTGTATATTCTACCATTATTATTATTATTATTATTATTATTATTATTATTATTATTCCCTTCCTTTTCTGTCCTATTAAACTGTCTTTATCTCAATCCACAAATTTTAGTTTTTTTTTCAATTCTCTCCCCCATCCCACTGTGGGGGGGAGTGAGCGAGCGGCTGTGTGGTGTTTGGCTGCCTGCCAGGTTAAACCACAACAGTCCTGTTTTGGCRCCCAAAGTGGGGCTCGAAGGGTTGAGATAACAACAGATCTGACCAAAGCCTGTTAAAGCAAAATTTGTTATAAACATTCATTATATTAGTTTAATAGTCACTGGTCACAATGTTGATTTATTGGCTCTCAAAGTTGTGGGGCTGGCTCTCAGCGTTGTGTTATGTAATACCTTGCTTGCAGTATATGTTCCCTGTTGTGCTGTTTATCATCGCTCAGAACTGGGTCAAGGTTATCATTTTGCTGCAGTGTGTAACACTGTTTTATGATATGATAAAATCATTGGTCGTGAGTCTAATGTGGTATTGGTACTCAGCATTGCCGTCATCTCTGTACCTCGGGAACCACCTCTTGGAAACTATTAATAATTACACCATTCATTACCTTTTCATCACAGAGAAACAATTTAGGGAGGGAGAAACTTTCCCCCACTACTTCATCCTCCCTTTCATATCTCCAGAAATGCCTTTTTCTTCAATCCTCTTCATGAAGTCCTCCACAACAGTTCTTGAGAATGTTGAATATCTTTGGGATGTTAAAACAAGCATGATCATATTGCTATGTTTCCTGAATGTGGTTCAGGTCTTGTTTAGGGTTAAACGACTATTTAGGAATACTGTCCAGAGATCAACCCCAGCAACAGACACTGTGGCTACTCAAACGCCCGCGACAGGCATTGTAGCTACTCCAACCCCTGCGACAGGCACTGCAGCTACCCAAACCCCTGTGACAGACACTGCAGCTATTCCAACCCCAGCTACAGTCCTACTGCAGCTGAACCAGAGAACCAACCTGTGCCGGTATCAGTCGCCCCTATACAGAAGAAGAAATACACAAGAAAGTCAGCTCRTTTAGTAAGGGATGAAGATGAACCAGGGCCATCATGAGAACAGGAGGAGGAAGAGGCAGAACCCATAAATGAGATGGTAACCACCCGATCCCTATCCCTGAATGAGCTGCGAGATATGCAAAAAGATTTCAGTCATCGTCCAGGCGAGCACATTATCACCTGGCTGCTCCGATGCTGGGATAACGGGGCCAGTAGCCTGGAATTAGAGGGTAGGGAAGCCAAGCAGCTGGGATCCCTTACCAGGGAAGGGGGCATTGACA
>JAYKAV010000064.1:179176-207916 GCA_035582835.1 Phoebastria nigripes | reverse complement strand
ACCAGCAGGTGGATCAGGCTGCTAAGATTGAAGTGGCTCAGGTGGATCTGGACTGGCAACATAAGGGTGCATTGTTTGTAGCTCGGTGGGCCCATGACACCTCAGGCCATCAAGGAAGAGATGCAACATATAGATGGGCTCGAGATCAAGGGGTGGACTTGACCATGGACGCTATTGCACAGGTTATCCATGAATGTGAAACATGCGCTGCAATCAAGAAAACCAAGCAAGTAAAGCCTCTCTGGTATGGAGGACAATATAAATACAGGGAGGCCTGGCAGATTGATTATATCACATTCCCACAAACGCACCAAGGCAAGCGTTATGTGCTCACTATGGTGGAAGCAACCACCGGCTGGCTGGAAACATATCCCGTGCCCCATGCCACCGCGTGGAACACTATCCTGGGCCTTGAAATGCAAGTCTTATGGCGACATGGCACCCCAGAAAGAACTGAGTCAGACAACGGGACCCCTTTCCGAAACACCCTCATAGACACCTGGGCCAAAAAGCATGGCATTGAGTGGGTATATCACATCCCCTATCATGCACCAGCCTCTGGGAAAATTGAACGATACAATGGACTGCTAAAGACTACACTGAGAGCAATGGGTGGTGGGACATTCAAGCATTGGGATACACATTTAGCAAAAGCCACCTGGTTATTCAACACTAGGGGATCTTTCAATCGAACTGGCCCTGCCCAGTCAAAACTTTTACGTACTGTAGATGGGGATAAAGTCCCTGTAGTGCACATAAAAAATATGCTGGGGAAGACAGTCTGGGTTACTCCTGCCTCGGGCAAGGGAAAACCCATTCGTGGGATGGCTTTTGCTCAAGGACCTGGGTGCACTTGGTGGGTAATGCGAAAGGATGGGGAAGTCCGATGTGTACCTCAAGGGGATTTGATTTTGGGTGAAAATAGTCAATGAACTAAATTGTATGATGTTAATTGCTATATAATATTGTATATCATCACTTCAATGGCTGCTAAATGCCATATCAAMGGTATTGCAGTAAAAAATCACCCAAATTAATGAAGAATGAACTTTGATGAAACCAAGCAAAGTGCAACAATGATAGAACTGGATAAGCGCAGCGATAATGGAACCTGAACTGGCTTCAGCATGCAACAGTCCACACTATCTCTCCTGCCCTGAAGGACTGTTATGACAGATGGAGGCCAAAGTCATGGACTAAATGAACTCAACAGACATTTTAGAGGGATGGCCCATAGACTAAGGAAATGATATCTGTGTATATATATCAAAAGACAGGAAAAGTGGTGGTGATTAATTGGAATGTATTGGAAAATGTGGGACCTGGGCATGACGTAGATGGTATRGAATAAGGGGTGGATACCGTCCTGGTTTCAGCTGGGATAGGGTTAATTTTCTTCCTAGTGCTGTGCTTTGGATTTAGTATGAGAAGAATGTTGATAACACACTGATGTTTTTAGTTGTTGCTAAGTAGTCTACTAGTCAAGGACTTTTCAGCTTCCCATGCTCTGCCAGGTGCACAAGAAGCTGGAAGGGAGCATAGCCGGGACAGCTAGCCCAACTGGCCAATGGGGTATGCTATGCCATGTGACGTCATGCTCAGTATAAAAATAGGAGGCATGGTCCAGGAAGTAGCGATGGCTGTTTGCATATCGGTCGGTGGGTGGTGAGCAATTGCATTGTGCATCACTCATTTTGTATATTCTACCAATATTATTATTATTATTATTATTATTATTCCCTTCCTTTTCTGTCCTATTAAACTGTCTTTATCTCAATCCATGAATTTTACTTTTTTTTTCAATTCTCTCCCCCATCCCACTGTGGGGGGGTGTAAGCAAGCGGCTGTGTGGTGTTTGGCTGCCTGCCGGGTTAAACCACAACAGGGACTTTGACTAATAAATCTAAAAGTCAGCAGAAGAGGTTAAAAGTAACAGAAAAGACCTTAAAAGATTGAAGTGAAGGACACTAGTGGACATCTTTATTAACGATCTGGATGAGGGGATTGAGTGCTCCCTCACTAAGTTTGCAGATGACACCAAGCTGGCCAGCAGTGTCGATCTGCTCAAGGGTAGGAAGGCTCTGCAGAGGGACCTGGACAGGCTGGATCGATGGGCTGAGGCCAACTGYATGAGGTTCAACAAGGCCAASAGCCGGGTCCTGCACTTGGGCCACAACAACCCCATGCAACGCTACAGGCTTGGGGAAGAGTGACTGGAAAGCTGCCYGGYRGAAAAGGACCTGGGGGTGCTGGTTGACAGCTGGCTGAATATGAGCCAGCAGTGGGCCCAGGTGGCCAAGAAGGCCAATGGCATCCTGGCCTGTATCAGAAATAGTGTGGCCAGCAGGAGTAGGGAAGTGATTGTCCCCCTGTACTCGGCACTGGTGAGGCCCCACCTTGAATACTGTGTTCAGTTTTGGGCCCCTCACTACAAGAAGGACATTGAAGTGCTGGAGCGTGTCCAGAGGAGGGCAACGAAGCTGGTGAAGGGTCTGGAGAACAAGTCTTAGGAGGAGCGGCTGAGGGAACTGGGACTGTTCAGTCTGGAGAAGAGGAGGCTGAGGGGAGACCTTACTGCTCTCTACAACTACCTGAAAGGAGGTTGCAGCGAGGTGGCTGTTGGTCTCTTCTGCCAAGCAACTAGTGATAGGACGAGAGGAAATGGCCTCAAGTTGCACCAGGGGAGGCTTAGATTGGACATTAGGAAAAATTTCTTTACTGAAAGAGTGGTTAAACATTGGAACAGGCTGCCCAGAGAAGTGGTTGAGTCACCGTCCCTGGAAGTATTTAAAAGACGTGTAGATGAGGTGCTTAGGGACATGGTTCAGTGGGGCATGGTGGTGTTGGGTTGATGGTTGGACTTGATGATCTTAGAGGTCTTTTCCAACCTTAATGATTCTATGATTCTATGATTCTATGATCTTATGAATGGGCAAATAAAAATATCTCTCTCTAGCTTACTTTCATGACTTTTGTTCTGTTTCGTTCTGTTCTTAGTCTCGTCTTTCTTGGATGTGTATTTTGAAATGTAATAGATTTAGATTGCTTCTTCCTTATCTGAACATGAAAACAATTTTCAACTCTTGAGAATCTTCATATGATAACCTTTTTAATTACCCAAGAGCACATATAAAAACTGAATTGTTGGAAGTGCAATTCAGCACAATTGTATTCTAGGCTTGTTCTTTAATTAATTTTTAATGGAGAACTTCACCAATTTGATCTGAGAGGACCATGCTGTAACTCCTTCATCTCCTCAAGCAGTCTACACCGTGTTTTCATTTAATCTTCCTGGCTTGAGACAAAAGTCAGGATTCAACTGTGGAAAGAAGAGAACAACTCGTCAGTGTTAGAGTGGTCCCTAATAACAGACTCTGGAAGTTTTATGAGTAAGGGAAACTCAGAGAATAGAAGGTGTCTAGAAAACATCTGATGAGAGAAATATTTCATCTGAGTTCTGCACAGGGAGCATTTCTAGGGATTTATACCAATTTCAGGGCAAGACAGTAACTAACTCTTGGAAAAGAAAGATGGAAAATCTTCCCTCCCTCTCTTGCAATTTCTGAAAACACTGATTAAACTAGAAATCTCTGAAACTCCTGAACCTTTTTTTTGTCTGGAATGACAGCACAGATAAATAAGAAAGAGGACCAAAGTACCTGTCCCCCACTGACACTCGCCTGCTCAGCTCCAGCAGAGCACTGTAGGAAGAGTCTCTGTCATTGTAATGGACAGTGTGCTGAGTGAGCATCTCTCAGTAAGCATCTATGTGAGTAATTTTGAGAAGGACTGTGACTCCTCAGGTGCAATTTCTCTAACTGATCTCCATGGGTCATTGAAGACTTGTACTGTCACCTGTGCACATTTCAAAGCCTAATTGCAGCTGACTACCCGGCCAGTCTGAGAGAGAACAGGATTGTTTTCACATCCTTTTTAAATGGAAGTCAAGGGAAATGGAAACTTTTAAATCTTTTAGGCTCCTCATAAAACCCTTGTTGAGTTCAGTGGTCTTTGAATAAGGGAAACAGTTAATGTATATTGACAGGAATATGTGTTTCCCTGAAATACCTTAGAGACTGCTTAATCCATAAGAATGTTAGAATTGTCTCCTCCACTTTACTAAATAACATTGGAATTTTTCCCTGATTTAGTGTTAATACTAAATCCCAAAGTATCACAGATTTTCTTTTCTTGAACTGCAGAACACTCTGAAGTTATATAGAAGCACAGACTCAGCTCCACAAATCATCAAATCAAATTCCTCCTTGTCTGTTTGTTTGACCATTTGTAGGGGCTTCTAAGGTGTTTGCACCTCACTGTATGTTTTAAAACATTCTGACATTGTATGTTGACAAGGTTTTTAAATGTTGCCTTAGAACTACATTAAAATTTCTGGTGCAACTGAGATCAAATAAAATTGAATTACTTAGGTGGCTCTTTTATTAAAAAAGTAACTTACCCTCCAATACCATGGAAAAAAAGAATCTTAGATCGTATATAAGCATTTGTGATTAAAGTCCTAATTCTGAAGTGCATTCATAACTATAATTGATTTCAGAAATCCTTGGATAAAATCCTTTGTTTAACCCTTTAGTATGTATCTTACTGATTAATCAAGAATCATAATTAAATACTTCTGTCCTAGTGTATACACTATGGTTTACAACTACTAGGCAATGGGRTTTTTTTCTTGTCTGGGTTGAAACATAACAATGACTTCTTAAATTAAATTTCAAATGTTTTAAATTCCTTTGATCAGACTCTTATGAAATTTATTCTGTTCCATCTCAGTGGAGTACTTCCTTTTCCTGCAGTTTTTGGGGGTTTTGTTCCTTTAAAGCTTGTCCTATCTCCTTGTCTTCCCACAAAGGGTTCCTTTGCTTTACATGTGAACAACAGGAAAGTAAAGCAGCTTCCCCAACTGCTCTACTACTACTACAATGTTGCTTTTAATAGAGCTCTCCAGTGGCATGCAATATTGGATCTGCTATATTAGCTATATTCTGCACAAAGTGCTGCTCCTCACAGAGAGAGGAAGAGATCTTGTTAGCTAAGACCTTGTTAGCAACTGAGAGAAGAAGAATGAAACTTGTGAATGGGTTTAAAAAAAGATGCAGATGAAGGTGTGTTTAGAAGAAATAATGGAAATGAAGAGAAGAAAAGAACAGAAAGAAGGAAAGTGTAGAAAGAAGAAAAATGAGAGAAGGAGAAACAACAACTAGAGAGGAAATAGGAAGGAACACTTACAGGAGTAAGGAAAAACAAGTAGAAATAATAGTACAGAAGGAAGAAACCCAAATGGGGAAATGAAGGTTAAAACAGATTAAGTGGAAAGGAAAAAATTTCAAGTGGAGCAAGGAATCTGAAAAGAAAAGACATAAATAAGACAAGTATTTTGAAAAGAATGAGAAATGAGACTATTTTTGAACAAAAAGTAAATATTGCAAAAATATTGCATGAGAACATGGACTGAGAATAAAATATGGAAAAATTACAGAGAAGATTGATGATGTACTGAAATGAAGAAGAGGGAAAAGGAAAAGATATTGGAAACTCAAAGTTATTGTGTAAATGCAAGATTCTGTAAATTTAGTTTTACATATCCAAAAATGCTCAAAGTGTGGTTCCTGGCTTGGGGTTTAGCAAACGGAGAATGACTCTGAGGAATTTCTAAGCTACTCTTCTCCTGCATGTATATGTCATATAAACTGGCAACTCGATGTATCAGTAAAATTTTATGAGCCATTATGATGACTTTTTGAAACTCAGACTGAAATGAGAAATGAATGCCGTAAATCCCACAGCTCTGGAACTTTGGGGCATCCAGATCAGCCTCCACCTACTGATAACTTCATGTTAACTCATTCTGTGTTTGTTATTTTGTTAATGCCAAGAAAGTCATCTGGACAGAAAAATGCACATCTCATTTTTTTAGTGTGTAGAACTCTGCAGTAATTGTTTTTCTTCCTCAGTATCATGTAAGTGGCATAAAATCCAAATTACTGAATGACTTTCCATTCCTAAGCAGACAAATGGAAATAGCTATGGTAAAATGATCCTGCCAGGAGTACATAAAACCTGGCATATGATGTTAAACAGTTATTTGATTAAACTATTATTATGTCTTTTCCTTTGACATTCAGTAGCAGGTCCATTTTTATCTCAGGAGTACTTTCTTATTTTTCTTTGCCTACTTTTCTTTCTTCACCTTCAGTTAGAGACTCAATCAAGTGATGTGTACAGGACACATGCAATTGTTGAACTAAACCATGGCTGATGGCTAATGACTTTTGCTACATTTAGCAAAATAGCACCCCAGTCCCGTAACTCCAGCACAATCTTCTGATCTGGCATCTGTGTCATCCACACTATTTAGGGTATATCTCTGACACATCACTGAGCCCTGAAGGCATTGCACCAGCAGAAATCCTAACACATTTTTTAAGTCCATGCATCAGAGGAGTGCACTTTTTGACGATTGCTGTACCACTTCTCTGTAAATATAAAGGGTAATCCAGTATGTTTGTATATGAGTCATATAACAATATATATGATAGTTACATGACTAACATGTATGGTCTGCACTGATTTTGGCTGGGATAGAGTTAATTTTCTTCATAGTAGCTAGTATGTGGCTACGTTTTGGATTTGTGCTGAAAACAGTGTTGATAACACAGGGATGGTTTAGTTRYYGCTGAGCAGTGCTTACACAGTCAAGGTCTTTTCTGCTCCTCACACCACCCCACCAGCGAGTAGGTTGGGGGTGCAACAAGAAGTTGGGAGGGGACTGGGACAGCTGACCCCAACTGACCAAAGGGGTATTCCATACCATATGACGTCATGCTCAACATACAAAGCTGGGGGAAGAAGAAAGAAGCGGGGGACGTTCAGAGTGATGGCGTTTGTCTTCCCAAGTAACTGTTCTACGTGATGGAGCCCTGCTTTCCTGGAGATGGCTGAACTCCTGCCTGCCGATGGGAAGTAGTAAATGAATTCCTTGTTTTGCTTTGCTTGCGTGTGCAGCTTTTGCTTTAGCTATTAAACTGTCTTTATCTCAACCCATGAGTTTTCTCACTTTTACCCTTCCGATTCTCTCCCCCATCCCACCAGGGGGGAGTGAGCGAGTGGCTGTGTGGTGCTTAGTTGCTGGCTGGGGTTAAACCACAACCGGTCAGAAGCATGACTATTACATGATGAGGTATTCCTATGGCAAGTACTTTGCCATACTTGACATTCATATTATAGAGCAATACTCAGGGCTGCAATTTTCCAGTGCCTCTATGAGAAGACATGTCATTGGCCTCAACCCAAAAGCTCTTTTACATAGGAGGAGGTGGGGAAAATCACATGCATGAGTACATATTTCCATATAGGTATTTTATATTTCTTTGTGGGTTTTTTGKTTTTTTGTTTTTTTCTTTTTTAAAGGGACTACTTTTAGAAATACTTTCTAATCTTGAAGTCTTAACGAGAAGGTGTTTCAAAGGGATATCTAGGGTTTGGGTAGTGGTGGTATTAGTCTTGCAGTCTGTAGTTAATGTACGGGCAGGAAATACTAGTTTGGAGACTCTAGAAAACAGATCAGTATTACGCCAAAATGAAACCTCTAATAATGAATAACAAACTGAAAGTCTAGTCCCAGAGAGTGAGATCAGGACCGGAATGTATACTGGGCTTATTTAGGAGCTTAAAAGCACATTGATTCAGGATGTAGTTCCAAGAAATAGAAACTTGGTCTGTCACAGAAGGGTTAATAACTTTCAGTACTTTTATGTTAGATACAGTAGATGATAACCTTCCACACATGCAGCTACAGCAGCAGCTTTGAAGTCACAGCACAGCATCAGGGCTTCCTAGGATCAAACAGCATAGTGAATCATGCAGTGGTGGTGGGAGTTCAAGTTATCATAGTGGTGGCTCAAGTAATACTGACAGTAGTGACAGCTGTACCGAGAAGCTGTTCAGAATTATTCCATCCCCAACCCCCTCTAAAAAATGATGGCAGGATATTTGAGCCAAGCTACTTCGAACTGTTTGGTTTTTAAGTGTAGTTTGTAGAGCCTCTGGAACAGACAACCTTGTGTCCCCTCACATCTGTCAGTGCTAGCTGCATAGCAGTATTTTTCATGTATACGGAGTTTAGTGTTGCAGTTTACATAAGGGTAATCTATTAAATGCAAGTCTATTGGCAAATGGAATTTTTCCTACCTACCGAATCATGACTCTTCTTCATGTAAACACAAATTTGGAGAGAAAGTTTCTTAAACGTGATTTACTTCTCCCCAAACATGTTCCCAGTAAAAAAAAAAGTGACTCTTATCATTGATTTTGAAGCACACCAAATGAACTGTTTCCCTGCTGCTTGCTGGAATATGCAGAACAAGTAAAAGCAGAGTGTAAATGAACTCGATGACAGACGATGTCAGTTCAGTTCAGCCTTTGGTAGGTATGTGGTTATGGATCAGCGGAAGGAACATCCTACCATTCCCACCTCCCCTCTCTCTGGGCAGTGTGGAAATTCCAGATCTAATCCCTTGTTTTCACAATAACATTTTAATCTATTGGTTTTTGTTTTGCTCTTTTGGCCTCATCATCTTTTACAGTCTAAAGCATGTAGTATAGAATTTCTCTAAAAATACACGGATTCTGCAGTTAATATGTCAGTAGATCAGACAAAGTTGCACTGTAAGTATGATAAATGAGTGCTTTTCGATTGCTTCTCTCTTTAGAGCAATAAGTGCTGTGGAATTAGGTTCTTTAAATAGTGAGGGGAGTCAGAGCTTGGTACTATGGACAGTATATCAAATTCAGATACCTAACAAAAGAAATCAATCACAATCCCATTTCCTAAGGTGAATCAAAATCATTTCCAATTACATCAGCTGAATTTACAGCTGGTTTGACATCACCTAGTTTATATGCAGTAATAGAAAAGCTTATTTTGGAAAGACAGGAAAATGCTGATAAACTGGTCTTATCATTCCAATTAGCAATCAGTTCTAGCATTCTCTGCCACTGTGCACTCCTTCACATGACAAGATTAAGAGTACTGGACAATATACATCAGTGATCTCCTCACTACTGAAGACAGTGTTGCAGGTCTAGCTTTGTGTTTTGTTTTGGCACAAGCCAGCTTTGTGTTTCTCTTTTGCTATTACTTTCCTCCCCTCTTTTTGTTTTTACAAAATCTGTTAGCCCTTTTTTCAAGTCCTTTGGCGCTATGATAGCTTTAGTGAGCTATCAAAAGCTACTTCTATCTGCTATAGCAGATGCCTAGAGCTATAGTGTGAAATCAAAGAAAATAAACTCTGTTGACATGATTGGTAGCATATACCCTGTACATCATAGTAGGTTTCAAAAGTTGTCTTTGTAAAGCTCAAAAAGATTTTTTTTTTTTATTCTGTAGTTATCTAAAAATCCTCATATTAAAAAAAAAAGTAGTAGCTGAAATTAGGTGCAAATGAGTATGATATTCGAAGCAGATTCTCAGATGGTGTAACATGTCATAACTTCCTAGTGTAATTATGGCAGTTTATATTAGCTGAGAATCTGTTCCCTAATGATTATACCAAAGTACATAATATTAAGATGAAAATAATGTGTTTGCTTCTGCTACTGAAGGAAGTAGTCATACTTCCTTATTTGTATCTGAGCTTGATGCTGTCAAACAGCTGTAAATTTTGTTATTTTAATTGAAAATTAGCTTAATCCATTTAAAAAAAAAAAAAAGATTATGATTGATTTCTCCATTTTAGGTTTTTGAATTTGATGTACTCTCTATTTTACCATGCACTGAATCCCTCTACTATCTAAAGATCTTAGATTCACTGTGCTTACTGACTGCTCTAAAGAGAGAAATGAATGCAAAGAACATATTCATCACAGTTATGAGATAACCTAGTGTGATCAGTGACATGTCAACTACAAAATGTTTGATTGCTTTGAGGAACAAATAAAAAGGTGTTTGTTTTTTTTTTTTTTTATCTCATTTGGTCCAGAAATAAGAAACTCTGCAGGAAGAGGAATTTCTTGAGAAGGCAGTTTCGCAGTCATCTGACCTGCTATGAGCAGAGCATGTGAATTGCTACAAGAAGAACTCAGATAAAACAGATCATGAATTTCTAAATAAAATCTATTTAGAAGACAGTACCTTTTGTAAAATCATAAAATTCAATCTCATTTGGTCTGAAATAGGAAACCGCAAGGAAAGAAATTCCTTGAGAAGGCAATTTCACAGTCATCTGTACTTCTATGAGACTAACTCAAATAAAATCTTTGTAATAAAAAGTATCTTTTGTAAAATCAGAAAATGCATTGGAAAGTCTCATATTTCCTCAAATCAGTTTCCATTTTAAAAGGAAATAAAATATAATTTCTGATTGTTTATCCCAAATAGGTTTTCACTGCAAATGGTATCAAAACATTTATTTTCTTTCCTGGGTTGCCCTGGTGTCTTATTGCTCCTTATTGTACTTCTTATTGCCTGGATTTTGGCATATCCAGATCAAGACACAGGTCACTTCTAAACCTGTAAACATGCTGAATTGTTTATGACTTCGTGAGAAGCTTTACCTAGAGCTAGGGGAAGAATCTAGGACTCCTGTGTCACAGAAGGGCATTTCGACCAAAAAAAAGTACCCTTCCTTTTTGGTGAAGTCGTAGCATAGACAGCTCAAAGCTTCTAAGTACTGTAAGCAAAATTGAATTTTATCACCCCAAGGCTAATGACAAAATTAATTCAGTCTTGTGGAAGAGCCAGAAGTATTCCTTCAGCTACCATTTCCCTTCCTGGCTCGAAATACTGAAACTGAACACATTCCTAATACGATAATGGATAGTTGCAGCCCGGTTTCCTGCACACACTTACTCGTCCTCTGTCTTTGATTCCTATTAATGCTGTGTACATGACTTTCAGAAAGAAACAGTGTTATTGGAAAAAAGGATGGTGAGGGAAAACAATCCTAGTCCTGTGCCTTGCCTTGCCTTGCCTTGCCTTGCCTTGCCTTCCCTTGCCTTCCCACACACACGCGCACACACACACACACAGAGTGAGATACATGCAGTCGCCTACTGCTACAACGCTCTTTTTCAGGGAGGATTGCAGCCACTCTTCATCCCTACAGCCATCTGGGCTAAAATGCTGGCACTGGGCTCCATGGAACAGAGCCACAAACATAGTCTGTGGAGCACTAGTCACGCATTACTGAAGGTAGGTATTTCACTTTTATTTAGTGGACAGCTTCCTACTTATCTAGATTAACCTACCCTGAGTTATAGCACTTGACTACAGCAAGTATAGACACAAAAACTTTCAAATTCCCTTCATTTTTCATGAGCTGAACTTTATGAATACACTTATAAAGCTGTGAAATCACTCATTGAGCTCCCCACTAAACATTTGTGTAAAAAATTGCACACAAATGCAGTTTTTCCCTAGAAGTTCACACACACAAGAGAAATAATTTGTTCTTATCATCAATTAAAAAATAGTGAATATCCACTCAGAAGCAGGGACACAGTACGATAGCTGGTGTGCCAGTTGTGTTGGTGAGACACAAATTATTCTCTGAGGGAAGGAAAAACGGGTAGAGATTAAAAGCCATTTTATTCTGTTAATGTTTTTTGTACTGTAAATTTCTACCACATCTTTTGCCAGAAATCGACTTTGTCTTAGGAAAATATGCCTTTTTTGACCATGGATTCAAATAACTTAATGTACTGTCTTTCACTAAGTTAACGTTCAGAAAAAATAGGAATCACTTTTAAACTCTGACTTCAATAGATTTTCCATGCAGCACGAGAAGAAATGTAGGTGTCAGTATCAGTGCTGAGGCAAAGCAACTACATTAATATAAGAGGTAAAAGTGATACAGCTGTTATTCACTAAACACTTAAAAGACACTTCAAACCTAGTTTTGAATACTACATTTTTTTTTGGCCAGAAATTATAGGAAGTCTTAACAAATGTGTAAAGGAAGAGTTTACTTGGAACTTGCATTTGTACATTGTATTTTATGTTCAACATATATTAAGAAACAAAGCTGGCTTTTCAAAAGCGCAAAAAGTTAGGTACATACATAATTTAGAATGTGCTTATTCACAGAGTGCTAGTATTCAATAGAAGCTTATATTAGGATTGTCAAACACCTCAAAAAACTTCAGAATATGAATACAAAATAAAGCTTCAACCCTTTTTCATTTTTCCCTTTTCCCTCTAGGAAGCTCTAGTGTTGTTATAAAGCTTTCCTATTTTTCTTATTTTAATAGTAAGACGGTAACCAAGACAGTGGGTTACAAACTCTGTGAAAAAGTAATGTATTTCTTTATTATTTGAAATATAATAAGTATAATAGCACTAGTTCTTGGAAGACAAAAACATAATTTTCTTCTACCACCAGCATGAATATTTAATAAGCTAATTGTAATTAATTATATTTAATAATTAACTTTTCTTCTTCCTTTGTTATCTGGTTTTCCTGAGGAACTATCAACATTGACAAGAAAATAACACAAAGATGGGTTTGTAGTAAGTTTGGGTATGGGAATAACCCAAATAAGTCCAATTTTAATACCTACCCAAAGGAAGAATCATCACTTTTTCTCAGATTTTTTCTTTCCTTTATCACAGATGTTTTTTTAGAGAGCTTCTAGTTTCAGTTCTGAGGAGCTGGTAATAATGTCCACTGCACTAAATAATTAATTCTTAGTTTGATGAATGTTCTCATTTAGGAATGACTATTCTGTTCTGTAATTCCTTGCCTCCTTAGTTTACTGCTTCTCTATGTAAGTCACCTTGGCTAATGTTGTTCAAATGCTGCTTACCTTCTGAACTGAGTTTCAGGATACAGTAACATTTGGATGGATGAAAACTCAGACAGGATATCATTTTAGCATGATGCACTGCACTGCAGTGCAAATTGAAGTTGATCAGGTCATAACACCCGCATAACACCTTCCACACCTCGGGAGAAAGTGTCTAGACTTTGCCTTTTTCTTACTGTTTCCAAACGCCTATCAACTGATCAAAGATGTGTCTGATATATTTGTACCACTTATTTTCCACTGTGGGGGAGAGAAGCAATTTTCTGAGAGTTTGGTCACAGTAAGGTAATAAAAAGTCCGTGGCTTCAAAAGTGATATTATAAATGTTTAGAGTTTTTGCTCTGGAGTTTTCACATAAATCTGTCTCATGTTAAGTTCTGGTGATTTTGCATGCCAACAGCATACAGTAATATACTGTACCATTTGGGGGAAATACTCAGTATGCAAAATCTGATTGTTAAAAGGACTAATTGCTTTAAAATAGCCCACCCTACCTATGATTTGCTCTGGACTGAATGTACGTGGCCTACCTGTCTTCTCTTTGAGTCCAGATTCTTTGAGGCAAGTTGTTTTCTCCTCATGGGAGCTTAGATTTTATAATGACTATAAATTTATTCCAGTTTAAATACTTCAGAAGTACCTACACAAAATTAAGATAATGCTTTTATATCATTTAAGACTTTTTATTTCCTATTTTAAAACTTTTTAGAGTTTGGGGAAAAAAAAAAAAAAATATCCAGGCCTGGACTTTTGGGTTCAGCACGCCTTTCATTCCAAAACTCAGATCATCAATAAGAAAAATACCAACTGATGGTTGGGCAGAAACRTGACAACCTTTTACTACAAGATCAAATAGAACTTCAAAAAGAACGATGCTGTCACATAACAGAGTTTCGTCATGTTTCTTTACACCTCCACAAGCTACTGTTTGACAAAGACACAGCGAAGTCATGACATCTCACTTTCTTCAATATGGTTGGGAATAATGTGACATTTTAGCTAACTAATCACTCTTGCAAGAGATCATCTTCAGGATGGTAACAAACATAGTAACATACTCTACTGTCAGTCACGCCTCTAACATCTTGTGACTTCTTTATGGCATATGACAGGAAACTGAGCATTATTTGTGTGACTGCTGAGCAGCTTAAATCAAAATCAGCATAGAAAAGATACAGGGACAAACTGAACAATTCCAAACTGTCTTTTTTCGTAGTTCAGCTCAACAAGATTTAGCTTCAGGACTTCATTCCTTCCCAAGACTCACCTAGGAACAATGTAGCAGGACATGCTTTCCTACACTCAGGTGCTGGATGTAGATTTTGTACTTTCATTTATTCGATATGAACTAAATCACTCTTGGCCAAAACGAATTGAACTTATGAGGGAGAAAATAGGTTTGTTATTCAAGTTGGTCATATTCTTTCAGATCAATATAATTTCAGTGGTATTCTCCACTTTGTCAGAACAGCAAGGCTTTGTGAAGTTGTGTCTGTTTCAAAAGAACATCCCTAAGGTTTGTCATGGACTCAGTAACTAAAACACAGACCTAAAAAAAAAAAAAATAATTGGTGTGTTCCAGCTGAAATTATGTATTTTAACACAGTTTGATTTTGAAAACGTGTTTTAAAGATTGGTATTCTTTCCAGCATGGAGTAAAAACATATTTGGGAGCTGTTCTGGGAACTGTTTCATTTCAGAGCATGATTTGAATCCCTTTTGTCAGCTTCATTTTCACCTCTATTTAGGCTTGCAAAGCTCCCAGATAGTCTGAGGTGTGCAAAGTTCCTCGGGGGTCTCCGATCCTGTATCTGTGGGTAATGAAAAATTGGTGGTGAAAGAAATAACCCAGAAGCTAAAGACACAAAGTAAAGATGGAAGCTTGAATATATCCTTCTACTGTGGATCTTTCAACCTCAAGTGCATTTGCTTAATAGTTCTCCTGCTGCTGTTTCAAGTTTGAAGAAAAGCAGTGATACACTTAGCAATTGTGAAACTGGAAAATCAGTGAAGTGTTGAGCCACACCAGCCTCTGGGTTTTATTCATTTTGGGATTATTTTGTCAAAAGTATTGCACAACTAGAAAAAGGCACAAAGGGTGGGTAGTTGGACAATATATTGAAAATTGGGCCTCAAAATTCCCAAGGCTCTTTAAAAAATATTAAGCCTAGGAGATAACAAAAGAGAGAAAGAGGGATATCACCTGCCAAAGCTAAAGGACAAGATAGAGAGTTACAGCTAATCTCTCAGCTGCACCTCTGATCACACAAACAAAATGCAGGAAGCCCAGGGTCTTGATAAGGTGGAAGGCACGATTACTTTGTAATAAACAGCGTTCAACACCCCCTTCTCCACTTTTTTTTATTTTTTTGGAAGCCAGTGTAGGAGTTATACAGCTTAAATTTTGTACCGTGTGCCTTGTCATTGCCTGAAAATTTATGTAGCTGTTGCTATGGCTGCAGCTTCATCCACTGCATATTCTCAGTTCCCTACAGCTAAAATGCTTCGTGGAGTACAAATTTCCACTGCAGTGGTGCAAAAGAAACAGCATAAAACATTCTGCTTTTTGATCCAACTTATATTGCCAGGTGTAGAATGTCCTATGTATTTTGAAAACCTGGGTACTCTCAGTCACCAAAAAGCAGTTCCTTTTTCTGCTAACGCTGCAGAATTAGTTACTGTCTCCTTCCTCTTCAGTATATTGCAGAGGGCAATATGCTCACATATGTTTATAGACCCTAACTTGCTTTAGCAACCTCAGTATTGTTTTGTTTCCTTTTCATTTGGTTTACAGTGCCTTCTGTTTTTCCCAGTTTAAACACAATTGTTCTAAACTTTTTTTTCAGTACTGTTAAAAGGTAAGCACCAGGATTTAGCATGTATAACATTGTCTGAGGCATTTGTTCAGCTGTCTGTTGAATCCCCTGAAACTAATGCTCAGTCTCTATTAATGTCTTAGTCCCTGGAAACCAGAGCCCATTCTCTCCTATAATTAATCTTGCAGGTACTGCCTTGACATTATTGGTTCACCAGCAGAGCAGAACTGCCTCAGCCATCAATAATAATCCAACACATTAGGATGAGGCCTACATACACAGCCCACAGATGTAGCTGACTTGTGTGCAGTCCCCAGCACTCCTCGCTGACTGGGGAAAGAAGGGAAAAAAAGAAACCCGCTGCAATCGAAACTGTTTTGGTTGCTGGATAATTTTGCAATACAAGGGTCATGGTGTTACTCATGCTTTTGCTTTATGTTTTTTCTCCAAATGTAGGCACTGTTTGGCACAGTGCTTATGATTGTCTGTTTACTGAATCTTAATACTAAAGCTGTTACGAATTGTCTTTCACAGATGGTGGGAGCTTCTCAGATCAGGAGAGGCAGGGAATTTATTACTCAATATTTCTGTATTACTGATTGGGACGTGAGAAGCATAAGCAATCTGTCCTACTGCAGGGTTTGAGCTCTCCCTCCTCCTTCCCCCACCCCAAAAATTATGGCTAGCTGGATAAGGGTTTTTTCTCCCATTTTGTGTAGATAGCAGCTGTGCAATTTCAAGCAGAATGTTTGCTTTGATCCTCCTTTCTTTAATTGAAATCCACAATTATGAGATTTGTTTCTTTTATGTTTGCTAGTTTATTGGTTTAATCTACAAAATGTGCTGTCTTGCTGTCTTGCACAGTTAAAGGCAACAGCACAGTTGGGATTTAAATGGCAAACTTGGAGGGGGGTTGCAGTCTCTCAGGTATTGGGGGGATAAAACTTCTTTCATCTGATTTCAGATCATTATATGTACGGGGTAGCAACAAGAACACAAACAATATGTCAACTAATTGTAAAGAATATCCCTAGGTAGCCACTTTATGTAAACTAACTGCATGAAAGGAAATTTTAATATGGAGGCAAAAAATCCTGCTCTGATAGCTTATTTGGGGATTTCCTCTATTTAGAAGCCTTTGTAGTAACAGTTTTCATTATACAATGTTTTGCTGGCCTCTCCAATACCAACTCCTACTTACATGAGTTTAGCAAAACATTTTAGAACAGCCAGGGTATTTACAGTTTGAAGGAGGCATTGCCAAACTGGCAGATGCAGAAGATGGGATTATATGGCAGAGTAATCACCTATGAACCAGAGGAACTGAGAGAACAGCTGGACTCAGATTTACAAAGGATTTTACCTTGTTAGGTCTAATTGGGGTGAAAAAACTGCAATACTTAGTCCACCTATGGATTTTGTTTGTTTGTTTGTTTGTTTTAGGTTACAAATGTCACCAAATCTCTTATAAAAAATCCTCAGGAAGAAAAAAAAAAAATACTTTCCCTTAGTGTCTTTGCCAAGAACTATTTCCTGACAAGAATTTTGGCCAGAAAAAGAACTAGTAAATAAATCTTGAAAAATAATTTGTGTTATAAAGTGTGTGCATTTGTGATAACTTCCTTTTCTTGTGAGATAGATGCCTCAGAACAAAATGGTTCTAGCTCTGTAATTACCACATACCACAGATTGCATATCAGATTATCCATCAGTATTCTACAATGTTTCCCTAATTAAAAAAAAAAAAAAAAAAAAAGGACTTCTGGGAAATTCAGTTCAATTGTGTCTATTTTGCTAACCACTTTTTTCAGAATTCTCCTAGAGACATTCTCGAATTAGTATAGATTGCTAAAAACTGTTGAGAATTTGTTCTCAAACACATGAAGAAAAAAAAATAAAGTTGTTAATAAAACTGTATAGCAAGTCATGGATCCATTCTGGAGCTTTCCTTGTTTACACCAGCTAATAAACTTTCCTCAATTTAAAAGAACTTTTTTGCTCTTATATAGAGATTTTTTTTCCTGATAACCTCAAATGGGAAATCTTACATAATTAATGTTGAGCAGAGCTACATCAAACCTGGACCTGACTGACACCCTGTCCTAAGGCTTAGTATGGACCTCATTGAATTCAATAAAAAAAGACTCATAGCAGCTTTAGACTAACTTACATTAAGATGTAAAGACCCAAATCTATGAAGTCAGGAGGCTAAATCATGAACATGGCCACTCCATTGGCTTGCAGCTCTGATAATGAGTAGGATTGCTGAGATAGGTTCTCCTTCAGTTATAAAAAGTCCACAATGCTTTGCAATTATTACTAATAATAATGAAGAGCAGCCTCCTCTTGCTATAATCCTATGTAGGTATTTTTACAGTGATGATGAAGGTGCAGGATTTTGTCTGGCAGAAAGGTGGGTGGAGAGTGAATGATATATTTCATTCGTTCATGTAGCCCTGTAGCCCCACACCACAGTATTGCCATTGCTAACAGCAGCCTAGAGGCTTTGCATTGAGCTTGCAAGGCCTCAGCTCTGAGGGTTGTTAGGCTTACTATTTCTGAACTTGTATTGACCTGCCTGTTGCTTTATGTGGATTTGGTTTAGCTATAACAACAATTTTTCTTCTGTTTTGCTTTTCCTTATCTTTTCATGGTACAACCACAGTTTTTTACAGATAGTAGTAACAAGTAGCTCAGGAAATAAAGGGCTAGTTAGTTTAATGGCTATGGAGCTGCTGTTGTAGTTCTGTGCACAGAAGGTAAACTGTAAAATTTGTGACACCGAGAAGAATAAGATGATAAGCCTCCTATGGACTAAAGAAGGATCAGGAATGACATAATGTCTACCCTCCCAGGTCTCACCACAAAGAATTCTTGTCACAGGGCTCTGTCTCTGATGCCTTGCAGAGCTCCGTGTTACAGACATTTTCTGCCATACTGGGTATGTGTCATTGACTGACACAAAAAGTATTGGGAAAAAATACCATTTTCTGTATCACTGCTATATTTTACTATAAATTTGTCATATTCTTATCATTGTTAGAACCCTTTTTCATTAGAAACATAGTTATGTCATCTTGAGACCTTTCTGTAGAAATCATGACTAGCTACTGTAAATTCGTGAATATTATGAATATATGAAATAGAATATACATATTTTACTATAAAATACTGAGTGTATCAATTAAACAGCCAGATAGAAATCCAAAGATCTTTAGGATTTAGTGTTAGACATAATATATATGTATTCAATTTTAGAATTTATTCATAGAATCATAGAATCATTTAGGTTGGAAAATACCTTTAAGATCATCGAGTCCAACTGTAAACCTAACACTAAACCATGTCCTTAACTGCCACATCTACACATCTTTTAAATACTTCCAGGGATGGTGACTCAACCACTTCCCTGGGCAGCCTGTTCCAATGCTTGACAACCCTTTCAGTGAAAAAAATTTCAGATGAGTTCATCTTCATTTGGAGATTGGTTGGTATCACCATGTCATTTTACAATACTATCAGCCTAACCCTTGCACAGTGGTATTAGGTGTCACCACTACAAATTTCAACAGTTGCCAATCTCATTAGACTGGATTAAAGGTACAGAGAACTCATTTCCCTAAAATTCATGATGGAAAAAACTAAATAGGAACTCTTACTCCAGCACTTTACCTGCTCTATTAGTTTAGATGATGGAGTTCATATTTTACTAACATAATTTGCTATCTAAATAATAATGCTAAAATTACAGAACTGAAGGGAATGGGATACAGTGAAGAAACATCTGTGGAATGAGAATGAGCATTTTATCTTCTGCAAAGAAAATAGTCAAACAAGTCGATCTAGGGTGAATCCAGAATGTACAGTCTCAGAAGGTTTTATTCCTCCTATAACTATCCCTTCAAGTAAGCAGTCTCAGCCTTACCCGCCTGCCAAAATTGCAGTTTGGATATGCCAACAGTGCAAAAAGCAGTGTAACTGAAATCTCTGCAGGTTTTAGAACCAACTTTACCTATCCATCTCAGTTTCTATAGCTGTAAATATAGACAGGCCTCATATACTGAGTATCAAAAAAATCTGATACTTTAAAAAAGTTATTTCTACAGACACCCAGCGGTAGCTAAGATCTTAGGCAGGCTTCTCCTGGAGCTTATGAGGCTATAGTTTCATTGAACTAACTTAGCTTTATTGAATAACATCTTGGCTACTTAGAATGAATCTGCCCACGATGGTATCTCTGCATTACAGTATAATAACTCATGTGCAAGTTCATAGTCAAGAAGGTATTGCACATTAAGCTATGATGGAAAGAATACCAAGTGGAAATAAAGAATATTTAAAAAGGCAAATCATTTGGTAGTACAGCTACCTGGAGAAACAGAAACCAAACCAAACTTGCAAGTGTAAGTAAACTATGAGAAATTATCAGCTATGATTCTGTTATTGAAGAGGACAGGAAGCAAAAAGGAAACTAGGAACTGACTATCTTTGAGTAAAAAAAAGTAGGCAAACTTTAGCTTTTGCAATTCCCCTTCTCCTCTATAGAAAAAGAGGCAATGAACTTGATTAGGAAGCATAAATACAGCTTTTAAAGTTATCATTCAAGTGAGTAAAAAAATTAAAAATCTTTGGCACTTTGGAGGGAAAATTGTAAACAGAAGCAAACTATTTCAGTGAATTTTTCCACTTTTATAACAATGAGAATTGTCGCAAATTTTATTTTTACCCTCAATTTTGCATTCAAGGTTTAAGTTTTCTTTTCTACTTATTTCCTTTTTCCCACATGAGCTCTTCCTTTCTTTCTTTTTTTTAAAAATATTTATTTATTTATTTATTTATTTACTAAGCAAAAAGGGACAAAGGAGGTAGGAAGAAAGTGAAAGAAAAGAAAATACAAAAGAGCAAACAGAAATTATGAAACACAAAGGAAGGTTTCAGAACTTATTTTTATGTCAGTGCAGATATTTTGCAAGCTCTCTTTTGAGCACAGAAGGAATTCCTTTTGAGAAGAAGGAATACGCCATTTTCAGTCTTTGTTCTTGCCCCTTTTTGATGATAATCTTGAGATACAGTGGCAAGAGTAAAGACAGGATACATTTCAGCAGTGTTTTCTTTTTTTTCTGAGCTGTATGTCTGTCTGTCAGCTGCATGAGATGCACGTAGCTCAGTGTCAAAGCATAATCTGCATTTGGTGTGTTCTAATTGTTGGTCACTTGATTGGGAAGAGAGTGAAGCATCTATATTCTTATATATATATATATAAAAAATTTTGTTACAGAATTCTGTCTGACAAAAGATTTACATTCTTGTGAACTGGTTCTCTCTCTCAGCCTTAATGGTCTGATGCAGATTGTAAACTCCTCAGGATTTTCTCTGAAACTCTTCTGTGTATTGTGCTGTACTATTGGTTTATGTTGGTATTCTGGGAGAGTGAAGCTGCAACTGTGTCACTCCACCATACAGATTCTGATGAGAGAGTGCTGGCTGCAGTCCTTTCTGACATGAGTTACAGTAGTTCAGGTTAGCTATCTCTTTAGTACGCTAAACTGCAGTAAAACATACTCTTTCTGAGTATGTTTACTTTTATTAGACTCCCACAGTTACGCCATCCTGAAAATAGTGCTCAAAAAGTTGTAATCTGAATCAGAGAGCAAATGAATAGCTGATACTAAGAAGCACTCACTATATTATCACCCTCTAGGGTAGCTTTTCCTGAAATGATGCAATGCAGTTTTATGATATGAGGAAGGTAATGTATGCAGGTACTGAAGGTATATGTATCAAGTTCTAGCTCAACTGTAAATTAAATTCATTCTAATGGGTAAGGAAAGGAAATATTTCCATTGCAAAATGTTACAACATCTGTGCATTTTTTTCTTTATATCATTAAAGAAAGGACTTCAGGCCTAATTCACAGGCAAACTTTGACTCAGATTAAAATAGTTATTATGTTAGGTATGCCAGGGGAGGATTGAGTAAAGCACAATCTTTTTAACCCCACAAAGTATCCTGTGTTGAAATTTGTGAAAACCACTTCACATGAGGGCAAATTTTAAAGTCAATATGAGTGAAATATAAAATTATCAATGGTTATGTGAACATTAATTATCGTTCAAAGACAGATAGATAACTCTCCTAGCATTACTGTGCATATTTCAGAAATCAGAGAGGGAAACAGATAAAAAGCAGTATGCAAGACAGGGACAAACAGATTTGGGAAAACATCATTAGGAATATACAAATTCATCTATTTTTACACTAAAAGAAACTATCACGTTCTGTTTTTACCTTGAAATTTACTGTTACTTTGTCAAACCTAGAGAAAAGGCAATTTACCTAAAAATTTGCTGCTTTTTCTAACTATATTACCTGCTCTATTAAAAATATGACCTCTCTTTACAGATGTCACATCTCTTCTAACCACATTTGTACACTGGGGTGTCTACTTCATTACAAACTTGCTTACGGTGTTTAAATAGTGAACAATAAATATAAGTCATTGTGTTAGCCAGCCTATGTAACAGAAAAAAGTGCAACTCCAAAGATATCCTCTCAGCATCAAAGAAGCAGTACATCCAATAGTGACATGTAATGGGACAAGAAAGAAATACTATACTGGTGTCATTTAGAGTTTGTTTATGAACAGCTGAATAGTGCATTCAGGCATCCAGATAGGAAAGAATCAGAAAGGTCAGAGGGGTTCCTGTATGGAACTCCTTTCCAGTGATATTCCTCTAAATATTTGGGAATTGTGAAGAAAGGTGGCAGAGATATTTCATGGAAGAGTGGAACAGCAGTACAAAAGGCTGTTGGTCCATGCAGTAAAAAAATGCTTTTAAAAACAAAGACAGATATTGGGAATAAGAATGCCTCACGTATGATAATTAAGTTCATTTGTGTAAACATAATTTATAATTCTGACTTCACTGATATGAATATATGTATTGGTTATTCATTGATATTGGGAGCATCCTAATCTCTCTCAAATGTAGCACCACAGGGCTATTTGAATATTGCTTAGATTATGGTGACTTTCAGCTAATCCTTCTTCCTTTGATCCCATGGGTAGATTTGAGAAATGTAACACATGCCCTTGTATTTGAAGACTGGCATATTCAGATGTAAGAAAGCGAAACCAAGATAGCAAAGCATAAGTGGCCAAACTATTGCTTGAAACCATCAAAATGCTGTTCCTCTCCAGACTTTTTATGAATACATAGTACAAATCTTAAAGACCAGAAAGGTGAACAATTTGGCTCTGAAGTAGACAAAAGTTGCTTTTTGCCACTGAAGAAAAGTAGGTTTTCAGATGGAGAGGAAAGAGACATCTCTTGTAGAATCTAGCATTTTGACATAAATCTTTGAATAAAAAATGTGCATTTGCTGTGTATTTTTTWAAAAAATAAAAGTTACAAAGTGTAGTACATGCATAGGTTAGTTTCAGGAAAAAGCAAAGGGCATGAAAGAGCACAAGTTTGAGTGACACCTGCATTTACTCAGCATTTTCAGGATCTATGGCATGAGTAAAACACGGGAGAAACATTATCAAACTAACAAAGGCACTTCTTTTTGACACAAAATTCCATCTTCATCGTACTGTCCATTTCTGTTACTAAGGAATTTTTGTTTTCATACTGCAGTTAGAGCAAAACAGAACAGGTCCTATTTTTTGATCATGTAAATAAAAAATGTGACCAGAGTATTTAACTTTATAATCTCTTACGAGTAGATAATGAACCTCCAACAATAAGAACACCAAAAGCAGAAAAGACAAAAGAATCTTTTAACTGAGAAAATATTTTCCCTTTTGATCTGCTTAGGATCTGTCCTGCTCTGTTCTGCTACTATCCCTCAGTGTTGTGACAACCATCTCATTTGTTTTTCTTTTAAATAAAATCTCATTTATTCCTACTCAAATTAAATCTTACTAAATTTAATTTAAACGGTGACTGAGATAGATTGACAGGACAAGAACTTGCACAGCAGCTGACTGTTAACCGTACTATTGACCCTCTATCATGTTTGCTAATATTTAGCCACAGCCCACACAGACACACAAAAAAGAAATGTCACAGAGAACAATGTTTCCTGCTTAAAAAAAATCAAATGGTGAAGCCACGAGGACATTGCCTATCAGAGAATGTTACTACATAAATGTTCATGGAATCACAATAACCTGTAAATCATACACCACAGACAGAGTGAGTTATTTTACCTGTACTTCAGATTAAAAAAAATCGGTCATTCATTTATATGCCTATGTGTGTGTATATATATATACCTAGCCATATATATCTGTCTGTCTTTGTGTTAGTATACCTCCATATCTAATGAAATAATCTTTAGGAGGTCGACAGGTGAATAAGCCTTATGGCGAAGAGGCTTGTACAGACGTCTGACAACCTATATATTCCTGGAGTTTGATTCCCTAGCTGTAAAATAGGCATAACAATGTTTGAAAATTTGTGAGGAAAAATATATTTTATGAACTTATTTACTATGTGTATGATGAGAGCTAAATGTATATATACTTCTTTTTAGTATTAGTATCCTTTTGAGTCTGTCAACTATCATTTAAAATTAAAACATTTTGCACCTGAATGCAATTCAGTCCTTTAGTCATGATAGACATAAAGTTTGCAGAACATGACATAGGTGACTTAAAAGTTCTCATAAAGGTCAGGAACAGAGAAACCTGTAAAATAATAAAATAATCCCTTGTTCAATATTAATTAATAAAATGTATTAATTTTAAGTATCATAAATGCCTACTGAACTATGCTTTTGAACATCATAACCTTTGATTATTTTTAAAGAAAATATTTACTCTACATAGTGTGTCCCCCTGCTAGTAACTCTTCTAGGTTCCTGACAAAATAAAATTGTGGAGATTAGTCAAGTATGAATGCTAAATTTATTCAGGAAATATCTCTGGCATTTTGCTTCCTTTTAACATTTCTCTTTCCTATTTTTTTAGATACAAAATTAGATGTGGTTTCACTCTGGTAGTGAAATTAATGCATTTGGCATCAGTTGCATTAGCAGCAAACTTGACTTGAAAATTTCAGATGTGACTGAGAAGAATCTTTACTTAGTGTAGAAATACCCCAAATTTACTAAGAAAGGAATAAAGAAAACGTTATGCCACTGCATACATCCCTCACAGCCACTTCTAGAATTCTGTGTGCAGTTCAGAGCTCTCTGTCTCAAAGGAAATGACAGAATAAAAGAAAAAATATAGAGAAGATGGATAAGGATAATCAAGGTTTCTGTGTAATGGATATCAAAACAGGAATTTTCAGTATATAAGAAAAGATGAGTAAGGAAAGAATATGGTAGAGTTTTATAGAGTAATAAGTGGCATAGAGACACTGAATGTGGATTTACTGTTTGTTATGTCCTCCCAGTATGAGGACATGGGGAAATGCACAAAATTAAAGTTGAAAGGGCAGTTTCAAAACAGTTGGTCATTGCACAGGAATAAAGAAGCTGTAGAACACCTTACTGCAGTTTGTTGTAGTAACAACTCCATGGATTTAGAAGGTGACAGGACAAATTTGTGAAAGAAGAATACTTCTATGACTGCTATATACACACACTGTAATTCTGGTCTTATCACCTTCATGGTGTCGGTTTGTCAGTTAAATATTCTAAAATGTAACGATGATAAACACTGAGAATTGATAATGGTCTGGAAGCCCAACAGTTTAAAACCTTGGAAGCGTATACATTACAATTCTCTAGTATTTGAATTATTATATTCCCTAATATCTGTCAAGCATGGTACAACTTAATATTTCCCTTGAATTCTAACTACCAACATGAAAAACAGTGGCAAATGCCAAAATGGTTTAATGTTGTATCAAGGACAACGCTGCAGTAAAGGCATGCCAGGTGGGATGCTGCTGTATTTAATTAAAAACACTGAACAGTCCGCAACAGACTACAAACTAGTTCACCCATACAGCCAGAAAAAAATAGACTGTGTCTAATCCAAGCCTGTGGTATACAGTCTCAATTTTCAGTTGTTCTATGAAGACTTCAGCATAATTATATTTAATCATCCTTGTACTTCATGCTCACTGCAGTGTGGACCAAATGTATTTCTCAAAGAGTCTTTCAAGCAAAAGTTACTTTAAAATTATACACCAAATAACAACCACAGAATCTACAAAGGAGGAAAAGGCAGGTGAGCAGTCAAATCTATAATTTTTAGATTTATTGCATCATTAATTAGAATAGAGAGAAACATACAAGAAAAGGAACACTCCAATTACACTTTTAATTGCTTAGACACTCTATTATGGATTTAGCCATTAAAAATTGCTGTTTTACTAAACAAAAATTAAAAGCAAACAGGACAACATTACTAGGATGGAACTCAATAATCATTCCTGTAAAAGCTCTTTTCCTTGCTGATGACAGAAACACTGTGAATATGTAACACAAAATACATGCAGCTTTAGGAAGCTTTATAGCTAGAATTTTCAGATAATGATATTTCTAAAAATAAAAATGATTTTGAGAAGTATCAATTTTTAGTTTCAAAATTGTTATAGACTGTACATGTCAGGTTAAAACTCCAATTATTTTTCCACTTATTCACGCTACAAAAAAATTATTTGTCAAAAACATTAAAGTGAAAAGTGACTTTTCCTGGTTTTTCCTTCTTCTGTTTTATGTAGGCTAAGACTATTTGATTATCCTCCATTCATCTTGTGCTAAGTTCTAATAGAACCTCTTTTATATGACTTTCATGAATGATGGTTGCATTTGGTTAATTCTGGGATCCTAGCAACAGTCCACTTTGCAATGTGCAATATCTTTTTTAAAGCAAAAAGCTCTAATTGTGGAAAAGCATGTAGAAATGCATGTCATTGTTGACTAGAAATCAAATGTTTACAGATCCAGATAAACATTTTTTTCTTTGGTAGTTACTTGACACTCTTTTCTTCTGAACTTCTTTAGTCATAGTGCCTAGAGTGTGGGTTCAACTTGTACCTCTATTAATTGGCAGGAGAGGTGAATATTTCAAACCAATATGCAAACTATTTTTCAGTCTAAATTATTAGAAATTTTTGATATTGAAGTAGTCAATACAGCACAGCTAGAACACTCAGTAGTTGCTGGAGAATTTACATAAGCATCAAAATAGCAGATTGTATGGAAGTGTCTTAAACTCAAGAAACAGTTAACTATAGTGGGATACACATGAATTACAGTAGTTAGGCAACTAACCAAAGAACAAAACTTCCATTCTGTCCCGAGGTGAATTTTTGACATGCATGTTGCGCATAAGCTTCAATAATGATACAAAAAAGTATTTCCTTTTTAAAAATTTAGTGAAACCTTTCTTTGCTTTTACTGAATTTTTAGTACGTACTTTTTATATTTTTCATGCATCTCATGCATGAGTAATGGGATTCTTTGCTTGCTTAAATTTTAGTTTTCTATTTAATTACACATTGTAGTAAAACTAATTTAAGAAATTCTTAGAAGATCAAGCCAACACATATCAGTGAAGATAACATCATATTTACTACCTCCACATGTGTTAACTCAGATTTTGGAATGCAGGTTTTTTTACTTCGGTCTTGTTTAACATAGGAGTTTTTTAAATGTTATGTTTGGAGATACGCACTTTTATGTCTGTCTGTGTTCTTCATAAAATATTTGGTAAGACTTTTTAATTTGAAATCTTGGACTGGAAATCAAGAGACAATGGTCACAAGGGAAGCAAATGAAGAAAGTAGGACCAAAGAAAAACACAGTTCTCTTGTTCAAGATATGAGCTTGAGATAATATCATTTATTCCTTAGAAAACAATCATGCCTTTAAAAAAAGGACTTGATTGCATGTCTTCTGCATTTCTAAAAAAAGGCATTGTTATATGTTTTGTTAAACCTCAGTTAATTGGTTTGATTTACCCAATGTACTTCATTTCTCATGTATATGTATACATACACATTTTTATATATATATACATATATACATAAAACCGTGTAACTCATATCCCTGACCCATAAGAGAACCTAACAAGATTGATCAAGAATGTAGACAATTTGAGATAATATCCTTTATTAGAATCTGGCATATGAACGCAAGTACATCACACAGTGCAGAAACAGCTCAGTTGAGAGAAAGAATAGTAAGAGTACGTAAGGTCTGGAAAAATAAAAGACCTCAGTAAGAATATAGTGGTAAAATTTCCTGCAGAAATACAAAGAGGAGGGGGAGGGACATATATTGAATTTAATTAAGAAAAATCTGTGTGTTTCTCAGATCTGAAAAATAAATAATGAATAAGAAATAAAGTATGTATTTGATCAACAGCTACCAAGTATTCAAGCAGACCAGAAAGCCCACCTAAAATATCCTGAGAATGAAAGTTAAGACAAAGTGATTATGTGATGGGCAAACTAGGAAACACTAACTGGAAATACTTCCTTGAGGTGAAGAAAGCCAAATAAAAAGTGGCCAGCTAAAAAGTCATTGAGAAGAACGCATTTTCTTAGACTTGAGAGGATAAGTATTTACATGTATGTCCTGGTTTTGGCTGGGATAGAGTTAATTTTCTTCCTAGTAGCTGGTATAGTGCTGCGTTTTGGATTTAGTATGAGAATAATGTTGATAACACACTGATGGTTTAGTTGTTGCTAAGCAGTGCTTACACCAGTCAAGGACTTTTCTCATGCCCTGCAGCGAGAAGCTGGGAGGGGGCACACCCAGAGGCTCCGTGCATCCTTGGCATAGACTACCTCAGGAGAGGGTATTTCAAGGACCCAAAAGGGTACCAGTGGGCTTTTGGTATAGCTGCCTGGGAGACGGAGGAAATTAAACAACTGTCCACCTTGCCCGGTCTCTCAAAAAACCCTTCTGTTGTGGGGTTGCTGAGGGTCGAAGAACAACAGGTGCCAATTGCCACCACAACTGTGCACTGGCAGCAATATCACACCAACCGAGACTCCCTGCTTTCCATCCATAAACTGATTCGTCGACTGGAGAGCCAGGGAGTGATCAGCAAGACTCGCTCACCCTTTAACAGTCCCATATGGCCAGTGTGAAAGTCTAATGGAGAGTGGAGACTAACAGTAGACTATCG
>JAYKAV010000064.1:129047-177571 GCA_035582835.1 Phoebastria nigripes | reverse complement strand
CAGGCTGCTAAGATTGAAGTGGCTCAGGTGGATCTGGACTGGCAACATAAGGGTGCATTGTTTGTAGCTCGGTGGGCCCATGACACCTCAGGCCATCAAGGAAGAGATGCAACAGATAGATGGGCTCGAGATCAAGGGGTGGACTTGACCATGGACGCTATTGCACAGGTTATCCATGAATGTGAAACATGCGCTGCAATCAAGAAAACCAAGCAAGTAAAGCCTCTCTGGTATGGAGGACAATGGTTGAAATATAAATATGGGGAGGTCTGGCAGATTGATTATATCACATTCCCACAAACGCACCAAGGCAAGCGTTATGTGCTCACTATGGTGGAAGCAACCACCGGCTGGCTGGAAACATATCCCGTGCCCCATGCCACCGCGTGGAACACTATCCTGGGCCTTGAAATGCAAGTCTTATGGCGACATGGCACCCCAGAAAGAACTGAGTCAGACAACGGGACCCCTTTCCGAAACACCCTCATAGACACCTGGGCCAAAAAGCAYGGCATTGAGTGGGTATATCACATCCCCTATCATGCACCAGCCTCGGGGAAAATCGAATACAATGGACTGCTAAAGACTACGCTGAGAGCAATGGGTGGTGGGACATTCAAGCACTGGGATACACATTTAGCAAAAGCCACCTGGTTAGTCAACACTAGGGGATCTTTCAATCGAACTGGCCCTGCCCAGTCAAAACTTTTACGTACTGTAGATGGGGATAAAGTCCCTGTAGTGCACATAAAAAATATGCTGGGGAAGACAGTCTGGGTTACTCCTGCCTCGGGCAAGGGAAAACCCATTCGTGGGATGGCTTTTGCTCAAGGACCTGGGTGCACTTGGTGGGTAATGCGAAAGGATGGGGAAGTCCAATGTGTACCTCAAGGGGATTTGATTTTGGGTGAAAATAGTCAATGAACTAAATTGTATGATGTTAATTGCTATATAATATTGTATATCATCACTTCAATGGCTGCTAAATGCCATATCAAMGGTATTGCAGTAAAAAATCACCCAAATTAATGAAGAATGAACTTTGATGAAACCAAGCAAAGTGCAACAATGATAGAACTGGATAAGCGCAGCGATAATGGAACCTGAACTGGCTTCAGCATGCAACAGTCCACACTATCTCTCCTGCCCTGAAGGACTGTTATGACAGATGGAGGCCAAAGTCATGGACTAAATGAACTCAACGGACATTTTAGAGGGATGGCCCATAGACTAAGGGAATGATATCTGTGTATATATATCAAAAGACAGGAAAAGTGGTGGTGATTAATTGGAATGTATTGGAAAATGTGGGACCTGGGCATGACGTAGATGGTATGGAATAAGGGGTGGATACCGTCCTGGTTTCAGCTGGGATAGGCTTAATTTTCTTCCTAGTAGCTGGTATAGTGCTGTGTTTTGGATTTAGTATGAGAATAATGTTGATAACACACTGATGGTTTAGTGGTTGCTAAGTAGTGCTTATACTAAGTGAAGGACTTTTCAGCTTCTCATGCCCTGCAGTGAGAAGCTGGGAGGGAGCATAGCCAGGACAGCTGACCCAAACTAGTCAAAGGGATATTCCATACCATTTGATGTCATGCTCAGTATATAAACTGGGGGGAGTTGGTTGAGGGATGGTGACCGCTGTTTGGGGACTGGCTCTGTATCAGTCAGTGGGTGGTGAGCAATTGCATTGTGCATCACTTATTTTGTATTTTCTTTTATCATCATCATCATCATTATTATTATTATTATTATTTTCCCTTCATTTTCTGTCCTATTAAACTGTCTTTATCTCAACCCATGAGTTGTTTTTTTTTTTTCCACTTCTCTCCCCCATCCCACTGTGGGTGGGGGGAGTGAGAGAATGGCTGTGTGGTGTTTAGCTGCCTGCCGGGTTAAACCACAACAATGCAGAAGAAAATCAGAAAGGCAGAGACCACAGCCGCAGTCATTCCTCTAGATTCTATACTGCAAAAAAAAAATTTGAGTTCTCAGAGAAGAATTATTGCTCACCTCTCCTCCACCGCAGAAAATAAAACCCCTTTGAAATAGTAAACATTCAATGAGTTTTTCAGTCCTGTTTGTATAGCAAGGGGTTTGTGGTTGTTAGAAACTTTCCTTCCTTTAATGATTCTTTATATCCAACACTGCTGAAAAGCATCTTGCTAGACAGTTAATGAATCAAAAATTCATAATGTTACAGTCTCACATTGACCTGAGCACAAGTACTGGCCTATCCAGATCAAATCACTGTGGGGAGCCATTACAAGCATTTCCTTAGCAGGAAAGCAAAGGCTTGATAGCAAAGGGAACATATGTGCTCCAAAAGAACTTGCATGCATTCTTTTCAAAATTTGCATTCCTAAGTAATCTATAGGAAAATGCATGGAAGATGGCAGGGATGGACTCCAGAACAATAAAGAAACAACCAAAAGAAAAAAAAAAGACTTTGTCTATTGTTCTCCAGTGAATGTTGCAGACAGTTCCTGTCTGACAACTTAATTTGCAGTCATCTAGAAATAAAGTACCCACTCCTCAAAAAAACACAGTAAAACCTTTCWGCACAGTAGGAACACCTGTGATTGAAGATGGGATATTTTAAGATGGTGGATATAATTGTCTTCAAATTGCAATCAGTTTATCCAGTATAAGCCATAATTCTCAATCTACTGCATTTGGGGTTTTGAAAAAAAGGACAGGATAAGAAAAAATAACTTTTAAATAAACTCAAATGAAACATTGAAAAACTATTAAATTGAAAAAAAAGGACATTTATTTTATATTTGAAAATAGAAATTGAATAAAAAATTGAAAGAATATAGATTATATATTTGCACTGTAAAATATCCTTTCATTCATAACTTCATTATGAGAAATTTAATTTTGTTGATATTTCGTGGGGCAGGAGTATAGCAAGTCACTACTGACATGCTTTGGCTTTTCCCAAAGGTGAAGCCTGGCAATCAATGCAAGTTGGTAAATGTCACCTTTTTCACAAGATAATCTTCTCCATAAAAACTGCCACCATATCAAAAACTCTAGTGAGTGTATTGTTTTCCAGACTCATATGGCAAGTCAAAGGAAGATCACTGAATCCAATTTGTTTAAGGTTTATGAGGGGCCAGGTCAGGTTAACACTCAACACAAGTATGGTATGATCAGAGAGTGAAGGACTCTGGAGGACTTATAAGGTTCATAGCTATTGAAGCTTTGTCATACAATGTGAGAGGAATAAGGAATAATTCATCTTTATGGTTTATAAAACATTGGTTAATGAAACCAGACAGAGTATCCCGATGCTTCTTGAGCTTGGGCATGAGCTGAGGATCTTATGAAACCTATAGCTTGACACTGTTTGAAGATCAACAGTTCAGTTCTGATTGTTTGGGAATCTTAGAGTCTTAAACTGAAAAAAAGCTCACACAGTTTCTAGAGAAAAAAGAATGATAGTGGTTTTGAAGTAAGGTTCTCACACACAAGCTCACAATGTCTTGAATGTTGTTTAGTTAGCCATACATTTGTCACATGTTGGCCATCATAGTCAACAAAAATAAAAACAAAGCAAAAACATAGACGAACTATAGATTTAAATTATAAATCTGTATAGTTAATTTTCATATCCATATATTGATTATTAAAGCTATTTCTAGAATGAGGCATTTCAAAGTCTGCTTGAAAATGAAGCTGATTTAAAGCCAAGCTTGCAGTTCTCTTTCCCCTGAAGTTGCAGTCTGATTCATCTGACTGCCTGAATGAAAGTGTTCCTTATTCCCTCTGAGCAAGTGACCTGTATCTAATAGCAATGTTATTAGCCACAGAGCCTACTTGATACAAAGAGTGCTACGTGTTCTACTTTTCTAGTCTGAATCTTTGTATTTTTTCTCCTCTACAATGCTCTCTTGGTCAAGCAGAAGTAGTCTAGAGCAGTATGATATTTAGTGAGTTTTTGCACATGCTTGAAACTGGGAAAGGTGAACATCTTTCAGTCTGTCGCAGAGCAAAAATACCGTGGAGTCAAAGTAGTTTATCCTACTTGGAGAGCATGGCAGAAATAATTAGTAATGATGAGCATTAAATGGAACAGAACTGAAGCATCTGCAAAAATATCTAAGGTTATAATACTCTGAGGTTATAGGTGAATGTGGGCAGCAGGAATACCTCTATAACTCAGTATTTGAGAAGTAAGCAATGTAGATGGTTTAAAGGAAAGGCCATTTTGAAATCAGTGGTCCCTGACATTTCACCATTCTAATGGCGATTTTTAAATGTCCTCTGTTCTAGAGTGATATTTCCATTTCTATGACTTGGTGCATTTACACACATCTGAATGATAGTTGTCCATTGTGTTTAGGGAACCCCTTAACCTAGGCATAGAAAATGGGCTGCGTTCAGCTCATCATACTTACTGCTGTATTAACACAACTTGATAAGCAGTGCAACATACCTAAACCACTTCTGCTGCTGCTAAGTGTGTCATCATTTCTGCTCTTTTCCTTTTACACTATAATTTATTTAGACTATTTTTCTGAACAGACTGAAAGGTCTTACAGAAAGTTTTCCTGATGTCCCTGAACTTGCCATGGGGCAAATTTCTGTTGTTTTTGCCCAACATATTATTGATTGTTCTAAACAAGAACTGAAAATTGCAATTTCATTTTATTACAAAATGATTAACAACCAACAACATATTTTGGGTTCTGCAGGCAAAACACAAATCGGTTATTTTAATATTTCTTTTTGACAACTATCTAACATTGTAGTAATACAAACCATGAATGAAGAGAAACAAGTCATAGATGACATTTTTTCTCATGGGAAATCAAAATATCAAATCATTATAAAAACTAAAAACAACCCTTGAAGTTTTAAACTTGAGTATTGTTCAGTATTTGTTGAAAATTGTGCCTAACTTCATGCCTGTTGACATACAACGTGTATATGCAGGTTTTACCTCTTGCCATTTGTATGCACAATTACTCAAATTTCATGCACAATCACAGTACATGCAAGTATAAACCAGGCATGCTTTTTCATATTCAGTTGTATGTTAAAAGCTTGTTAATAACATTTAGAATTTATATCCCTTTTTAACATATTATCCTGTGGGATATCATTTCTCTATAACTTTTTTTTTAAATAAATACTTGTATTTGAAGCTACATTAACAGACCATGTGATATGAAGAAGGGCTGAAGTTTTCAAAAATTTTAATGTACTGCAGTTTTCACAATGATCTATACATTTAGTATCAAACTGGGAATCCAGATTAGTTGTGTAATTTGCTACCTTCATCTTCAGACAAACAGGGCAAAAACTGAGTGTGTACTTGATCAAAGAACAGATATTTAAACATCTTCTCTGGCAATCAGTTTTTGAAGTGAATTATTATTGAGATAATTCATTCTCTCTTCTCAAAGAAAAACACAGTTAGATTATAAAGTAGTGAAATATTTTGTTTCATCAAACTAATATTCCAGGCAACTAAAGAGGAATCTGTCAGGCAACCCTGAGAGTCAAGTTGGAACTTGAAAGTTCTCTCAATCTTATAAACGAACCTCATTTCTGTTATTTACAAAACATCAGATGCATTTTTCTCTCAGCCATCCACAAGCCAGATTTGCCAGCAAAGTAATCTATTTTGTTGAGCTAAAGAGAGAGAAATCGTACAGTTCAAAATCTAAACAGAGAGAGCTATGGCAGAAAATTTTGGTGAAGGGAACAAGTTTTGATTGCTTAGGAATGACTTCTGGAATCAACCTCAAGCTGTATATTCTGGCAAAAGTATCTGTAAGAACTTGAATGCTCTTGCAAAATTCATAGTATCTGGTTCAAACAAGATTAATCCAGAGGGAAATAGTGATGATACATAAAGTATATTAAAGCTATAAAGAAAGTGAGAACTTTCTTTAAATAACAAAATCTCCAGATAGTCTTAAGGTGATTCAGTTACAAATGCCAATAAAATAAAATACCTCCCCAAGAAGGCCTACTTCAAAGTCTTCTCATCCTTAATGAATCCAGAGGATTTTGAATCTGACAGTACCACAATGCTTTATATAAGCAGGAGGATTTTATGAAATGCTGTTATTTAACAATATGTCTTGGCAGATATTATTATATCTACATATTTTTATTGTAATACACAAGTCTTTCCTTCGTTTATGTAACTTACCTTCATAGTCTAAATGACTTATCAGACCTTGCAAATTCTTTTCCTTGGAAGAAAAGGGAATCAGAAAGAACTTCACTGTATAAGAAGTTTACATGTTTTGGGTAAGATGTATGAGAACATCCCAGCTGCCATATGCAAATTTCCCTTTCCTCAACATAGAATATATATATTTAAGTGCATGATTTCAGAGGATACTGGAGAAAACAGTGCTCTTTCACTGGGATTGACTTAATTTCGCTTTTGTAACATCTGCTTACATAATTCACATTTAGACAGAGTTCATCGCTTCTGAGCAGTCTTTACTTCCCACTTCAGCTCAGTTCACTGAAACAGAAAGCCCTCAGTCCCTGCTTAGCCCTTAGTCAGGTAAAACAATGTTAAGACTAGAGGAACTTTGCCTGAGAATATTTCAGGAACTGGCTCAATAGCATTGGAAGCTAAGCCAAGATAAGGTAGTTCACCCTTGCTATTTTTGTGTCCCCATCCTCTGTAGTCCCTACGGATATAGTTTAAAAAAAGCAGAAAAGAATATTTAAATATTTACATTTTAGAAGTAATTTCAATGTGGTGTTCTTTATGTTTCTATGGCTTTTAAAAACAGGATCTTTTATATTTGCTGTTGTCTGAGAATCTTGTCAAGAGCACATTTATAAGAAACACAGCGGTCATTAATCTATTTGTAGCTGCAGAAACTTTAATCTATTTGTGTATTTGCGTGTCACTCCTGTCACCTTGCAAGTGGCTGAATCATTGATGCAGGCCTTTAAACTGACAAACGATAAAAATGAGGCAGAAAGTGCAAATCAAATTTAGAACAGGCATAAAATGCATGTAGAAATGTTTCAAGCCTTTCATGTAAGGCTTTCTGGAATCAACGGATTTTACATTCATGAAATTTGTATCAAGCAAGTTTTACAAACAACTGATCTGTAGCATCCACAAAACTGTTTGGAATCAGAATCCAAAATACAGTCTGTAACACACTAAAAACAGAAAAGGCTTTGAAGAGTTTTGAGTGTAGAAATTTTTCACCTGTAAAAAGGCTCAGTCAGTTTCTAGGCAACGTAGCTCTCCTAAATCCCTTTCATGCTCTTTATAGTATCCCATCAAGTGTCCCTGCTAGAAGAGACTGGTTAGAGCAGCCGTGGGCATCATAATGATTTCTGCCTGCCAGGCTTGTTTGTTATTCAAGGTTTTTGCAGGATGTCTGCCGTATAGCCTAACAAGCCCCCATAGGACTCAGTATGTAAGTTGATTCCCCTGGCAGCCAATCTCTTTGCTACGACTAAAGAAAGTGACTTACTGGCAACTGGCTTGCCTCTCTTCTTGTTTCACATCACTGCTTGCATTTGTGTGGACACACACAAACCCTGTCAGAGACCAGACAGCCTGATGCACGAGATCTTCTCTTTGAACCTCTTCTTTCAGTGTCTAACGCTGGTTTATTGTCTTTACCAGGGGACTCAGCTGATAGTGGTGTCTGGCTATAGCTGTAGGGTAGGATGCCGAATCTACAAAGATAAAGAAAGCAATTTGCTTTAATTCATTTCTTATTACAATTCACCAGGCCTGTTGACACCTATGAAATTGCTTTGGTCACTGTAATGTCTCTTCAGAAACGGTGTTACATTATAAACACAATCTGTTGCACAACTGAAAACTTGATTTATGGCATGCAACAATCCTACCTAATGGCCTTCCATAGTATATTGTACATCCTTGACAAGTAATTAGATGTTTATGAAGACACTTGTTGCTTATAATTATAATACTGCTAATTTCCTCATTCCCAAAAGCAACATTAGTGTTTGCTAATGAACTGCAGATTAATTCGCTTTGAATTAGTCTCTACCCCTCCCTCTGCCTCCCGCGCATACTAGATGGCACTAATTTTGCTTTGGGGACCTTAAAAGGATTTGCTGTTATGAGGGTAGATTCAAATGGCCTGTGCTATTATTATTTAAGAATTTGGTTTACCTTAATTTGAATTCAATTATTCTCTATGTTCTGAATTTGAGCTGAGAGATAATGTGTTAAGAAAGAAAAATAGACAACTTATACAGATCAATACAAATAAATTTTATGGGTGATATAGTAAGAGTAGATCAAAGTGTTGCCATTTTCTCTGGGGCATCTAATGACATGAAGCTGGTAACCTGAAACAAGCTTGATGGTCTGAGTTCAGTCTATAATGGTTTAATAGCAATAGCATATAAGCACGAAACATAGTATAACACATTTTCTCACATAAGGCAAATTTTATACCTGCTGATTCCATGCACCTCTGCAATGTCTTTTTAAAACAAAATAATGTTAACAACAGTGATCCTCCTTTTGCTCTGAGCATAAAAAACCTGCTTATCTTTTTCTTTTTCGTCTAAACCTGACCTGACTATATATGACTAGTATTCACTATCTAGGTTGATACAAACAACTCTCAGAATTCATGGTTTAAAATAACAGATTCTTGCTTCCAAACTTTATATCAGCTGCCAACTTCACAATATAATCCTTGATTCACACTGCATGAAAGCTTTCATTCTCTGCCAGCAGCTGCTTGGTGAGCTATTCCTGCCCTCCCCTTCTTTCCTTGGCAGACGATGTGTTAAAAAAGTACTAACTGGGATATGTACCAGCTGCAGGTGTACCAAATGGGACAAGCAGACACTAAGAGGAACGAGACAGGATGGAGTTCTTCCTCCTCTGCAGGGTTACTTTTAAATACCATAATGAAGGCAATGTACGTAGTGCTTCGATGAAAGCACTAGGTATGTTTGCATCACCTGCACTCATTTGATACTGGCTGTTTTTAAAATCAGATATGATTTTTTTGGTTTAGTTGCATTAATTAAGGAAAGGTGGATTAAATGTGTTAAAAAAAATAAACCAAATACATAAACTGTGAGCCTACTGCAATCCTGAGGGAGTTCACATACATTCTACTAAGTGAAAATAATTAAATAAAAGCATTTGTCTCAGTGATTCCTAATTCTGATTCTTCTGTGGTGAACTTCTTAAAATTCAAGTCACAGCATGACTGGGGCTTTTTAGGCATTAGGGATTATTAGGCAAGCACTTCAAGAATTTGGCCCACAAGGGCCAGATTTTCAAAACAATTCAGCTCTCACTTAAGAGTCAAATGAAGGGACCAGATTTTCAAGTGCTTGGAATTATCAGTACTGAGTACTACCGAAAATGAAGCTGCTATACAGAGACTCCAAAAAGTGTACTGAGAGTTAAGGGAGTAGAAGATTGTTTGTTAGTCTCTTTGTTATAAATCAGGCCTCAGGTGTTAATTTTGATAGTTTAGTTATTTGTAAATCATAAATTTGAATGATTTGATGATATTCATGTTAGCCAAGAGAAAAAAAGAAAATATATAAAAAGTTCTTAGTATTCAAATGTTTTAAAACTGGAGCATGTGATAGCCATTAGCTTTCATTTATATTGTTTTGAACCTTGAATGAATCAAATTTGTGAGTGTGAAGTTTGCTCAGAATATCATAACTTTAATGAATTGTTCTCTGAAATAATTTCAATGCACTTTTGTGCTCTGCCTCTGAAATGATCCAGACACTACTTGTTTATATTTTTAAATGGAAAAGAAAATAATTTATTATATGCAGGTCTGAAATTACACCTATCACAACAGATTTAGATTCTTTGGACCTAAGCTTTGTATCTGAAATGACCTCTTACATGGAAATAAAAGATTGTCACAGGCAGAAGTTGTATTGTCACACATTTAGGTTCAAATGAAAATAGCTATACAATACTAGTCATTGACAGTGACATATTTTGTGACGCAAAATCCAAAACCATCATTAAACATTCAAAACATTCTGGGCAGTTATCATTCTTGTGAACTTTTTAGGCTTTTTGAAATTCTCATAAATTATTAAAAAAAAACAAAATCATTTTAGTCAATTAAATTGAGTCTTGAATAAGTGAAGATCCAGTTGAATGGAAAGCAAAATGTAACCTACAGGTAAAGTCAGAAGAAAAATCTGAATTAACACTTTTATCTGCATCGGAGACATACCAAAACCTACAAATAGATGTCTCTGGTATCAGCTCTTTTGCATAATTTCATAACTGAACATGAGAGGGGTTAGATGTATATTTTAACTTCCTGAAAATATGTAGTAAAAAAAATCATTTTCAAAGTTTTCCATTTTGTTATGTTCCATAGAACATCAAAGTGATGGAAAAACAGTTCCGAAACTAGTTACACAAATTCATATAAATATTCAGAATATATAGTCACTGTGATGGTGGTTTTTTTATTAAACCAAGGAAAAATAAAAATAAAAGAAACAAAAAGTTAGATCTGTGTAGGATACTTACCTTTCTCTGTATCAACTGATAGAAATGCTACTGACATCTCAGAATAATGTGTGAGGCATCTTGTATGTAAGCTGAGCTATCTATCTTTGCAGCGTATGCTTCTGATGGGGTTGCTTTATCCTCAGTGAGTTTCTTTTAAGTAGTTTTGCCTGCAGGGAGCATAGCCACCCTCACTGCGCAGGAGGTGAAGATTTTACTATGTGACTGAAATTTGAAAGTAGTGAGTCATCACCCTTCACAGGTTTTTATAGCATAATTGCTCAGTGGCAAGTGTATGGAAAGAGTTCAAAGAAGAGCGTGGAAATGATACAGATTTTCTGGATTTGCACACAAGAAAACAAAGAAAAAAAATTTTTCAAGTTACTTGCAGTTATTTGAAGGGGAAAGTTCAGAACGAACTCTGCTGAACAAGTTAAGTCAGTCAATTCATAGAATTCTCAGTCCCTAACTGATGAGGATGATGTCATCTTGATTATACAAAATTCTTCTGAAACTTTGCTAGGAATATTTTTCTTTCATGAGATTCATGGTGTTAGACACTGCCTATGAAGTAGAAGTCATACCCGTATTTGTTTTCAGGTCGCTGAATAATACCAAGTTTCTAACTGGTATTTACACTGGTATCAATTTACATTGGAAACATAACTATTAATTCAACTTTCCCTTTTACGGGTGTGAACAGACACTGCTCTATCTATAGGTGAATATTCAACTGTTTTCCTATTTCATCCATTTTAACTTAAGGATTTGGACTAGTTTTGGACTGGGAATTACTGTATTTACTCTGAAAGAAAAAGCATGTTCTGGATTCACAAGCAACAAATTGCACTGATTTGGTGTATTCACTGTTACTAATTTTGTTGTTATTCCTTAGTTTATAGTTCATGGCTATTTTTGTTCCAAATGTCCTGTTTGGAAATCTCCTTAAGCATAGTGTATTTAAAGAAAACAAGCAGCAAATGAGCAAAGGAAAATCAATGGGCTTTTGCAGCTACTCTGTATTTCACTTTTCAAGGAGTAGTCAAACCAAAAAAGACTTTTCACCAATGCACAGTACCTTATATTAGTAGGTTCTTCAAATTCAGTGTAGATTTACCAGCCAGGGCTTACAAACATTATAGCGAGTGGCATGATCTTGCTCAAAAGAGGCAGAGATTCTTTTATTTTGTTTAGGGACAACGGAAGGAAATTACACCCATGTGACACCATCATAAGCATCTTTAAAAAGGCTTTCCAGTATTTCTGGCTACAGATTTCTCTTGGGAAGAACCAAGTTGGATGTCTTTACCACAATAATTAGACATAATGAAATGTAATAATGACAAACTATACTTCAAATTCATGGTTATAATTAGTCAGTTATGACTCATAAGACTGAAGTGTAGCTACTAAATGCACCAAGTGACTCAGGCATTTCAGTACCTCGGTTTTCGATATCTTAACACTTACCAGTGTCTGCAGCTCCAAAGAAGATTTTCAGGTTTCTCTGTACAATATACAGAAAACTTACAGAAGCCAACAATCTGAATGGAGAATTATCTAAGCTTCAAGGACTTAAACCTTGGTCCTCTTAGAAACTCAGAAGGCTCACTCTGCCTGGGCTCACTGCTTCTGTGAAGAAGGTCCTTAAGCACGGTCATCCATTTAGCACAGAACAATAGAAAAGAACTTCCTAGTATTGTTTTTCACCCCATATCCAGTGGTTAGGATGACAACTTGAAAGGTGAGGCAACTAATTTTAAAATCCCTCATCTAATTCCTGTTTGGAAAAGAGATTCTAACACAGGAGTTCTACTCCCTAAATAAATGCTCTAAGCACTAAGCTGCATTTAATTTCTCCTTCGAGTTTGTGAGCATTTCATACAACATTGAGCATTTTTAAACAGAGGCAGCTGAGAGTCTTGTCCTACAGAATACCACGTTATGCAATAGAAGCAAGTTTCCAGTACAAGACAGGAAAGCCAAATTCCTTCTTCAGATCATAGCAATAAGGGATACCATTGATTTCCTCAAGGAAATTTCCAATATTAAATGAACGAGGAGGAAGGCATCATTCTCTCCACATTAGCTTTCTGCACTCTGTGAGGCAGAGCACAACTTCAAAACACAAGGAAGATATGCAAGCAAAATGTTTGCTTGACATCCAAAGAAACTTCTTAGAACTAGAATTGTAATACTCATTGTGAGAAATATTTAATATAGATATTTGGAGATGTTTAACAGTAAGAAATATATGAAACACTAGGATTAGGCTCCAGCTGCAGATGTGAGGCTCTGTTGACTTCACAGTGTCAAGAGTCAGAAACCAAACTAGGAGATAAAACTTAACACTTCCATTTTACACATAAAAATTTATTAAACTATACACTCTTCTTGCTACTGAAAAAAGTTGTTAGATCTTTGCAGAAAGATAAGAGAAAATAGGAAAGGAAATGTGATACACAGTCTTGTTTGCTTCCGTTCTTTTGTATATACTTATTCCTAATCTAACCAAGGTATGATCTCCACTTTTGAAAGTGTCAACGATAAAATATTTGTGTCAGCGCTCTCTGCAGGATCTGTGCTTTTTCCTGGATTTTGAGTAGAGAAGATAATTTAAGTCTTTTTATTACACATTTCCAAGTAAACTATGGATTTTGGAGAGACTATACATTTTTTGTCTCCTGTCACTGGTTTCTAGAGCTGGCTGAATATTAATTTAATAAAATATGGATTGTTTAAAAAAATGTATAATAAATAATGGCAAAAATCTGTGAAGTAATGAATTTTTTAATGAGATTCAAAAGATAGATTTAGGAATAAATATTTAGTCAGTTTTACAGATTCTTTAAAATTATAACAAAGAAGATTAATGTCCAGGGGAGGGGTAGAACAAAATAAGACTCTAGCTTTAACAAATATTGTAGATGAAATTAATATCTAAGCAAAAGTTTTATGCCTCAGACTGCATCATATCTTGTTTTCAGGATGGTAGGCATGTGCAAATCTCGTCTTCCTAAAGCAGGATATATAGTAGTAGCAGTACAATTAAATTCAAAGTTTTGAGAACAAATGTATTTGAATTATCGAGACATCCAGTGAGTGTTATTCATAGGACAGTATTCTAGGGCATAGTTAAACCAGAATCTAGGTATTGTCGGGAAGCCACTGCTTTTTTCAAGGGGTTGGCTTATTTTCTTATCTTGTAAGAAATTTCCATTATTTTAACATTTTGCATTCAATGAATAATGGATTCAAGAGAGTTATAAATAATAGACAATTAAATTTTGACAGTAAGAAATATGATATTAACAAAATACAAGGTACTCATTCCAAAAAAAACTGTTAAAACATAAATGCCAAAATCCCATTAAGATTGCAGTCATAGTAATAACTAGCCTTCTAGAAGAACAGTTCTGATAAGCCATCTTTTTTTCCTAGTAACTGTTGTTTTAGGCCTAACCTAAGTCTATAGGAGATAAGACTATTCAGGTTCTAGCTACCTTTTTTCCCCCTGTGGGATTGTATAACGTTCCTTTCTATGTTTACAGATAAAGATTACTTTTCTAAAAAATTTATATACTAGAATGTGTTCTCTGCCTCTATCTGTTAAAATTTACATGTATTAAGGCCAGCCAAGACTCTTCTGACTAATTTTCTGTTACTGCTTTTTAAAGGAGGGAAATACTAAAATCTGTATTTTCTAGGACAAATAAACTCATTTTAACCAAAATTTCATTGCTAGCTAAATCTCTGGCCTATCTTAACTTCCTAATTAAAACCAAAGAAAGAAAAATTGCAAAATATAAACAGCTCATAACTAAGGAACATTTACTTTTTCTAAAAGAGTATGCAATTAATAATCTGTACAAAGTGTTCTAAACAGGAAATGGAGCATCACAGAACACAACTTTTGGTTAGGTCACTCAACTTTAATTGAGAAAATAGAAAGAGAAAGCTTTAATCTAGATTTTTCTTTGTGTAGCTGAGTGAGCTAATTATCTACTTTAACCCACTTACTGTATTTCCTTTTAAACTTTATCAGTACCTGCTGTTAAAAAAAAAAAAAAAAAGACAAAAAAACCCACCAGAATCCCATGTTCACATCACTTTGTCTGATTTATTCAGATACAAACCTATATGTAAATAAACACCAAAGTAATTGCTATGACATCAGCTTTTGCTCAAAGCCCACATGGAAGTTTTGCTCTCAGCAGGCACCGCTCCCTGGGTCAGGGAGCTGGGAGTTGCAGTGAATTCTCATGGGGGCTGGCAGGGCAGGGCCTCAGCCAGCAACCCCAAGCAGGGAGCGGGGCAGGCTGGAGATCCGCTGGGGCAGCCAGGAGTCCAGCTTACCAGGCAAACCCATAGCAATGAGATGCCTCCAATGTCAATGAAGGAAGTCAAGTCAGGATCAGATCCAAATAACAATAAGCAAGCTCTCACTAAGTCCAGTGCAAGTCCATAGTAACACGACAGGTCCTGGATGAAGGCAGTCTCTGGGGCCGGGACAAGGTTGGGGTGTACTTGACCAGCACTGGTATGGCCTCAACGCTGCTGCAGTACTGCTTTAGTTGGGAGCCAAGTGTGAGAGCTCAGCTCAAAGAGAGTGTTACACTCAGAATCTTGTTAATGGGCAAGGGAGGCACATCACACACACACATATACATGCAAAGCCAAGCATTTATTATCAGTGTAATGGAAATCTTAACAAACTAATTCAAAGTTCATCACTACTGTAGACCTAATTTTACAAAAGAAACAAATGTTATTAAAGAAAAACAAAGAATAACAATGCAGTTAGAGTACTTGTATGCAATTTTAATTGTATTACTGCTATTGATGTAACATACACACTTAGTTTCTATCCCTTTTCCTCATGTTACACTCATCCTTCCACTGCTCTTCTGGGTCCTAAGGTTGGTGTTTTCACTCTGGTCACGGTTCGGGGCAGGGGGGTGTTAGGTCAAGTTGTCAGCATTTGGAGTCCTTCACTGGGAAGAATACGGTGTTCATGATGATTTCTTCTTCCTCTCCTTTTTTTTCCCCTTATACATACACACACACAGTTTGTGGACATGCATTTACATCTTTCTCTGTTTTCATTGACCTGTCGCTCCAGATTACATCCAGAGTTACTATATTTGATGCTCTTTATGTACGTTAGATAGTATTTCTTTGCTATCTTTGTTACCCCTAAACCAGTTTTGAGGATCTCCAGGCGCTTTTTTTTCTTTTCTTTTTAACCTGCCATTAGTGAGCAGTTTATAGTTGTGGGTTCTCCCATACCAAGCCTGTGCCCCATCTCTTATCATCCCATGCCTGTACTCCTCAACGCCACATCCCATATCTCCGTTTTTCAAGGCCTCTGCTATCCTACCCGGCCTGTATCTCTACACTACGTCATTCTGCAAGGGTCATAAATATCTCACTCTGTCTAGAAGAAGCACTTGTTACTGCTATCTATTTAAAACTATAGTTATACCACACAAAGATAAACAAAGGTAAAACAAATTAGACATAGACACTTGGTCAGTTAGAGAAATTACCGTCATAGCTAAACAAAGCAAAACAAAGCTACAGGTCAAGAAATATTAAGACAGAGCAGGCCTGACAAGTCTCAGTCCAGAGGCCTTGCAAATTCATACAAAGCTTATTGCCTGTTTCTAGCAATAACAATGCAAAGTTACAGCAGCTCCCAAATGAAAAAGGACAGGCTTATAGACTACAGCTGGTGACCTTGTATAAAGCAAGGAGCTGCCTCCATCTGAGGCCCGGCAGCCAGATTAGCAGGATGGGGAGGAAGAGGATATGCTTGGCACCCTGAAACAGATGGGTTTGTTTCTGGTCTCAGGTGATTCAGATCTCATAGGAAAGTTTGTTCTTAAGATTTCAGCCAATGGGAAAAAATGAGAATGCAGAATTATTTACTAATCAGCCCATTTGGGGGGGGAGTGGGAGAGAGGAAAACCCCTTCAAACAAACAGTTAAATGATCAACTTCTGAGTACCTAGGAGATGATGTTGAAACATACACAAAACCTGACATTAATTCAATCAAGAAAGATGCTTGTAACAAGCCTAATTTCCTTTTAGTGATGAGGTTACTGCTTTGGTAGCAAAGTAGTATGTGTTATATATTTTTTTCAAAAAGTCTTTTGTATAGTCTTGTATAACATTCTCATAAGCAAAATAAAGAAAAGAGATGAAACCATGGTTGGCTGAGCCCTTAGCTGAATGAAAAGGAGAGAATATTAAAATGAGGTCTATCATAATGTCTCCTGGGTCTGAGTCTTACAACCTAGGTAATGGACTAGATACTTAATAAATCATATTTGTGACACTGTAATAGTAGGGGTAGTGAGTTCTTTTGGAATGGATCATGCTCTAAATAGGGAATATTTTGTATTTGAGAAAACACTTTTACTTTGAAAAGTTAAAATGACCCATGAAGTCAGGCAACAATGTGAATTTTGAAAGAGGTTCACACAAAAAGATAAGAATATTTCCAAAATGAGGTAATATATGTTCGGGAAATAGTTAGTTCATTCTACTTAGCATTGGTAGGTCTCAGCTGCAATATTTTGGGATGCCACGTTTTCAGAAGAATTCATCATACTGAAGGAAGTCAAAAGGAGAGAGCAACAGAGGGGAAGATGTTTGGAAAACATGAAAAATATGATACTTATTTTAGTAAGAAAATATAAGGTTTGTAGTAATTAAAAATCTATGCTGGGCTTTAGTTGCTTAAACATTGATGTCTAGAGCCAATTTAAACAGCCCATGTGTCCTGCTTAGCTTCCAACAGCTGTCTCAAAAGGACATGCATCTCCTGTAGGTCCAGTGTTACATCTGCTAACTTTGTAAGGAAATCCTAAATGCTTTAGAGGATGTGAAATGACACAGATGTCTGTAATTTGGACACCTGAATGTCTCTCCAGTTGTTCAAAATATACATGAAGAACAGAAAAAATTGAAGTAGTTTGCAACCACACAGTCTTCAATGACAAAGATAACAAAGGTAAAGCTATGGAACCAGCTTAGAGTCAGTGCTTCTGGAATTCCATTTAACAGAGGTTTGTTTGTTTGTTGGGTTGGTTTTTGGTTTTGTTTTTGTGTGTGTTTTGGTTTTTGCTTTTTTTTTTAAAGACACCTTTAAACAAATATCTTTTAGTAGTCCAAGTACTCTTTCAGTTGTCCAGGTACCCTTAATCTTACCCAGAATAGAACAACAATTTCAGTGATATATTGCAGGTTTTCTATTCATAGAATCATAGAATAGTTTGGGTTGGAAGGGACCTTTAAATGTCATCTAGTCCAGCCCCCCTCCCATGGATAGGGACATCTTCGACTAGATCAGGTTGCTCAGAGCCCCGTCCAACCAGACCTTGAATGTTCCAGGGATGGGGCATCTACCACCTCTCTGGGCAACCTGTGCCAGTGTTTCACCACCCTCAGAGTAAAAAATTTGTTCCTCATATCTAGTCTAAATCTACCCTCTTTTAGTTTAAAACCATTACCCCTTGTCCTGTCGCAACAGATTTAAAGTTTACTGCTAAAAAGTTTGTCCCCATCTTTCTTATAAGCCCCCTTTAAGTACTGGAAGGCCGCAATAAGGTCTCCCCRRAGCCTTCTCTTCTCCAGGCTGAACAACCCCAACTCTCTCAGCCTTTCTTCATAGGAGAGGTGTTCCATCCCCCTGATCATTTTCGTGGCCCTCCTCTGGACCCCCTCCAACAGGTCTACGCCTTTCTTGTGCTGAGGGCTCCAGAGCTGGACGCAGTACTCCAGGTGGGGTCTCACCAGAGCAGAGTAGAGGGGCAGAATCACCTCCCTCAACCTGCTGGCCACGCTTCTTTTGATGCAGCCCAGGATACGGCTGGCTGCCTGGGCTGCAAGCACACATTGTTGGCTCATGTCCAGCTTTTCATCCATCAGTACCCCCAAGTCCTTCTCAGCAGGGCTGCTCTCAATCCCTTCATCCCCCAGCCTGTATTGATACTGGACATTGCCCCAACCCAGATGCAGGACCCTGCACTTGGCCTTGTTGAACCTCATGAGGCTCACACGGGCCCACTTCTCAAGCTTGTCCAGGTCCCTCTGGATGGCATCCCATCCCTCAGGCATGTCAACCACACCACTCAGCTTGGTGTCGTCTGCAAACTTGCTGAGGGTGCCCTCGATCCCACCGTCTATGTCATTGATGAAGATATTAAACAGTACCGGTCCCAATACAGACCCCTGCGGGACACCACTTGTCACCGATCTCCATCTGGACATTGAGCTGTTGACCACTACCCTCTGGATGCGACCATCCAACCAATTCCTCATCCACCAGACAGTCCACCCATCAAATCCATACCTCTCCAGTTTAGAGAGAAGGATGTTGTGGGGGACCGTGTCAAAGGCCTTACAGAGGTCCAGATAGACGACATCTGTAGCCCTTCCCATGTCCACTGAGGTAGTCACTCCATCATAGAAGGCCACTAGGTTGGTCAGGCAGGACTTGCCCTTGGTGAAGCCATGCTGGCTGTCTCGAATCACCTCCCTGTCCTCCATGTGCCCTAGCATAGCTTCCAGGAGGATCTGTTCCATGATCTTCCCAGGCACAGAGGTGAGACTGGCTGGCCTGTAGTTCCCCAGGTCTTCCTTTTTTCCCTTTTTAAAAATGGGGGTTATGTTTCCCCTTTTCCAGTCAGTGGGAGCTTCACCAGACTGCCACAACTTCTCAAATATGATGGATAGTGGCTTAGCAACTTCATCTGCCAGTTCCCTCAGGACCCGCGGATGGATCGCATCAGGTCCCATGGACTTGTGCACCTTCAGGTTCCTTAGATGGTCTCGAACCTGATCTTCTCCTACAGCGGGTGGCTCTTCATTCTCCCAGTCCCTGCCTTTGCCTTCTGCGGCTTGGGCGGTGAGGCTTGAGCACTTGCTGGTGAAGACTGAAGCAAAACAGTCATTGAGTACCTCCGCCTTCTCCATATCCCGGATGACCAGGTCTCCCATTCGTTCCGGAGAGGGCCCACATTTTCCCTAGTCTTCCTTTTATCCCCGATGTACCTATAGAAGCTTTTCTTGTTGCCCTTGACATCCCTGGCCAGATTTAATTCTATTGGGGCTTTAGCTTTCCTAACTTGATGCCTGGCTGCTCGGACAATTTCTCTGTATTCCTCCCAGGCTACCTGTCCTTGCTTCCACCCTCTGTAGGCTCCCTTTTTGTGTTTGAGTTTGTCCAGGAGCTCCTTGTTCATCCATGCAGGCTTCCTGGTGGTTTTGCCTGACTTCCTCTTTGTTGGGATGCATCGTTCCTGAGCTTGGAGGAGGTGATCCCTGAATATTAACTGGCTTTCTTGGGCCCCTCTTCCCTCCAGGGCTTTATCCCATGGTACTCTACCAAGCAGATCCGTGAAGACGCCAAAGTCTGCTCTCCTGAAGTCCAGGGTAGTGAGCTTGCTGCGTGCCCTCCTCGGTGCCCTAAGGATCTTGAACTCCACCATTTCATGGTCACTGCAGCCAAGGCTGCCCTTGAGCTTCTCATTCCCCGCCAGGCCCTCCTTGTTGGTGAGAACAAGATCCAGCATAGCACCTCTGCTCGTTGGCTCTTCTACCACTTGGAGAAGGAAGTTATCATCGATGCATTCCAGGAACCTCTCGGATTGCTTATGCCCTTCCGTGTTGTCCCTCATGTTAGTCTGTGATTTCCATCTGGAAATTAATCTCATGTAACTGACTGATTAAATCAAAGTTTAATATTCTTTTCATTGCCATCTCATGACAATGACTGTTGAGCTTACAGCAGTTCTGGCTTTAAAATTGGAGTGACATTTTTCCTCCAAAAATTTCTTCTAAAGTTAAGTAGGAAATAGTATGAAGTACACACCTGACAAGCATCATACACAAAAATGCTACCCTGCTGAGGAAAAAACAATTCATTTTAAAATATATACTGCTGATTGTTTAGCAAGAGTAGGATTTAAGTAGTAAGCTTTAAGCCTAAGCCTTCTTACATATATGTCCAATTATGCTGAGAATAGGAGGGAATCAGGTGTTCCATAGATAAATACACTTAAAGAGAGAGAAATACAAAGCTGGGGGGTGGGGGAGGGGGAGGCAAAACAAAATAAATGGAGTTTCCTGTCATTTCAGGTAACCATTCTTCTTCCAGTGATTTTCATGATTCTTATCAAGGAGCATGGACCCAAATATTGCTGCAACAGCTTTTGTTCATGTGGTGGTTTTGGCTGGGATAGAGTTAATTTTCTTCATAGTAGCTAGCATGAGGCTATGTTTTGGATTTGCGCTGAGAACAGTGTTGATAATACAGGGATGGTTTAGTTGTTGCTGAGCAGTGCTTACACAGAGTCAAGGCCTTTTCTGCTCCTCACACCACCCCACCAGTGAGTAGGTTGGGGGTGCAACAAGAAGTTGGGAGGGGAYTGGGACAGCTGACCCCAACTGACCAAAGGGGTATTCCATACCATATGACGTCATGCTCAACATACAAAGCTGGGGGAAGAAGAAGGAAAGGGGGACGTTCAGAGTGATGGCATTTGTCTTCCCAAGTAACCGTTACGCATGATGGAGCCCTGCTTTCCTGGAGGTGGCTGAACACCTGCCTGCCAATGGGAAGTAGTGAAAGAATTCCTTGTTTTGCTTTGCTTGCGTGTGCAGCTTTTGCTTTATCTATTAAACTGTTTTTATCTGAACCCACGAGCTTCTCACTTTTACCCTTCCGATTCTCTCCCCATCCCACTGGGGGAGAGTGAGCGAGCGGCTGTGTGGTGTTTAGTTGCTGGCTGGGGTTAAACCACGACAGTTCAGATGGTAATTTAGTCTTCATTTCAAATTAATGGCATCTGGGTGCAATAACTCTTCAGTTAAGTTTTCCTGAAATGTCTTTTATAGCTGTTGCTTTAGCATTACTTGAAACAAAAATTATGGTATAGAGAGTATGGGGCTGTTCATGTGTTTGTAAATTAAGAAAAAATTTAATTTTAATTTCAATAATTTAACAGAATATGAAACTGCCCTAGCAGTGGAAAGATCTAAGCTAAACAGAGCTAGAAGATCAGGGGAAAATGTGATTGAAATGCCCCAATGTTTTGTTTAGTAGCAGTGTGTATAGTCAGCACTATCTATGGGTTAGGGAATGCTGGGATAAATCTGCCTGTGGCCTTCCACCGCACTTAGCGAAATGTCTGAATTGAATGTCTACTCTCTCCACAGGTCTTCTGTGCAAATAAACACACTACTCATATGTGGAGAGAGATCTGTTGATTTTTTTCTTACTGACTTTTTCATAAAGAGTTATCCCATAATATATAGGAAAATGCTCTGTCATTGATGTGTATTGCACATGTAATAACTGTGAAACTGTCTTGTTAATATATTAAGTTATTAAGAGGCCCTCAGGAAAAAAACTCTGTGTGCTCTGGGGAACATAGTTGTCATTCCCGTCTCATCAATCTAGATGAGAGTTTTATCCAGCAAGCAGACTTTTATAGAGAAAAGTCCAAATACCTTGTAGAGAGTGACTTCAGAATACAAAGAAAACAAATGTTGAACTCGCTGTCATGGTTTAACCCCAGCCAGCAACTAAGCACCACACAGCCGCTCGCTCACTCCCCCCAGGTGGGATGGGGGAGAGAATCGGAAGGGTAAAAGTGAGAAAACTCATGGGTTGAGATAAAGACAGTTTAATAGGGAAAGCAAAAGCCACGCACACAAGCAAAGCAAAACAAGGAATTCATTCACTCCTTCCCACCGGCAGGCAGGTGTTCAGCCATCTCCAGGAAAGCAGGGCTCCATCACATGTAACAGTTACTTGGGAAGACAAACGCCATCACTCCGAACGTCCCCCTTTCCTTCTTCTTCCCCCAGCTTTATATGCTGAGCATGACGTCACATGGTATGGAATACCCCACTGGCCAGTTGGGTTAGCTGTCCTGGCTATGCTCCCTCCCAGCTTCTTGTGCACCTGGCAGAGCATGGGAAGCTGAAAAGTCCTTGACTAGTAGACTACTTAGCAACAACTAAAAACATCAGTGTGTTATCAACATTATTCTCATACTAAATCCAAAACCCAGCACTATACCAACTACTAGGAAGAAAATTAACTCTATCCCAGCTGAAACCAGGACACTCGCTTATACTTTTCCTAAGTTATTTACTTGTTCTGGAAACTAGAATCACTGGGCAAATAAGAGTTATATAAAACAAGGATCCTACCTGGAAAAAAAGCTTCCCAGAAACTGGTCTTCAACCAGTCTCTCAGCTTCAGAACTGAACTTGTCCTCAGAAACAAAATTTCCAAGATCAGGTACCAAATCAAACCTGACTATAACTGAGCAACATATGCAAATATGTCAATACATATAAACATGGAAATTACTAACATGCAATTAAACAATTGCCACATACCAGAATCAGGTTGCATAGAAAACATGCTAATGTTCTCTTACTGATGATTAGGTGAAAACCTAATCATCACTAAGAGAACATCTCCAAAAAAACCCTCAGTCACCTCACATCTGTCATCTCAGTATTCGTTCTTAAGAGAAATCTAAATTAAAAAAAAAAAAAAAAAATCAAAACAAACAACCTTCAAAAGATTAGGCTGGAAAATAAGATAACATCATCAGCTCTCCAATATCATAAACTCTAGAGATAATAGTTTCATGGATCATGGTAATTCATCTCATCTCTCTCCTTTAGTAGAATTTCGGTATCAACTCTTTTCTTTCAGACAGTCTGATTAACGTATCTTGTTACATTCACAGTATTTGTTCTAAAATTTGTACTTAGCTTTGAAGATTGCTTCTTCAATTTCTGATAGCAGAAAAGCTTATGGATCCAAAAGCTTGCCTCTTTTCTCAAGCTATACCAATTGATCTAAAAAAAGATACTATATCTTCCTACAAGCTTTACCTTATTTATATCCTTACACTGTCACAGCTGCAATCAATATAATCGACTTAACGCCTAAGTTATGGTAACATTAAGTGGATGATCATAATGTCTTTTTAATGCATTTAGTTAAAGTTTAAACATTCTTTGTTTTTCTGAATATATCTGCCTCCAGTAGTTCTAAGACACCTAATCCTGTTATATTAACTATATTAGTCAACGTTTTTAATACATTAATCTTCCCAAAACCCTTTTCAGATAAGAAAGTGCTGATTTTATGCGTTTAAATCAAAGATACCTGAAAGATGTCAGCGATTTGCTCAAGTTTACCTAAAAAGACTCTATGGACAAAAGCACAATGTGAGGCTCCTAAACCCTAGATTATTCTTCTAACCTGTAGAAATATCATTTTGCTCATTTATAAATGTGGATWAAAAAGAAAAAATACCATCTTATGTTCAAGAAATATGTTTTTCTAGTGTAGTAGGTATTCTGACTCAAACCTACAGCTCATTTTAAATTGTAAATTATACCCAGATCTCCCTTTAGGTTAAAATAATGTGGTACAATTGAATTACACTGCAGTCATTCCTCAAGGATACTTGGTCATGATTCTTCTAGTAAAAATATCTAAATAACATCAAGGATTCAGTTTTACTCACAGAAGTTCAGTTGCTTTGGCTAACTTTGTGCCAAATTTGGGAAGCAAGGCATATCCAAATGGCTAAACTTTGCTCCTATATACAAATGTGAAGTACCTTTAAGGTCACATTTCTCAGCCAGAACTGAAAATCTTTTGAAATCTAAAACTATACCAAAGAGGTTTCTTTTTTTGAATATAAATGAACTGCACCCATCTATAAGGAATTTACGTATTAAGTAATCACAGTAAGGCCTAAAAAACTAAAAAACTAATGAAGTTAGTTAAATAAGGAAAATACAAAGAAAAAAATGGTGTTTTCCAAGTTGCAAATCCCAAGTTGATATTTCAAGCAATGTTTCTGCAGAGAATGTATATCAGAGATAGCAACTACTCCAGAATGAATAATTCTTTGACAGGATTAGCATGCTAGCTAGGTCTTTTTTTTTAACCCCCGCACTCTAGGCTCCTTATTGGTTCATAAATCTTGATGAGCATTGTAAATGTTCTCATATTTTCATTAACTGTGACCATATTGACAGCAAAATTATCCATCATGACCAGCAGATGACTATGCAACAACTCACTGTAAGAATGATGCAAAGACAGGAAGTCAAAATAAAAACAAGTATCTGTAGAACATATCTCTGTAGAGCTCTGCACTTCAAAACAGCCCTATGAAAGTATCAGTTTTAAATAATTACTAATAGAAAAATCCCATTCACAGCTCTTAAGTAGATAAAAATTATGAATCTGATCTTTTTCACTGATGTTGTAGTCAGCTAATGAAATAAAGATGAAGCTCTGCAATTTATTTCTTAGGTCAAGCCATAACATTTCCTGAATTATTTGACTGAATGAGAAATAATAGACATCTGAGTTGCTGATTGACTTTTTTTTTATACATGATACATTACCTAGCACTTTCTATTTTGGTGAGTTTTGTAGTTCAGTGGCTGATGCTTTACATCAGATTAATAAGGATACTATTAACAGTTTTAAAACAGCGGTGATTAAGTAATGCTGTTGAAAGATGCAAGTTTTAAAAATAATCCAGAAAATCACAAAAAAATATTTATTAGTCCTTCCTTTCCTCCTTCCATATCTCAGAACCCATTGCTACAAATAAACAGAAGCAATGTCACTAAGCTAACGGCATATGTTTTTTCTGCTTCAACATTCCTGAAATACAAAGTTATCCAAAGACCTCTAGTCAGAGAAATTCTCCTTTTTATAAAATATAGCTTAAGGGGATAAAGCATCAGGTCTTAATAATGAGGATTTCTGTCTGCAACTTGAAGTTTTTTATCTTCTATTTTCAGTAAAATTCTAACTTCTTTATTCCAGACAGTCAGCTATAGAACTTAATTTACAAAAACAGTTATGTTGCCATGTTAATTAAGTGTAGGAAGGTGGTCTTTAAAAGGGCATTTTGTGCTGTTTTTCCCCTTATCCTACAGTTTTGAGCCCTATGTAGACTGGTTTCAAAAAAAAAAAAAAAAAAATTAAGCCAGTGAAATTGTTTCCATTGTAATCAGTGAGTTTTTGAACCAGGGCCACTTATGCAAATGAAACAAAACTGAGTGAGCCATTTGCAATGCATAATTTAGCTAAAAATGTTAACCTCTCCTTCTGTTCAAGGCTTATCCACAAGCAGATCACACGTTCCTTGTATTTATTTCTATTTAGACATGCTTTCTGGGAAAAAAATAATTACTCTAGTGGCTTTATAGTCACAATTATTCATGAGTATTTGGTAACATTTATTTATAGTTGTGTCTGGTAGTAAGTACAGATTTATTTATTATTTCTATTTCTAATTCAAATCATGAGGTTTAAAATATTTGCAGCTGAAATTCTGTAACATTTTCTTTAAAGAGAGAGTAGGACCTGTTTGTCTTATTCTTAATATTCTTAACATTTTTGGAACCAGATTACAGGTAGTTACTCTGATACTGTAAAGAGCTTCCAGGAAGGGGATTTTTCAAACTGCCTGTACTTTAAGCCTTCCTATTTTCACAACAATTGGAACACATAATCTAATTCTGTTTAAAATGGTATATCTGGCTTGCCTTTGTGAGGGGTCATAAAGACAGAATTGTAAACACATTGTTATCTATGGGCCCTTTGCATCCAGAGGAAAACTTGCTGACTGTGCACAGACCTCACTGGGAGCCCTGTGACCATGTTAGCACAATGTAAATGTTAATATCATAGACCCCATCTCTCGGCTTTGATTTCTAACAGACTGGGCAGCATAGTGATGCAGCCTCCTGTTGTTTGGTTTGTAAGACTCAGTGAGCTTGCATCTGTTCCTGTCATGAAGAAAGTATAGCTCATCTGCAAAAAAGGTGCCAGATATACTCACTAGAAGCCCAGCTTCTAATACAGGAGACTGTGTTGTTTGGATAACAAGATATGGGAGCAGCATTTTCTTAGTTTTCTTCCATAAATGCAGGAAACGGGAAGTGCAACTCAGTAGGTGGGACTTTGGCTTATGAGAAGCTGTCGTGGTTTAACCCCAGCCGGCAACTAAGCACCACACAGCTGCTCGCTCACTCCCCCCACCCCAGTGGGATGGGGGAGAGAATCAGAAGAATAAAAATGAGAAAACTCATGGGTTGAGATAAAGAGAGTTTAATAGGTAAAGTAAAAGCCGCACACGCAAGCAAAGCAAAACAAGGAGTTCATTCACTACTTCCCATCGGCAGGCAGGTGTTCAGCCATCTCCAGGAAAGCAGGGCTCCATCACGTAGAACAGTTACTTGGGAAGACAAACGCCATCACTCCGAACATCCCCCGCTTTGTTCTTTTTCCCCCAGCTTTATATGCTGAGCATGACGTCACATGGTATGGAATACCCCATTGGCCAGTTGGGTCAGCTGTCCTGACTATGCTCCCTCCCAGCTTCTTGTGCACCTGGCAGAGCATGGGAAGCTGAAAAGTCCTTGACTAGTGTAAACATTACTTAGAAACAACTAAACCATCAGTGTGTTAGCAACATTCTTCTCATACTAAATCCAAAACACAGCACTATACCAGCTACTAGGAAGAAAATTAACTCTATACCAGCCAAAACCAGGACAGAAGAGTAATACTTTCCTATCATAATAATAGCTGTAGAAGACTAAAGAGAAACAATTATTCTTAGCAAATTATAAACATATTCTGCCATAGAATGTTTGTAATTAGCTGATATCATGTGATTTTGAATAAGCAATGTCTTAAACTTATGAGTATTTAACTGCAAGCAAGAAATGTACATATTCTAATATGTTTATTGGCATGAAAATTGTAGTGCTAATAAAGCTAACAGTTTATAAAAGAAATAAAACAACAGAATAACACAAATATCAATTATAGCAAGATAATTATGTAGATTGTTCTCAACATAATTAACTAAACAACATAAGACATTGATTGGCTGTTACCCATAAGCAATAAAAAAAATCATATAAAGTTTTAAATAGAAAAAATGGAACTACATTATAAGCACCCATTTTAGATTTAGTTCCAATAAAGGCAGAATATTTCCACTGCAGCTTACTCAACATCCTGTTCCCCAACTGGTATTCCCTTGGGTTCCAGCCTATATCACACCAACAAGGCTTAAATTAGTGAAGATGTGAATATGTTAAAATCAAAAAGATCCCAAATGGAGTTTATTTTTTATTTGTTAGACTAAGCCTTTTGGATTTACTGTACTCCATTAAAATATTTTTTAATCTCCAGAATTTGTTATATATTCCTCCCAAATGGAATTAACCATCTTATCAAGGCCAATATCAGTCATTGCCAAATGATTTTATTTTTTAGTAATTGATTAGTTTACCCGCAGAAGCATGTTCTCCTGCTGTCTAAGGCAGGAACAGGAAAGTTTCTTAGCAAATATCCCACACCCTTTATTATCAAAGGGAACAAAAATTTTGTCTTACCTTTGTTCCTGAACTACAGCGTGGATTCTAGTAGCATGTGTCTTGAAATGCCACAAAGCATAAAGATGTTAGGCCTCGCTTTTGGTTTTCTCATACTTTTATATATTATATCTGACACTTTCTTTAATATATGTGTATTTATTCAGCCTTCCTTCCTGTAAGGAATAATCCCCATCCCTTGGGAATGCACTGAGAATAATTTCGTAGCTCTAGGAAGCTAAAGGAGTTCGACTTGGTAAACTACAGCAGTGCTTTCCCTTTAAATCGTGAACTGTCAGAGAATCTAGTTTACCTCTGTAAGAACGCAGACTGAATGGGAATAAAAAGCAGGGGGGAGCGGGGAGGTGTCCTGTACACGAGGCATTTTCAGGAAAGAAAATCTCAATTTGACCTAAGAACTGAATGTTAAATGAATTTGGATTTTTATATTAAGGCAAATTTAGAAGATTACTTCTACTGGGGATAAAGAACTGAACAACTTAATTCAGTTCCTGTGGTAAGACTTATAAGAATTGACTGCATCCTGTATTAACTTAATGATTTGATTGCTGAATGTATTAATTCAATGGTCTGTGATTTAATTCAGTCCCATATCTGAGCTTGATTTTCTAATTGTAATATCTAATTTCTTGGATTAATAATTGACAGTGGTTTGGATTTATGGTGACTGGCTTGCTTGTTTTTTTGTTTGTTTTATATTTTTTTATAAACCTGCAAAGATTTATAAAAGCAGATTAAATGAGAAATTAGTAACTCGTACTGGCAGTCTTAAAAGGTTACTTAAGTACATTCTTTTGCCTAATCAAGTATCTCTCTGAAAGCCACAAACTGATTCCCAAGCAGAAAGACGGGTGAAAAGAACACCAGGGTTTTGCCAGGTTATCTGTGACTCTAGGCTGCATGTTTCCTTGTTCCCATTATATGATTCCACTTCCACTTCCTGTGTAGACTAGTGAATTTTGAAGTAAGAATACCTTATGCACGTATGAACTTGAGCACGGTGGTCATAAAAGATGTGAAAACCAAGACCTTATAACTCAGTTCCCACAAACAGAAAAAACACTATTTTTAAATCATTGTAAGTTGTAAACACAATAGCATCATGAACATAGTAAAAACAATCTATAAATCAGAGTTAATATTTTTTAAATTATTTGCCTGTTGCAACTTGCATGAAAATAACGTGAAAAGGAGAAACAAAATTATGCAAGTTTTCTGCGCTACTTTGTTAGAATACTTTATTAATATTCAAATAACATATAAGTTTGCCTTCAGATTTTTCCAGAAATTCTTCTTTTTTTGGTATAAAATCTTGTATGGCAGTAAGAAATGTCAGAGCTAAAAACATAGTTGAAAGTTTCATACTTGAATTGTCAATTTATTCTTTTGTGCAGAGATTGAATGTAAGGGTCCATACTTCTAGTCAATGATGTTGACAAAACTGACATATAAATGAAACAACTTACAGCTGAGATTCTGTGTGCATTTGACAAGCTATAATGAAATTGTTTGCAAAGTTTTATTGAAATCCCTGCTTCCATTTATCTTTGTTAGCACAGCTACAGAAATCTGTGATATAATATTCCTGTATAAATTAAACTAACTATAACAGAATTAGACAAAGAGAGGAAAAGAGAATAGCCTATTTTATTCTAAAGGAAAAAAAATTTTGTAGGAAAATATTTATAGATTATTACTTTGACTTTTATAACAATTGGTTTGGGTCCATTTCTTTAAGAATGCCTAAAACTTGCAAGAATCTATAATCAAGGATGTTGAATAATTTCCTTTCTCTTTTTTGTCAGGAAGGGAATTTCTGTACATTAGTGAACTTTAACCCAAACGCTTCTCCTTAACAACTGACATGACAGATTACCATTCCTAAGTGTTTTGTTCTCTTTTGCTATACAGTGCATGACGAAAAAGTTCAGAGCAGTCTAAACTCTGTTTGTGAACAAGGGACTAAGTTCGTACAAGATGCTAAGCACTAATTCTCAATCCACCAAAATGTTTAATTTACGCATAAAGGTAAACATGTAATAGGCCTCCAAAGTCAATTGGAATCAAATGCTTCTATCCATAGCTGCCCACCAAAAAACTAACTGGAAAATATCAGAAAAGAAAGTCTTATCTTGAATTCAATTATATTTTCATATGCATATTTTATATTGGCTTTCATAAGACTCCAAAAGTTCCTGTGACCTTGCAGTTAGTGACGAACTTCAAAAATACCATAAAACAGAAATGTCATGACAATAATGATACAAATGTGTAAGTACAGCAAAAACAGCTGAAAGGAAAAAAATATCTTGGAGAGTTTATACAAGTTTCCTGAGAAATGGGAAACATTTTTTTTCTGCTCATTTAAAGTCTAACTGCAAGAATATTTATGTACCTGCCTTTCATGATGATGCAAACTAAATGATACAGGAAATGAAAACATCCAAAATGTGCCAGTACATATTAAACTATTCCATGATTCAGCTGAAGTTCCTAATAAACCTAGAAGTCTAAGATAAMTACGGGTAAACAATACATTGCAGCAGTGAATTGAACATCTTTTTCAAGAGAGAACAGCCCGAGTCAGTTAGCCTTTCGTAACCCGTTACTGTCTGCTGTCCATTACCTTACATCACCTTCTCCCCACATTTAAACCTCTGCAATCCTGAAGAAAACGACTCATGCTTTGACTCCAGAAATTAGTCTGAATTATTTAATTATCTGAAATTGGCTCTTTTAAAATCCATTTAATATTTGAATTGTTTCATTATTTTTCAGAAAATTGAGATCTGTGTGCTTACATTAAAATCATGCAATGGTGTGGGATATTCATCACAAAATGTCATAGTAGGTATTTACCCTACCTAAAAGGCAAGAAAGCCAAAAGAAGATGAGCAAAACATAATTACTATTTCAGAAAAAAAACCAACAATTTCTCAAGATGAAGGTTTTAATGATCCATTGGCTGCTAAAGTCAAACTGGATAATAAATATCTATGTTAAAGAAAATAAAAATGTATATTGTTGGGTTTTTTTAGGAACAGTCAAATATTTTTTAAAGCTCTATTCACAATGTTAATGGAACAATTAGCTAAACACATTTAATTGTTTTGTAATACAGAAGAAAAAATTATATTTCATTGTTTAATTTTCAAACCATGCAACACAATTACTTTTAGATTAAGTCAGTCTGTTCATGTTAATAAAAGGTATGTGCCAAATCCTAAATCCTGTCATTCTTTGTGGCTAGCCGACTGCATGCTTAATATTTTCCCTTAAGCATTTTCTAGTTCTCTTTCTATCCAGTCTTGCCTCACAAGGTTGTGCTTCATGACAAAAGCTCCTATGTAAGTGAAGATACAGCACCTTCAACAGAGGAGGCTACAGCATTTAAGAGGAAATAGAAAGAGGAAGATGTATGTTCTTTTAAATAAAAGTTCTAAATTCAGAGCTGTTCATCTGAGTTTGGGCAAGAGGCTTCCATTGGATGGGGGAGGAAGAATTTTTCCTTTCTTTTTTTTAAATTAACATTTTAAAATTATTTTCTTAAATGGTTTTGGACAAATGAAGGGAAAATGAAAATACAGAAGCCTGAAAACAAAGCAAAAATTTCAGGAAATGTTTATAAACATAAATAACAAAAAAAGGGTATTAAAAAATATTTCATCATTTCTCCACATTCATTCAGTCCTGCAATCTGTGTTGGCTACATCACTGATAACACAGAGAAGGATTTTAAGAAAGTAAGCACGTATGTTTATCCTTTTATCTTACTTTAAATATATCAGAAGCAAAAATACATTTTCCTTCTCTATGCTTTGATTTCCACAACAGCTCTGTTTGAAAAAATGGATCAATATGAAATCATCACTGAAAAAGCTTCTGGTAACAGTACTAAAAATCCCCTGTACCTGAAAGACTTGCTCTCCCTCACTCTCTGTACAGGCCTGTCAGGTGCTGAAACAATCATGGTTACTGGAAACCCAGCTCCTTTGTAATCAAACAGAGTTTTCCCAGAGGCTTTGACAAGGCCAAGATTCCACCTTATAAATTAAGTCAAATATTTATGAAACCCTTTAGAAATTTCAACTCTTCCACATGCTTTTGGGATCCTGAAAAGTCCCAAAATGTGCACAGCAGGAATTCAGCTCTCTTTATTAGAAAGAACTCGTATCTGCTTACTTTTACAAAATGCCAGATACACCTGAATTTTCTTTTAGGTATTTGCTTCTTCTGACTGCTACTGTCTCCTGTTGCATTATGCTTTTCTTCAGAAGACACTTAATAGTGAATAACTTAAGTATTTGAATATCAGCTTGATGTGAGCTTTACATTTTTAAGACATGCTTTCTATAACATTTATAAGTGTGTTCATCAAGACAGCAGTACTCCATTGCAGGGGGTCACTCATTATTATGCTCACAAACTAACGCTGAAGAAATGTATAAAAGATTTATCCCAGGGTTGATACATCCAGTTGGGAGTCTGGAGAAACAAAATTTCTCCCGCTGTGAGACAGAGAGGAGGGCAAGTTAGACACTGTATGTGATTTGAGATGCCTTCTTGTGCTGGTTGTCCACTCAGCTTGCCTGAACTTTTTGAGTGATTGTACTGCTGTGGGCGCATTTCCTGCATTCACAGACGATGCAGAGGCAGGAAAAAAAATACTTCAGACTTTTGTACAGCGATAGGCCTGATTCTTTAAATCAGTGGCCTTTCTCATGCCACTTTGCCCCCACTTTACTACTCTAGTCTATCCCAGACTGTAGCAAAGAGTCTACTTTCTAACTAGTCCTTCCCCTCAAAGCTTGTTCACATTGATAAGCAGGTATGAAAATTATTTTAAATTATTTTCAGGTTTCCCTCAATGTCTGTATCAAATGACCACTAACACGTCCCAGATCCTTATTTTCCCTTTAAATACCTCTATTCAATAAAATGTAATGTAATGTAGTATAAAAGCAGAAAGTTTTAGAAACTGTATTTGTTAATGACATCAAAATTATGCTTCTAAAGTTGACACCTGAGTGTCATCTAGCCCATGCATCATTGTTAAATATATACCTCATGTTTCAACTCTCTCCAAATGTCTATTATTATGTAGGAAAACGTAGATCCAACTCCGTAATAGTGGGTTGGATTTTTTCCCACTTGCTTCAGCAGAAATAGGATTTTCACTCATTATACTTTTTGATAAATCCAGGTAGAGTTTTCAAAAGCTGCATTACAACACAATAATTCTTCATACTTAAAGATCACTTAGAAATTGTCTGGCTAGTTTACATATAATTATATTAGAAGTTTGCTTTTAAATGCAATACTTGTTAACAAATTAAATACAAGTTTTAATAGGTTTTTCATTCAAAGTTAAATTAAATTTTTAGGAAGACTGCCTCTGTGGCAGTTAGTGTCACTGATAATAAACCAAAAAGCTACTTTGAGCAAAGCGATCCTAGTTTTCATCTAAAATAGAATTCGTGTCCAGCACGTTCCTGAAGATATTATCCTCAGAGTTATTTAAAATGTGGGCTGCTGAATTTATGACTCATTATTCAACAAACTGTTACTTAAACCTTACTCTTCCCCATTACCAATAGCAATATTGAATCTCTTTTTTTCTGTTCTTTTCTACAGGATTTTAGCTAACTGATGCAATTACAGCATAACACCACCCTCAACTTTGGCAATGCAGTGGGGAATCCAGTCTGATTGAGTAGAGATTTATCCTTCAAACCCTGTGACTTCCAATTATCTTTTTTTCATTGGCATTAGGCAAAAGGTGCTCCTGGGTAAAACTAATTCAAGCAGTTGAGAATTGAATTTTTGTCAGTATTCTCTTTCAGTTTACATTCACTGATACAAGCCATTGTGCTAGAGATATCACTTTCATCTTCTCCAAACTCTTTGGCTAGGTCATCATCACCTTTATTAACACTAGAAGCTTAATTTTAAAATGGGGTGCAAGAAAGATTAAAATAATGTTGCAGGACAATTTGTATTGTTGTTTGAAGCATTAAAACTTCCGTAAAAATTGAGTAACATATTTATCAGAGGAAAAAAATAAAGCTCCTATTTTAGCCCTCCTTTTGGTCGTTATACTTGAAGTTCCCACTAACCTTAACAATGTCATCAGACAATTTTTTGATTGGATGAAATATTCCTCTAGCAGAAGAGGCTGGATTTGGAGATGATGAATCCCATGAAAAGTGTTAGCAGGCTAGAAAATTATGACAGAACTAATACATCAACAGATTCAGTACAGCAAAAGGAGTGCCTGATTGGCATACAAAATTCAGGGAGACCTTTGTCAACATTATATCCTTCTCCCAACATCTTCTGTTAGGTTAACATTTCTTGCCTGTCTCCAAAAGTAGCTCAGGAGCCCTGCATAAACCCACTATAAAACCAAAATGTACCAAAATTCCTAAGAAAATCTCTGCTAAAATCAGGCTTTGCTTTTGAGTGCAAATACCTGTGATGTCAAAAAAACACCTTGAAGAATACTGGGCAAGAAAGTTTCCATAACTTCGTTTGTGAAACTGTGAACCAATAAATATTTAGGGGATGAGGTACTTTCTGATTTTATTTATTGTTCTTAACCTTTGGCAAGTTGTTTCTCTGTGTATTGRCTGTTAGTTATGTGCCTATTCTGAGACAGCACAGGTGTTACAGTCACTGTGGTTGGATTGCCCTTCTGTGACATGGTGAGCACATGTTGAATTTTTTGTGATAATCATGAAGGGAAAGCCACCATCAACACAGAATAAGCTCATACAGAAACAAGCAAATGACTTTATTAATTGTCATAGCTGAAATGGAATGACAGTAGAAATGGCAAGGTTGGGCACTTGGGAAGCAGGAAGACAGCAGTCTCCTAACTGTTCAGAAATTATGGAGGCAATTTAGAAAGAAAAAACACATGGCTGGCTCTCTGCAATGTGAACTGAACTCCAGTTTAGTAGCTTGAATTGGTACCTTAGGAGGATGAACGTAGGAGGCTGGATCAAAGCTGAAATTATTCTTATTTCCTGGAGAAAAAAAATAGGATTTCATTAAGAATTAAAATCCCTTGTTTGAATGTCATAGAACATAATTAAATACTTGAGGCTTTATGTTTAATTGTTCTAAATTGGAAAAACCCAGCAACGCAAGTGATGCATCAGTGGAGAATTAAGATATTTCTTTTCAAGAAGCAGCATGCAAACAACTGACCACACTGAGACATATTGTCTTAAAGATATATTTTTTCACTTGAAATTCAAGGGTTTTTTTTTTTTCCAGAGACATTTTCAGTGGTAAAAAGGCATATAGGGGTTCTGGTCTGTATTGTCTCTTAAATGACGTTGAAACTGCTCTCAGGCTTTTTGTTTAAATCTCAGACAGTGATAATTATAATTCCACTGTAACTTCTATATATTTTATTTTAGTCAAACTATTTTTAAAGAATGAAAAAAATATTTAAAAGCATCAGAAATAAAGAAAAAGTTATTTTTCAAATGTGGATCATCCCTACTCTTGTGAGAGTAGTGTGAAGAAAAATAAAAAAGTTAACTTAATTATACTTTCTCATAAATTACCAGGGGAGAGGGGCTTCCTAAGGGATGAGAATATTAAAACATAAATTGATTTTCAAGCTAGCTTTTATTTCTATTTTTCTCCTAATGTCTACAACATGTCCTATTCTTGATAATGGCACTTAAAACTAAACAAGGGCTATTTTCTACAGCTTTCATGCCACTGTAACAAAGTAACATGCATATCCCCTCTGATTAATTTGGGGGTTTACATATGAACATAAAAGGTTGCTACTGTTTTGTCAAGCAGCAAGGTACTGAACATTGGGAATATTTCCATTTTAAGTTATTTTTCATCTTGAATCGGTCTTAATTGGCTGGATCCTCAGCGGTTATGTAACTGCTTATAGTACAACTCAAGATGGCAGAGACACAGACTGTTTATAATCTGATAGTGTGGAAAACAGGGGTAAGGATCCTTATTGAAGGCCTTATTGTACCTCTATTGAAAAAGAAATAACAAAACAAAATCTAGGCCACTCAAACAGAGCTGACAACTGAAAACTTTGAAAGCCATTTTATGAAGAGTTTATTTCTAAACATTTTTCCCTACTAACTTTGCTTATCATTCTATCGCAAAGTTTTCAGCTGTGACCTCATTTACTTTGTTAAAGATCAAAAATCATGCACATGAATGTATTCAGGTGCAAAAGGGTTGTAAAATCTAGTCAGGTCCAATTGGTTTAAAAATGGGATACAGAAACAGATGTGATAAAGACTGCCAGAAGCAAACTTTCCTTTTATACCTTCAAGCACAGCTTCTCTGTTCTGTCCTCTTCTCCATAACTTTATTTGATTAAGTAGTTCTATTCTGATCTTATACTAAAAATAATGAACAATTGAAGTTTAGTCTGTGTTAGTGTGAGGGGCTTTCAGTCTGCCATGGGGCAAATTCTGCTCATTGTCAAGGGCATAACTAAAGGCAGAGAATGAGCTCATTTTATGTTCTGATTCCATGAAAAAATCAAAGCTGTTCAGTAGCGAATATCTTTTCTACCCAAATATCCTATTAATTAAAGAACTGTGCTCTACTCTTTTCCTCCAGGACCCCAAACCTCATAAATTTTGGTTCTTTGGGAAAATTAGAGTGGGTTCAAAGTGATCTCAAATTCATTTCTCCCTAATCAGTTAGCTCATTAAGCAAATTTAACCACCTTATGTAACAGCTTTTATGTTAAATAAATTATAATAAGGAATCAATAGTAAAGTTAGCCTGATCAGGGAGAGGATCAAAGCTTTATACACAGATTATTGGCTGAACATCCTTGGAGTGTGATCCCTATGAAATTAAGGGCAGATGCTTAATAGTCTACAAAGTGATTTTTATATTACAAGCAAACAGATACGTGACCAGTCTCGTGTGCCTATGGTTTTCAAACAGATGCAAGTACAGGTCAAAACTTAAATATGCATGTGTTCTTCACACCTCAAGCTAAGTAATTCCTATTCCTTGTCATGTTCAAATTTTTAATGAATTTGTAAACAATAGCATAAACAAAACACTTCTAAACTGTTTTTTTCTTAAATAACTCTCTTTTTTGATGTTACATAACCTTTCACCATTTATGTTCTCTAACATATGGTTAAGTAATATCAAGTAAAGTTTCTAATTTTGCAGCAGTACATAAAACAAGGTTTCTTTTCTGGGAAATGAAGCAATGTTCAGATTGCTATTTAATATTTAATGGATGTTATAAATGTACAGATTCACCACTTCTTGTGTGCAAGAAGGGGGAAAAAACAGGAGGAAAAAGTTAAAGTTTTTTTGTAGAAGAAAGTCACCCAGAACATGACCAATCTTTGCCTAAAGCTCTACTCTATTCTAGAGTGCAGCTTTCTAAAACAACATTATAGGGTTCAGCTTTTATTATCTCAGTGATTTACAGATAATATCTGTTTTGTGTACAAGTGGAAGGGCAGTTTATTCTAACTGCCAGCCCAGCTCAACTTATGACCTAAAAGGCAAGAAGGTAAGGTTTGGTTTGGTTTGCTTTGGTTTTACTTTATTTTGTTTGGTTTTTTAATCCTGACTCAGGTATCACCAGTAATAAATTTTCTGTAACTGGAATTTGGCTTCTAAATTGGTTGATGATGTGGGTGGCAGAATAGAATAAGCCATTCTTTTCTTCCATAGTCTTCTTTAAAGCAAATAAATCTATTGAAAGCTTTCTTACTAAAAGCAACAGATAGATTCTGAATGCCTAGGAGTAAGTATCTTCAGAAGGGAACTGACCCTAGAGGGTTCCAAGAAATGTTAAACCCTCACAACTCCCAGCCTTAGTCACCCTTGCTTCCTTGCACCACTTGATATTATTCCTTTTTGTTCTCAAAATGAGAAAATAGCTCATGGGAATTGTTTCTTTGCTGTACCCAAGTAATCAAGCTTCAGAAACAAATGAAAACAACAGAACAAGTGGAAACAGAACAGCTCACTTTCTCTGTAAGTTTATATTTTATTGCTCTTTCACAGCAAACTCTTGTCTTATCACCTGCTATCTTCAATCATCTAGTGGGGAAAGGGCACTTCCCATTCAGACTCTTCAGTACGCACAGGGACTGGAGTATAACTGTTACTCTGCTTTCCTGCTGTTATAAAAGCTTATTCAGTCTTAGTAAAGGTTATAATGAAAGAGACATTTTCATTCTGAGTCCAACTGTTTTCCATTTTTGGCTGATTCAAACCCATATTCTAAGATAAACGTGCTTAATCATTCTTTCATGTGGTTCACAACTTGGCAGTTTTAACTTTAGAATCAGAAGATTAAGTAATGCTCTCTTAACTGGGCACTGTGGCTAGCCATCTTGATTTTTATATCCTGCACCTTCTGTGTTTCCCTAAGTTGTTGGTCCATTATTTAGTTACTGAGCAGTGAAAGTTATGTTTACAGATCTCTGCTGTTCAAARCCTCTCTCCAAAGACTGTTCATTACTAGCATATATACAAAAAACCTTTGCTGCGTGCATGATGCCAGGAAATCAGGCAAGAGATTTTCAAATATTATGATAAAGATGAAGCTTTTTAATAGATGTGAAAACACTGTTTCCAACTGACTAATCTAGCATGTCCAGATCAGTGCTATTCAACTTTTAAATTATCATCTATGCCATAATAATAGTCAGCCCTGAGGCTGATCTGCAATCTTAATTAAACTGTTGTGAAGTCAGTTCACAATAATGAATTAATTATCTGTGGTAGTGTCCCTAAATTTCAGAGAAAGAGATCCTCTCCACAACTGGCATGGACTCAGTAGATGTACATAGATGGTTATCATGGCTGAGCTGACAGCTGAGTAATTTTTTATGCTGCATATACCCAGTCAGGACCAGTTGCTGCTGCTCTAAATCCAATCATGCAAAAATGCTTTTATTCTCTCTCTGAACTGAGTTTATGAAGATTCAGACAGTAGATATTAATGGATCTTTTTAAAAAGTTCTCAACAATGTCTGCCTTGTACAGAAGATTCACATTGGAACTAAACAAGTTTTTAGACCTTCTGCATACCTTTACAAAGCATGCAGGTATGCATGTTATGGTTGGAGACTGAAAATTATTTCTGTTTTGTTTCTTAGAGTTTTATTGTACTGAGTAAATCTGGGTAATAGCAGAAAAATAATGTCTAAGTACAATACGTACTACTGTGCAAATATCAGTTTTCAGATCAACACCTGTAGAGAGAGAGAAATGGTTGACAGATACAAAACTATCTTCTCACACATATAACTCAGCAAGAAACAAAACTTTTTGAGTTGCTGTTAGTTAGAAATGTAGGTCATAGGAATATTTCCCAAATACTGCCACCAGCATAATGTGTTATGTATCAACGCTCCTCTTTTCGTGTTTATAGCTTCTTCTTCCATTTACCCTCAGTCTCAAAAGTTATTGCACAACTAGGGTTTATACAGTTTCATAAAGGAAATAGAACACAATAAATATTGTAATTCTTTTTGCCCTGGTCTGAGTTTGATTGTCCTCCCCCTAGACAGATGGCAAAATCAAGTCCCATGAACCTGTGAGATACAACCTTCCCTTACAGTGCAGTCCTACTCGGTGCTTTATCTATCAGTCACCAACGAGAAGTACTGCTGTTCCATTGTATGTAGCCTGAGGTCTCCTTCGTGTACCTAGTCCTAGTCCAGGGTGGGTTGGGAACTCTCTTTCACCCAGATTGTTTGGGTTAGAAGTGTCACACTGATCCACACTGGGAACTGCATGTCCAGTCTTCATTTCACTCTTTTCCGTTTCTTTGCCTCAGTGACTTAATGTTTTGTGAGGAACTATATGCTTTTATTTATTTCAAGCCTTCGACCATTTAATTATCTCTTTGTTCTTATATCATAGAACCGGGATAGGAAATGTTTTCTTGTTTTTTCATCTATGCTCTTTTGATCATTCATTATTTTATATACATTTCTGATTTCTCTTTTTTCCTTTCAGAAAAAAAAGTCCCAGTCTTTTCACACTCTTATGAGTTTTTTCCATGCTCTTGAGCATTCTTATTTTCTCTGAATTCCCTGTATTTCTCCCTTTATTTATTTGTTACAGTGATTAGCAAATTGATTCTGTATTTTACAAATTATTTACAAGTATTTGGCAGCCTCTATATTCCCAATTGAAAAGTTTCTTCACTTTTTTTTAATACACAGAGCAGATTATTTTTCTGAAACTGCATAACTAAGTGATTTATTAATCATTTGTATTTGGATATTTGTCATTATAGTCCTTGTAAAACTGCCACCAAACAGCTGAAGAGCAGATCTCCTGTGTGAATAGATAAAATGTGAATAGATCAAATACATCCCATGAATAATATTACAGCCAAATGGTAACTTTCAATGGGACAGACTACTCAGAGATGGAGACATTTTTGAAAATAAGACTCTCTGACTAGGTAATTTAAAAATTTATCAAAATTAAGATTTTTAAATTCTTAGATTATAAAAAAGAATAAATCTCTTCAGCAACTTATTACAATACATTTAACAGCTGTATAAATTCAGTGTGAATGATTTCAATGCAGAACAAAAGGAACACATTGAACAGTACATTCATAAGGGACAAATTTTCAAAATTAGATGCTTATATTAGACTTCCTAATGCTTGTTGGATATCAAGAGTGGGGGGGAGGCAATTCAAAAAATTACATGGGCATCTAAGCCATTTCCAGGGATTTTAGAAAATGCCTGAAAGGCATCTAGAGTCTTTCAAGTTCAAAGTGATACCTAAGTCATTTAACCATCTTCAGAAATTTTGCCCTTAAAGGAATGGCCTCTTATGCAAAGATGCAGCTCCTTCTGCTGAAACTGAAAACATGGGCTTAGGATTGTAATTTTAAACAGTAATTTAAAAGATTAAATGTTAAACAATGAATAATTCAGCCAGCTTTAGCCACAAAATAACCTCTCCTACTTCTTCTTTCCTTCTCCTTTTTGTTCCTCCAGTATTTCTCCATAAAACTGTAAGTCTCTTCAAAAAAATGAAATGGGGCCGTAGATGTTCAGAGGTATTATTAATGTTCCTGCCACAGTAGTTTCGTGTCCACTGGGAAATTGTTCATTTATGGTGAACCAGACCTCGACTATAGATGGAGCTTTGCAAGCTAAAAATATTTCCCTTCTCAATAATAAAGGACGGACTTTGAAATAATACGTTAAAAATGTCATTGAGGGCACTGTAGATGACTAATGAGTGACTTGAAAAGAATGAGTGCAATGTTTAGCCTTATGAGATTATTTATTGACTGGACTTTTACCATATCTATTTTTGATTGACCTTTTCTGAAATATAAGGATTACTCTGTGTCTGTCACCATATTTATGAGGTTTTGGTGCTAGTGATTAATGGCTAAAGAAAGTAGATATACCACTAAAGATTTGTTCTCTTTTCTTATTATTTTTTAAAGGGGAAATAAGTCACTACTACCAATACTACATCTATGCTAATGACAGTCTGCAGACTCAGAGTTACTTGCAGGTTTCAGTCTTGCTTGTTTTATCACAAAGTCAGTATCGGCGAATTTGTTTTTAAACAGAAAACCCGACAATTTCTATGAAGAATGTCTTGTGCTTAAAGTTTCCATTTTATCATTATGTTGGTTAAATTTCTAAGCTAATTTTATTTAGACCACAATCTGATTTATTTAGCAAAACAATTCATAATAAACCCTTCACAAGAAAGAAAGAAATTGGGATAGTTAGAAATGACATGAACATTTGAGAGGTAAAGCAAAACAAAACCACAACTTTGTTTCCTCCTCTTGATAGAAGCAAGGAAAGGCAGTTTCAATTTTTATTATAACATCCAGGGAATAAAACATATTTGATAGCTCAGCAGCAGGCAAAGACTTTATATTTAAATAAGAGGGGATGACACTGAGCAGGAATTGGTATGATTATGCCTTTCTGATGAGTCATAACTAATGAAACAGTCTAATGCTCATGAAGCAAAACTGGTGACAAAAGTGAGAAGAATGCGGCTGGCAAGACCAAAAAGAAAGTGGAGGAGAAAATAAATATAAATGCACATATAGTTTAGAGAAAGAAAAAAAAAAAAAAAAAAAAGAAAAAAAAAAAAAAAAGAAGACATAAAAAAGCTTATTTAAATGTTTTTGCAGAAGAAAATGTCTCTGATAACTTATTGGACGAATTTGCTTACTGTGTATGAAATTCTAGGAGGAACCTAGTGAAAATGAGTAAACTAAGACAGAAATTGTCATATCTAATGTTGAGGGGAAAAAAATTTCAGGTATAATCAGTTACATTTTACAAATACTGAGATGGTAAGAAGGCAGAAATAAAAAACCATACCGTTTTCTGTGAAATTATCCAACTTTTAATGTAGAATTCACCCCCTTGAATTCTGTGCCACTTTTCATTTTTTTGTTTAGATTAGTGTTTTTCACACGTATATAAGTACTGTCTCTCTGCTTCCAGAAACCATGATTTTATACTTGACATTTTCCTCAATTATTTGGTTCTTGATGGCAGGTAGTTTCCTTCTTCCCTTCCCTCTGCCTCTCTCTCTTCCTCTCCATTTTCATCTCCTCTCCTCCCCTCTCCTCTCCTGTCAATGTGTGGGCTTCTACTCTTGCAAAATTGGGATAATTTGATTTAGTCACATCTGCAGTGAAAGAGAATTCACATGAACAGTTAGAGTGTCTCAGCTGACATKCAATAGCTTTTTAACCTTCAGCAACTTGTTTGTGTGTCTGAGTCTTTATATTTCTTTCTGAGCTTTTTTCAAACATTTTAAAAGTTTAGTGGAGTTGATATATTGTATTTCTTCTCTTGTTGGAGGTACTTAACCACACACCTAAGTTTATTCCTCAGTAGTCTTACTGAAACTATCAGGACACTTTACATACCTGAGCTTCAACAAGGGCTTTATATATCTGATTTCTCAGAGGGGCATAGATACCACATCGTCTACTTCGTAGTCTCAGAACTGCCTTTCAGCGACCACGTTGCTGTCTGTCTGCCTCAGTTACCATGCTGTCTCATTTGTCTTTCTTTCCTAGGGGACATCTACAAGGCTACATAGCTATCATAACCACCGCTAGACCTTGAAACACTCAAAATGTCATTCCCAGAAGAGGCAACTCTTTCCCTTCTTGGCAGGAGTGCTGAGTTGCGTTTGTCTGCTCCGAACACAGCTGAACTGTGCAGGTGCCTGCATGCCACCATAAGCCACACGGAACTTCTATGTGTGAGATTAGCATCCAATGCTTACACAGCAAGAGGAATTTGAACCCTGGTCCTCCAAATGCTAACTGGTCTTCTAAGGTGAAGGGTTCTCAGAGATAGAGCTGTCCTTATTGCATAAAAGAATATCAGTGTGCGAGAGAGGAGAAAAAAAGACTAACTCTGTAGGTTGCTCTTCAAGGCACTTGTCGGGGATATGCAATTTAGGGATTCATGGAGATTCTAGTCCCAGGAAATGGGATAGTTATGCAGAAGTGATACAACTTTCAGTGGAGTCACTGGAAAAAACATATCTCAGGATGTCTGGGTTTTGCACATACACAGGGAAATGAGAGTCAAGTTTTGGCTCCAAATCTCTTCCCTGTGACAAGTAAATTTTGTTCCTTGTGAGTGGTGCACTTGGGGTTTGCTCTTATTTTTCATGGATAGAGGGAGACTATGAAAATGTCGTAATGTAAGAAAATTCAAACCTTAAAGGGAGGGATCTTTGTGGTAAGCAGGAAGGCACCTACCTCTGCTTAGAACAGAAGCTTAGGAACCTGAGTCATACTCTTTTTTTCTGTTTTATACCCAGAACATCTGTGAATCTTTTCACAGCCTCTTAGCTCTTACCCTGAGATCTTCTTCTGTGTGAGAAGTTTGGTTTGCCAGATGTCCCCTTAAATTAGGATATGCAGTGCTGATTTTACCCTGCCTTAGTACCTTTTTTAGGAAATAATCCAAGGAAATGTAGATACCAAGTCAGATTAACACAGCCTGAGGTACTATATGTCAGAAGAACCACTAACCTGTTCATCTATGTTCCTCTAGTGCTCAGTAAATGCAATGTAGTTAAACATAGCTAGGTTGGAAAGTAAAGAAGGGTAAGCAGTGTTCTGCACCTGATTTTGGCGAAAAGGCACTCTTGGGGACTGTTACCATGGCTCAGCTGATACACAGTAATTAAACTGTGAGAACTTCATTCTATGCAAATCCTTAAAATGCTTCCTAAATCTCTCAGAAAGATCCTGGAAGAAGATATGTGTCAATACCTCTGTACTACTTTCTTGCCTCCTCAATATGTCTACAATTGTAACCAGATTTCTTCCTCAGTTCAGTACTGGCCTTATCACTCTTACTCTCCTCCACAGCTACAAGACATGATCCGGATTCTCCTCTTATTGTGAAACATGTCAGAGTATGTGCCTGTCTGAGTAACTATATCAGACTCATGTCTTATCTTTCTGCAGTTGGACATACTCAGTTGTGAGAATGTAAGGGAATTGAGTTAGAGATGTCCTGTATAACCCTGTGAAGATTAATGTACACTGCTGAATCTCTGACTACAGGAGTTCCCACTGGACGACAGGATGGGAAGAGTGGGATATTTTGTTATCTATGGCCATGACATTATGTCCTAGTTTCACACACCACGATACAAAGCAGTCGTTCTACTCTGAGAGAAGTTACTTACAGGGATGATGTAGATGGAATATCAGAAAGGTAAAAATTATTTGATCAGAATGAAGCATCCCAAGCCTCTTCCTAAGAAAGGCCGTAGTTTGGCAATTACATTATACAGCTTCATGGAGACTGGCACCTTGCAGATATGTGCTACCCTGCGTGATTCTGAATGTCAGGTGTTTTTAGTAGTTCTCACTTCCACCTAGTTTCCAGACCTTCTATAAAATTCAACATGGTTATGCAATATATTTCTGTTGTGATTCCTGACATTTTTCATGATCAGACATAGAGCTGGATTAAAAAGCAGTAAATACAATGCTTACTTGTATTATTTCTCTTAGATGTCAGACAGTCTCCTTCACACCCTCTTACCTCCCCTATTCTGCTCCTTTTCTTTTTGTGGTGAAAGACTTTCAGAGTGGCTCTACTTCGCTATTGGTCTTCACTGTCATAAGGTTTTTTAACATATAGTTTGAGGCTCTCATTTACATATCTAGAGCTGGCAGAGGAGGTTTCATCCTGAAGTTACTTTAATGATAAAGCAATGTCTTCCTAGCAAATGAAGGGCATCTTGGAAAGGCAACAGAAATTAAAAAAATAATGGCCTGTTGCATAGGCTGCGTTGGATTTTAGGTCCACTCCTGCTAGCTTTCACCCTGTTATATAATGGGGGAGGGGTGTATTAATTTGGTTTTAGGCGGAATTTTAGTATTATAGAATAAAAGCATTTTCTGTGATAAGAAAGATTTGTGAAACTAATGCATGAGAGAGACCACAAGATGAATAAAGAGGATTTTGTTTCCACAAAAGCTCTGAAAAGACAGGGTTTATGTGGTTGTACATTGAAAAAAAAAAACCTTCAGATGTAGTGCAGATAGCTCCAGAGTCTCTATCACACTACCAATACTGAGCTGTCAGAAAGCTGCTTTAATTTTTTTCTTTTTTTTTTTTTCAGTAACACTTTTTAGCCTCCTGCAGAAAGGGATTAAAGGGGAAGCAGCTCTGGCTAGCCTTGGAAAAGCTATTTAGCTTGCGTATTGTGGAAATGTCTTCCCCAGCTAGTTACTGCCATTTTATAACACTGCAGCATACTGGATAAAAGACTAGAACTGCCACCTCCTGTTTACAATGGGCTGGAGCAGTCACAGAAGTGTCAGGGCTGCTTTCTGCCTCGGTGTGATTGGAAATAAGACTGACAACGGTAGGTTGCTACCAACAGGTTAATATCTTCTTTTTTTTTGTCTTTCACCTGCAATGTCAATGTAAGTATAGATAAAATTTTGAACCCAGAAGAGAAAGTGTCTTTTTGCGTCCTTTCAAATATTCTTGAATATAGCTGAAATACCAGTCACAAATATGCATGCAATACTATTGTTTCAGAGATAATTTTAAAGGCAAAAGCATGGAGAGACAGGAAAAGAAGACCTAAAAATAATCCTTAAAGTGCATTCTAGATTTTTGACGTATTTTATGCTGAGACAAGAACTGCTGTTAGACTGCACAAACGCTACATCCCAAGGCTTAACACTTAGAAAGGATATTTTTATAGCTCTGCCAGTACCAAATTTGTGTGAGAGCAGTCAGTGATTTTCATTTTGCAGTGACAATATGGTGTTTAAAAATAACAATTGACTGATAAGAATACTTCCTTTTAAAGGTGAAGTTACATTCAAAGTATCCAAACAAGGGGCATAATTTTGGGGCTCTGGTAGGATAATTGGCATTTGGCAGCCCAATTTCTAGTTTACGCTTCTGATTTCTCTTTCCAGCTTTGACAAAGTGTTTTTGTTGATTATATTCACCAAATAGAGGAGCAAAGCAGAGAGACAACAGACTGCAATTTTCTCACTGGGCTCAAATACAAACTTTAAGATTCCCTTCACTGACTGTGCCTGTTAATGCAGGTACCTTAGCAGGAAGATGTGCACGCACCTTTAAAGGTGGCTTTTCAAGAGAAGAAGCAAACACAAGAAAGAAACTTAGGCACTTATCATGTTCTGATAACACCAACTAAGGTGGGCGACCTGTGCCTTTTTTCTGTGTCGCTTCCGTATATACCTTAAACAAATTATGTCATCCCTTTTCCTGTATGTGTCTTGTGCAGGAGCTAGGAATTACATCATTGCCTGCATTTAGTGCTTCTAGTTGGTTATCCAAGGGGTGCACACTGTCACATGTGAAAAATAATAGGATAAATATGAAGCTGACCTGCTGCTTGCTTTCTTGCAGTGGCCTTGGAGGTATGCTGAGATCAGAGAGCAAGATGCACGTTACATCATAGAACCAAGGATCTTGTTAGGATATTAGGCATCTATAACATATAATCTGCTTGTATATTACTGGTGACTTAAACCACTCTGAAAGGTCCAAACCTTTTGCTTACTTATTTTCTGATTTTTGTATTGAAAGGCTGACTTGTATGTGCAAGCATCAGTTTGTGAGCTCAGTGATGACTTTTGCCTGGAGACTTCTAAGGTTTTTGCAGTCTGTACAAGTGCCCTTTTTCCTTCATGGTCTTCTACCTCCAACTACAACTGCTTATATTTTTAGCTCTGGAAGTTTCTGATTCAATGATTATGGTGATTGTGCATCCATTTCCGCCCTAGGGCCTGTATACTGGGTGTGTAATATTTAATGGGCTTAAACTTTGATAAGACTGTTTCCTTGGGTCTCACAACACTGTATGTAAAATAAAGGAATGTGAGCTATTTAGTACCTTGTACAGTTGGTACATTGAAAAAGAAACTATTTTCAATGCACTGGTAAGTACAACTTTTGTAAAAATTTTACAAAGTGCATAGAAAGAAGGTTTTCCTTCTTTAAAGCAAGGCCCTGAGCCATAAAAGCAGTACAACTTGTGCATTTTTTAGCAATTAGATATTAGCAACTAATTCCTATGAAGGCTAAAATTAATGTATAAGCTTAAAAACTATGCTGGATCAAAAGTTGCATTTGAATTTCCCTTCTTTGTTTTTTGTGCTTTTGTGTAAGAAAGCATGCCTTATAATTCTGTAAAATATTTGAGACTGAAAAGTATACATATTTTTCCTTAAACGTGTTTCTCTTTCTGCATTGAGAGATCAGTATGTTACTGAAATCTCTTCAATATTCTTTCTAAACTCCTCTTCAAAAATGAAGAGACACAAGATTTTACATTTTAGGTCTGTTAATGTGATCAAGAAATGATGTCAGTAGAGAAATGCAATCAAGAAATGATGTCAGTAGGGACTAACTCAAGAAAAAATCTGGTACTTGACAGCTCAAAACATGAATGGGACTTTGAAATGTAGCTCACACTGATGTCCTAGAGTTTCCAGCCTGGTTCAGTTAAACTATCATAACAAAATAGAGTGATTATAATAACTACTACCTAGTTATAACTGTATTTTCTAATTAATTACCTTTTCTCACAGACATCCACACATAGAATCATAGAATCATAGAGTCATAAAGGTTGGAAAAGACCTCTAAGATCATCGAGTCCAACCGTCAACCCGACACCACCATGCCCACTAAACCATGTCCCTAAGCGCCTCATCTACACGTCTTTTAAATACTTCCAGGGATGGTGACTCCACCACTTCTCTGGTGTCCTGGTTTCAGCTGGGATAGAGTTAATTTTTTTTTTCCTAGTAGTTGGTATAGTGCTATGTTTTGGATTTAGTATGAGAAGAATGTTGATAACACACTGATGTTTTCAGTTGTTGCTAAGTAGCCTACTAGTCAAGGACTTTTCAGCTTCCCATGCTCTGCCAGGTGCACAAGAAGCTGGGAGGGAGCATAGCCGGGACAGCTAACCCAACTGGCCAATGGGGTATTCCATAC
>JAYKAV010000064.1:90516-124632 GCA_035582835.1 Phoebastria nigripes | reverse complement strand
CCAATGTTTAACCACTCTTTCAGTAAAGAAATTTTTCCTAATGTCCAATCTAAACCTCCCCTGGCGCAACTTGAGGCCATTTCCTCTCATCCTATCGCTAGTTGCTTGGCAGAAGAGACTGACACCCACCTCACTACAACCTCCTTTCAGGTAGTTGTAGAGCACGATTAGGTCTCCTCTCAGCCTCCTCTTCTCCAGACTGAACAGTCCCAGTTCCCTCAGATGTTCCTCATAAGACTTGCTCTCCAGACCCTTCACCAGCTTCCTTGCCCTTCTCTGGACATGCTCCAGCACCTCCATGTCCTTCTTGTAGTGAGGGRCCCAAAACCGAACACAGTATTCGAGGTGGGGCCTCACCAGCGCCGAGTACAGGAGCACGATCACTTCCCTACTCCTGCTGGCCACACTATTTCTGATACAGGCCAGGATGCCATTGGCCTTCTTGGCCACCCGGGCACATTGTCGGCTCATATTCAGCTGGCTGTCAACCAGCACCCCCAGGTCCTTTTCCGACAGGCAGCTTTCCAGCCACTCTTCCCCCAGCCTGTAGTGTTGCATGGGGTTGTTGTGGCCSAAGTGCAGGACCCGGCACTTGKCCTTGTTGAACCTCATACAGTTGGCCTCAGCCCATCGATCCAGCCTGTCCAGGTCCCTCTGCAGAGCCTTCTTACCCTCAAGCGGATCAACACTCCCGCCCAGCTTGGTGTCGTCTGCAAACTTAGTGAGGGAGCACTCAAGCCCCTCATCCAGATCATTGATAAAGATATTGAACAAGACTGGCCCCAAAACTGAGCCCTGGGGAACACTGCTTGTGACCGGCCACCAACTAGATTTAAGATTTAACTCCATTCACGACAACTCTCTGGGCCCGGCCGTCCAGCCAGTTTTTTACCCAGCGAAGAGTACACCTGTCTAAGCCATGAGCTGCCAGCTTCTCTAGGAGAATGCTGTGGGAGATAGCGTCGAAGGCTTTACTGAAGTCCAGGCAGACCACATCCACAGCCTTTCCCTCATCCACTAGGCGGGTCACCTGGTCATAGAAGGAGATCAGGTTGGTCAAGCAGGACCCGCCTTTCATGAACCCATGCTGGCTGGGCCTGATCCCCTGGTTGTCCCACACATGCCTTGTGAGCGCCCTCAAGATGAACCACTCCATAATCTTCCCCGGCACAGAGGTCAGGCTGACAGGCCTGTAGTTCCCCGGGTCCTCCTTCCAGCCCTTCTTGTAGATGGGCATCACATTGGCAAGCCTCCAGTCATCCGGGACCTCTCCCGTCAACCAGGACTGCTGATAAATGATGGAGAGTGGCTTGGCAAGCTCCTCCACCAGCTCCCTCAGCACTCTCGGGTGGATCCCATGCGGTCCCATAGACTTGTGAGCGTCCAGGTGGCATAGCAGGTCGTTCACTGCTTCCTCTTGGATTACRGGGGSTTTATCCTGCTCTCCGTCCCCGTCTTCCAGCTCAGGGGGCTGAATACCCTGAGGATAACTGGTCTGACTATTAAAGACTGAGGCAAAGAAGGCATTAAGTACCTCAGCCTTTTCCTCATCCTCGGTGGCAATATTCCCCCCCGCATTCAATAAAGGATGGAGATTCTCCTTGGCTCTCTTTTTGTCATTAATATATTTGTAAAAACATTTTTTATTGTCTCTAATGACAGCAGCCAGATTGCATTCTAGCTGGACTTTTGCCTTTCTGATTTTCTCTCTGCATGACCTAACGAGATCCCTGTACTCTTCTTGAGTTGCCTGCCCCTTCTTCCACAAGTGGTAAACTCTCCTTTTTTTCCTGAGTCCCAGCAAGAACTCCCAGTTCAGCCAGGCTGGTCGTCTTCCCCACCCGTTCTTCTTACGGCACATGGGGACAGCCTGCTCCTGCGCCTTTAAGACTTCCTTCCTGAAGAACATCCAGCCTTCCTGGACCCCTTTGCCCTTCAGGACTGTCTCCCAAGGGACTCTCTCGACCAGTGTCCTGAACAGGCCAAAGTCCACCCTCTGGAAGTCCATGGTAGCGGTTTTGCTGGTCCCCCTCCTTACTTCACCAAGAATTGAGAATTCTATCATTTCATGGTCACTAAGCCCAAGACGGCCTCCGACCACCACATCTCCCACCAGTCCTTCTCTGTTTGTAAACAGCAGGTCGAGCAAGGCAGCTCCCCTGGTAGGCTCCCTCACCAGCTGCATCAGGAAGTTGTCTTCCACACACTCCAGGAACCTCCTAGACTGTTTCCTCTCTGCCGGGTTGTATTTCCAGCAGACGTCCGGGAAGTTGAAGTCCCCCACGAGAACAAGGGCTAGCAATGCGAGACTTCTGCCAGCTGCTTGTTAAATGTTTCATCGGCCTCTTCATCCTGGTTGGGTGGTCTATAACAGACTCCCAGCAGGATATCTGCCTTGTTGGTCTCCCCCCTCATCCTTACCCATAAGCACTCGACCTTATCATCACCACAATCATTGAGCTCTAGACAATCAAAATGCTCCCTAACACACAGAGCCATCCCACCGCCTCTCCTTCCTCGCCTGTCCCTTCTGAAGGGTTTATAGCCGTCCATTGCAGTGCTCCAATCATGAGAGTCACCCCACTATCTGTGCATTACACCCCACATCACATTCCACATCTATGCATTAAGATTTAGGCAGTGGTTTTTAATCTTCTTTTTCAAACCTTGGTGTCCTTGTGTGTATTTGCTCAAAGGGGAAGCCAAGCGGAATCATTTACTTTCTCTATATTTACCAAAATTTGTTATTAAGTCAGTGGTACAAAGAACAGTTGCTTCAAATCTTGCATATCTGGCCTACTTCAAACAATATTCTAGTACCTTCCTTGCTGCTAATGCTTGCCTACTATATTGATTTTAAATATCTTCATTTAGTTCTTCTCTATGTTCTTCCCGTATGTACAGGAGCCCTCCAGAATAGCTTTCTCTGCCTCGGGTCCCCATTTGGAAAAATTATTTATCTTGGTAGTGACTCATCTTTCATTAACTTTTGAGAGCATTTTGCCATGGAACTGAAAAGAACTACTTTCCAAATAGAGCAAGTGTGTATGTGTTCTTGCCATGCAGTGGATAGGTGATTACATTCTGCCGTTTCTTTGCTCTTTTCTTCTAGCTGTAATCTGCAAGCCCTATTTTAATAATACTATCACAGAGGGGGAAAAAAAATCCACAGAAATGTTTGTTATATGAAAAGCATTCTTTTATTAAAAAAAAAATATTAATTCAAATACTGTTCCTTAGGCAACAGTCAGAGATTCAGCATAGGTTATCACTGAGTAAGAAGGAAAATGGCTCCAGGTGCACATAAATCTAGTTTGTGTCATTTCTTCATACTCTTGGAAAGTAACCAGTTAATCTCAGACTACCTGGTCAGGCACGCTCTTGTTTTTGCACCTAACTACTCAGTTTCACATCTGGTACAGTTGCAAAAAGAAAAAAAATTCTAGCTGGGTTGCTTTCCCTCTTCATAAATATGAGTAGAGAAGTTAGGCATTTGTTAACTGTTTCACCTGTGATTTGGATTTCATTTTTCATCTCAGAGAACAGTTGTGAGGACAATGACTTTAAAATCCCTTCCCTTTGTTGATATTTATAAGCCACAGAGGGTGGAGGTTAAGCTCTGACCCTGTTTTCAAAGGCTTTTCTCATCAGCCAAGGGCAGGAGCTGAGCTCCTGAGGGACCTTGGGTTCATAGTTGTATTACCAATGAGTAATGCCTTGAAACTGCATCTAGTTCTGCTGCACTTCAGATGTTTATGTGGTGCTGGTTTTAGTATCTTGATTAAAACTTAGTAGTTAACATAAAGTAACTCTCTTGTCACTATATATTTTCACTTTTTTACTATTTTTTCACCACTTCTCTTTATGATCAGCGTAATAAATGCACCTCTATAGGTTTTTCCCTGCCATTTTATGCTTCTGACTCCATCAATAAAATCTGCTGCAGCAATGCTAAAGCAATGTCTCAGGCAGTTAAATAAGCTGAATGACCTTATTAAATAGACATTTTGGAATATTTAAAAGTAAGAGATATATTGTAGACAAACCTGCAATTGACCAGTTTTGTGGTTTGCACACTTTTTTTTTTTTTTTTAAATTCAGTAAAAGACAATCAAGAATTGCTCATTCCTTCACCTGCAGATAAATGTGGAATGAAGCAGCCTGGGCAAATTTGCTCTCAACAGAACATAATTATGATTATAATTACACATAGATTTATTTAAGATTACGCCTATTCATTCTTGGCATTTTCTTAAAGATTTGTAGGCCTGTCAGCTTTTCCCCTTCCCTTTTTTTTTTTCCCCCATAGTGTAAAGTGATGATCAGGTTCAGTGTCTAATGAGGCAGCCATTCTGAACACGTAGAGACAAAGAAGAGGTTTCCCTGGCAACGAGGACCATGCCAAAGCTCTCAGAACAGTTATTTCCCCTGTATTCGGGTTCTTTTTCTGTTTAGGATGCCTGTTAGTGTAAGTTCACAGGCAATGCCTGGCAAGCTTTTTAGAGATTAAAGCTCCTTAATATACATAATAAAATACAGCTAAGGCTATGTTTTATGAGTAAACTGAAAAGCGGTGAGCTGACATATATTTTTTCGGTTTTATATTTTTCTTTATGGAAGCTTAAAACAATGGTTACTACAAGATCATTACTTATGTCTAAGGCTATTAAATATATTACCTATATCTCTTTAGAACTTTACTGGGCTCAGCAAAATTTGTGGGAGTTCACTGAATTCTGAGCCGTATTTCTGCTGTCACTAGAATAAGTACCGATCTAGGGTTTTGTTTTGAAATACACATGAATTTAGGCACATATGGATGTGACTGAAGACTTAGTACCACATATAATATAAATTGGGTTTAAATCTCAATTTAAATGTAGAGAAAGATTACAGTAATAAAGTATTGAAATATTAGACAATTTTTACTATTTGAAAGTAAAAAGTAATTACAAGAACATTAAGTGCTTTAATTAATTTAAATCTTTGCTTGCTAGGAACAATCTGAAATGTATGAACTTTCTATGATAACGACTTGTAAAGTCAGATTAAGAGATGAGCTCTTCCACATCCTTACAATTTCTTGAGAGAACTGAGCAGGTTAGTATATCACCCAGCCCTAAGCTTGGTTGGTATCCTGAAATTGGTCATGCAGCTATCCAACTCAGCTGAAAGATTTGATCTGGAAAGTGTTCTCAAAGCGCACCTGCTCACACACATTAAACATATAGTTGCAGTTTCCACTTCCTGTAGAACAGAAGCACTAATCTCATGTCCAAGATATTCACTGGGGATGTAGAAAAGAATAGTTCCAGTTGGAAGGGACCTACAAAGACCACCTAGTCCAACTGCAAAAAAACATATATTTAATTCCACCTCCTTCTTCAAGAGAATTCAAATCAAATACCTTCCTTTCTTTCTGTCTTCCTCCTTCCCCCCTTCCTTCCTCCCTCCCTTCTGTCCTCCTGCCCTAATAACCACAACCCTGTGGCTACAACATTGTATGAAGGGATGGACAGCATGTGTATGAGTATTTTGAGGCAATAACAAGGACTGTTTCTGGACAAGTACTGCAACCCGCAGACTTTTACTGCAGTCATCATTTCATCTGTCAGTAGCTGAACTTTTAAATCATTAATCCAGCTCATTTTTTTGAAAGAAAGATCCTGAGCACTTTAAAGCTCTTCAAGTGAAAATTCAAACGTTAGGATCCCAAGAGGACAAAACCTCCCTACAGCCTTGAGTAAAGAATCTAAAAGGCAGAATTTAATATCTCTCTCTTCATTATTCACTATTGATGATCTGTAGGAAGCTACATAAAGAGTGTCTATGCATACTGAGTAGAGTCCTGCATATTTAGAGAGGACCCTAGGCAGGTGCTTCCACTGGGATCTTAAACAGATGGCAACTAACTCCCCCTGTGTATGAGATAGGAAGCAAGGTTTTCTGATTGCCCTACAACGATTAGAAGCCTAAAAAACAGGCTCTGCAAAGTTACTTGGATCTGGTTCTTATACACTAACTAAACCACTTGTCACAAGTTCAGCTGGGATTGATAGGGCTGGGAAGATGTTGCTTGGCTCTCCTTTATATCCTATCTCAAATTCAATTCCACTGTTATATGTAAAGTCAAGCTAGTTGCAAAACAGTAAGAAACTGAGGAAGAAAAATAAAAATGAGAAATAGGAGTAAAAATAAATTAAAAAGTGGAATCTTGCTTTGAACTAGTAAGGATGATATTGTCATTTTTTTCTCCTGTGCAGATTGCAAAGGAAACTCATTTCAGCTTTGTAAGACCACAATGATTGCTTCAGACACAAAATGAATCAGGCCTCTTGTTGGATTATGTGGGTGGTATTTCCACTCTTCCCTAGTGTGATAATTCACAGCCTGCAGCTGTGGCATGCAAACTCAAATATTTTTCTCTTTCTGTTTGGCTTTAAAAGGAAGGACCTGCATTCATTTGCTGTTTTTAAGAAAAARAAAAAAAAAAAGGAAAAAAAAATGTTGAAGGCCCATTAAAGATTAGTAGTTTGAAACAGAGCAGTCATAAAATAAAACAGTATAAACAAAGAATGAATTAATTTGGCTTGACAACAGCGTATTTTTAGTGCAGTTATAGCCTAGTATTGGAAAATGAACAATAAGATATGTACTTGCTCAGGTGTATAAATAATAAGATAAATAATAAGATCATGATTGTAAACAACCCCTTTTGCATTGTTAAGAGCCATAAAAAAGAGTTTTTATCTAATATTTACCTACCTGCTCTTAAACAATTAAATTTTCTCTTTATACAGCAAAATTGTTTGATGTTATTAATACCTATTAAAACATATTTCTTGGATTCTGTGTGTAATTTGAATGAATCAGATAAAACATAAATCATAAACTTGCCATTCTATATCATTAAAATCACTTTGCAAATTCCCAGCTGAACTTCACTTCCAAGTACACTTTTATTAGTCTAGGAATCTCTTCTCCCGGGGTGGGGGGAGGGGAAGGGAAAAGTAAAACTTGAATTCAATGTTTCTTTGCTTGCTACTACAACATAAAGTTGATCTTCCGTGCATGTTTCTTAAAAGCTGCTCTAAAGTTTTTCCATACCCTGTAAATTATTTTCTTTCCCTGATGGCTTGTTGTATTGTTTGCCAGTACAATAACTAGGAAAGCACTATTAACACTTAAGCTAATTAAGGTTTTCAGAAACCATTGGTTACGTTGTTCTCATTAACAGACTTTTAAAAAAATGCTCTTCAGATGTATGAAAAAGAAGATTGCTTTTAAATCTCAAGAAATGAATGTAAGTGTTCATATTCTGGTACATTAACAGTTTGTTCCAGTACATTGATATTTTATGTGGAAATCCTACTCTGCAATTAATATGCCTGATGCAAATTGAAAAACCCATAATCCATCCTTCTCTGTTGGAATGTAAGAGCATATTATTATTGAGAAGCTACAGGATACCAGAACCATTTTTTAAAGTTGAATGCTCATTACCTTAAATCTGCATATAAAATGGTTTGCTTTCAGACTAGGTGATATATAACTGAATATATCATGATACACATGAAAATGTAACAAATAACAATAATAAAAATAATAATAATAAGTCCAGTGTGTTTCACCTCCACAGAGATATTTATGTCTTCTAGCATTAGAAATTAAAAATAGCTAAAAACTAAACACAAAATGGTAATGAAATACCTGACTGTTCTAGCTAACAAGAGATATCTGGGTGGTCACTTCTATTGAACTTGAAAATCACGTGGTCATTATTATCTTGCTAGGAATTTCCCAGATCTACTGAAGAGAAAAAAAAAATATTTTTGTACATATAATATCAATTAATAGTTGTGTAAATGTAAATAAAATATGTCACTGCCACTTACTGCCCTCGGGAGACATTTTTAGCTGAGGTGATTGCTCAGGTTGGTATTGATAATGAGATACCCTTTCCTGATCAGATGTGGAATGTTTATTATGAAGGAGCAGGATACTATGACTGTTCAGTACACGACTCTTCTATGAGTAACAGCAAGCAAGATTTGTACATTTTAGTGGTTTGTCATTGTATTGATCTTCTGAGTCGAGTCCTCTCAGAGGGCTTATCACAGCCAAAATAGATGGATATCATTGAAGATGTCATTTCCTGACCCAGTTTTCAGAAGACACTGTCTTTCATGCTGACAATGTGAAGAAAAAGGTTCTCAGGAGGCTTTTTAACATTGGACACAGATCTTAACATAAAATTGCTCTCTGATTCAGGTAAAAAGAAAATGTCACAAAAAAGTGCAAGTTCTATCTGAAATTGATAGTTGCAGGTTCTGGAAGATTATAGAAAGTATTCCTTATTTCCAAAACCAAAACCACCTAGAGGTCTTTTGTATTATTGGGCTTTTTTTTCTTCCCTTCTCTTTTTTCTTCCTTTGGAAGAATGTATGCACCTGGTAGTCTATGACTGTTTTTTTCCTGAGGATCTGGGGAACACTCCTCAACCAGAGTATTTTCTACACCCATGACATAATTTCACAACGGGATGAGACCCAGGTCTCTCAATTTCTGGAGAGATTTTGGTTTCTATGGAAAGAAAAAGAAGGTATGTTGGCTGGAAGACATGCAAAGTGTTCTGCAGCAAGTCCTCAGTTTGGATGTCATGAGACCAGAACTGTGAAATGTGCCAAAACTGCTCCACAGAAGAGCCGTAGTCTATGTTACCCTTTATCTGAAGATCTCAAAGCACTTTGCAAACAGGAACAATCTTGGCTGGAAATGTGTTTGGGGGAATAACTTTTATAAAATTTAGGAATAATTAGGGCAGGAACAAGAATCTCTTAAAAATGTTCACAGATGCTTGTTTCCAAACATATCTGGGCTTGGGATATATCAAGTTCCTCATATTTACCATAAAAACCCTAACAAACTGTTGAAAGGATGACCAGCAATTGCAAAGTTTTTCCACAACCTCTGTCCCACATAGTAGGAACCCTCATTCACCTTTTAAGTGCACCATCTCTTTTTTTGGGGGGTCACAGTCTCAGTCTGCACATAAGGATATAATGCAAGAGTCGAATTGTCATATCTGGCCATAGCACTGAGTAGCATGATGTGCAGAGTCCCAATATACTCTAATAAACTCTAGGGAGTTTAGAAAGTGACTTTGCCTTTATAACACACAATCTTTCCTTATGAGGTCTGCAAATTCCTTTGGAAAAGTGCATTTATGGGAGGTATATCAACTGCAGACTAATGGCATTCTGCTCTGACCTCAACCTAGTCTTCCCACTCACAGTTATTTGTTCTCTGAGCAAGGAATGGGTTGCTACTCTAGCAATTTTCTCATTAACAATGATGACAACATCTCATTGTAACTCTTTCAGAATATTACTACTTCATGTAGGTTATCACAAGCTAAACTCAGAATGAATAAAACCAGCAAACTAGATTCTGCAAAGATTATAGCAAGATTGATTTCAAGTGTTCTTGCTTATAGATGTATTTTTTTCCTAATGTGCAATAGGGGGTGCAACCAACCCCCAAACCCAAAAAGAATACCCCAAACCAAAAAGAAAAATCCAAATGTGTGATTTATGGCTTCATTGTTACACTATTATAGTTTAATAGCTAGCTTTTAAACAGTAGGTCTTCAAAGCTTTCTTGGTTTTACAAAGCATGTTCTCTTGATTCTTTGTCAGGGAAAAAAAATGCCATTGAAGTTTGTACCCAAGAAGAAACAAATCCACAGCTAAATATCCACTTTTGTCACTCAGCAATGCTAGTTCACAACTAGTGTCAACTTTTTTATTCAGGTTTTCATCTCTTTAGTATTTACTCTTTCTCTCTTATGAAACAGAATGTTGCTGATGAATTTGAATTAATCCCTAAAGTCTCATCTTTCCTTTCTTTCATGGGTTCATTAAATATTCCCTTCTGTCAAGAAATAGTAAAGTTACATTAAAAGAAACACTTCCTCCTGTTATAGTTAGGCAGGAGTTATTGGTTTGTAGTTTACCTGTAAAGTGTGCAAAAACAAGAAAAGGAAAAAAAAACATAGAAAATCCCATTTACTTAATCCCATTAACTTTTATAGGAAACTATTCTAACAAGAAAACATATTTTTTGTTTTCCTAATTATCATAGTGTCATCAAACTACCATTCCTTGACATCTTCAGTTCTCTGTAGCAGCGACAATAGCATAAATCACCTCTGCTGCTTTTCCCCTTGCACGTTTCTTCTTTCCTTGTTCAAGCTGCTGAAGTATTCAGTGCTGAGGCAAACAAAGGGAAAAGCTTTATGGACATAGGGCATGGTCTAATGACTGACATCAGTGCTCATTGCATACATATTTCCATGAAATACACACTGCAGCAGAATGAGAGAATATACTCCTGCTGCTTTTTCCTTGATGTTGCAGCAGCAAGTTTACATGATATATTAAATGAAAAATCTCCATCAGCCCACTGCATAGAAAGCAAAGAGATAATATTTTGAAAATGTTTATCCTATCACCACTTCAAACTCAGTTTCAAGAGAGTATCTCAAGTAATGCACCTTTCCAGAAAGATCCCAAAGAATATAATGTAATTTAAACTGTTAGCAAGCAGATAGATGATATTAAAAACTTTGGTGAATCCTCATAGTTCAATCAATGTCTATGATACCCTGATGCATTCCTAAAGGCTTCCGGCTAGAAGCCCTCAACAGAAGATGCCACCCCAATAGTAACATTTTTGTTACCAAAAACTAACCATATCATCTCAGTGGACAAACAGCACAGCAACTTCCTGCAGCTGCCCAAATTTATATTGGAGTGCTGGATACTGCACTGCTAGTACTGTGATTTTAGGTATTGCCGCAGCTGTGGGAAATTAACACCTCATATATCACGTACCCTGAAAACTTCTTTAAAGCCAGACAAAGGTTTAGTACAAGAAAATGAATAATGTGTAGCAATATGTCTATTCAATTTAGAGACACCATCTTTCTGCCTGTGCTTTAGAACTCCAAGAGATTTTGCTTTCTGATTCATGCAGCAAAAGTAGTTGGGATGTTGCACAAGCTCATGAAATCAAAGCCCTCCTTAAGAGGATCGCTCTCTGAACAGTATCCCCTTTCTGGGTATACACGTAGCTTTCTGAAACCAGAACATTCCTGAGACCATATTCAGAATTCACTCTATCCTTCAGGAGGCAGCTTTTAATCTTCTTCCTTCTTCAGAAATGTGGAATGCCTGACTTAAAAAGTACTACTGTCATTTGGATATTACAGAGCTATCTTGAGCCAGGTCTATATACAGAATATGCAAACCATTGCTACAGTGCTTACCTATAAACAAATAGTTCATCCTTCCCTGCTTGATTTCTTCATACGCTGAAATCAACATTTCTTATAAACATATGCAATAATAACATTAACTTACAGGACTAATTGAAAACAATGAATCTTGTTCATGCCTAGCTCTCAGTCAAAACGAGACATGACAAGAACAAAACCACTTTGAGGTGGTAATGACTGGGAGGTGAAGTTGAAGGCTTTGAAGGATACTGTTGCAGTAACCAAGTAGGAGATTCTAAAGTTCCACATAAATTGTCAAATATCATAACTTTTTAAGAAAATACTTTAAAACTCACAGTATTGACTTCTATAGCAATTAGTTTCTTATTCTGTGGAAGCTGGAATCAGATCCAGCTGTATGTATGTATGGAGATGGACATATGGAGATGGTCCATTATAACCTATTCCTGTATTTCAAGCTATGTAGATGTATAAGCACATTGTTTTAATAGTTAATGCCAATCTAAACCCAAGTTTCCCTTTACTCTGACTGCCACTTCCTGCTGCTCCCATCTAGCACTATTATTCTGTGATTCCTCCTGGCATATAAGTCCTATTAGAAAGTATTGCCATCCTGAGCTCACAATAGAAAAGTTCAACTCCAGTGTCCTCATGACTGAACAATGTCTAACAGGCACAACTTTCCCCTTGATTTGGTTTAAATTTAGGAAAATGCAAATCAAATTGGGAAGACATTTTAGGTTTTAAGTTCTTTATTCCCATCCCCTGAATGACTTTAATGAATAGCACATTCTTGTAGGGCTCTATAATTTGATGTAGCATAGATTGCTACCATTGCTTACTATCCAGCAGCAACTGCAGTCCCTCTGAGACATATCAGCCTGTCATGGACAGAGCAGCTGGAGAAACGAAGTAATCTGCACACTGTAAGGCAGACAGCCACATACTTATGACTGAACATCCACTCTGGTGGCAACAGGCTGATAATGTTCAGAGTGGCTGTGACAGCTGACAGAATAGCACCAATGACATTTTCTTCACACTAAATAAATTCACAAAGAAGGAGCCTGAAAACTAGCAGTACTCAAAGCAAAAATGAGGACAAAATTTGTAAAACTGAGAAATAATTTTAAATTAGATTTTTGTATGCCGAGGGGTTTCCTTTGAAAATAACTGCATTCTACTTGCAATTGTATATATATGGACTCTTCTTTTTAGCAGCTTTTCTTCTCTCCTCTTCACTCCCTACCAGGTTGCTGATTTTCTCTCTCTCTTTTTTTTTAAAAAAAGTCCTTCACTCTCTCACTGCACTCATTCCACTTTGTTCCTTTTTCACCATCACACTTCAAAGACTTCCAGGAGTCAGACAAAGTTCTTTCAACAAGGCAGCACTTTCCTTCACAGAAGGGCAAAATTCTTCTCTGTATAAGGCAGGAGCAGTCTAGGTATCCTTAAAATGTTGTTTGTTTGGTTGGTTTTTTTAAATATATCCTATACCCATTACTGCTGGAAAAGTCTGAGACAAATGCAGCGAACTACAGTTGTTAAGGGAGACCACATGATTTATTCTCCCCACATCACAGAGGCACTCTCAGTCCCAGACCGGAATAAAATCCAGATCTATTTATCTATCACAGGTTTTTATATCAATGCTCCCAAGTGAAATCCTCTGCTTTAATGTAAAGAAAATCTCTTGCTTGAGAAAGTAATTTTTCAGATTATTTATTTTAATAATTTATTATTTTTAAACCCCTGTATAACTCCAGACTGTTTTTCGTGGGAGGGACTTGAGGTATTTTTATTCAACTGTGCAGAGAAAGCCATCTTAAAGTCTCTGACTTCTGAATGTATATGATTTTTTTTAAATGATTGAATTTGAGTACTTAGTAACACTGATGTTCTTTGTGGTTTTTTTCATATATCTAGGTTCTGAGATCTACACAAATTAGTAAAAGACAGGACATGATGCCAGATATTTCATTTCAGCTGTACAGTGCTTAACTGTCTGTGAGGATGTCGTGACACAAAAATTATTATGAAGACTGGCTCAGAGCCAAGCCATGGAAACCACTGATGTTTTCTGGTTTATATTACAGCTTTAAAAAACTTACTAAGCTATTAACATGTAGCTACTGAGGACATTTGGACCACCTACTGGGCTGAATGTCTTTTATTTATAAAAAGAAAATGTCATCAATAATCAGTTTTATATGTTTTTATTTCAGTACATGCCATATGCTTTTACAAACTTAGATAAAGCTAGTAAATTACATAATAGATAGCTCTGCACGTATCCACTCTGAAGAGTCAAAAAACCCCATGTCACACTGTCAGTAGGAAATTGCAGTTATGGCATATAGTAAAAAGACTACAGATACAGTGTTTGTTTCAATAAAGGAAATTAAATGTTTATGTTATAGCTATCATTAGTAGGGCATTTTAAAGACTGGGAGGATAATTGTGAATTTCAAAAAAAAATTATTCCAAGAGAAATACAAATACCACTTTTCTAAAACAAGAACTATTACGTAGATACCCACAGACTTCCAGTAGGTAAATGTTAGTTTCTCCAGTCTTTCTGACTGTACGCATTTTCTCTTCCCTTCAAATTAATTTTACAGCAGACTACAATGCCTAAAAACTCCCTGAGGACTTGAGCTAACTGAAAAAGGAGAGTTGTTGAAGCACTGTATACAAGACGAATACTTTTCACTACTCAGATACTAGCATCTCAGAGACAATTCCCAACCATTTCAGTTATTGCCATGTGTTCTTTATCTTGGAGAATGGCCTGAACTATACTTTAACCCAAACACTCTTTAAATTGGTGCTGTGAAAAATCTACTGCTAAACCAAACTCTGATCTTTGACAATTAGCTTCACCTTTATCTTTTGTGTGTTTGCAAATGTAATGTAATCCCAATAATCTAAAATGTTGTTTTTATGCTGCTCCTTGTGGATTCTTCATGAGTTTTTTGGCCAGTGTGTTTAAGGAGTTTCTGTTAGTTTGCTTCATCTGTGAGACCATCCCGATCCTCCTCACATTGTGCAGTCTCCCATAGGTGATACATAAAGGGATTACGACTGTGAAACCTTCACTGGCCCAGAATAAGTATAGTCCTCTGACCAAACAAAGCTGAAGGGAGATAAATTCTCAGGCATTTGCTAGAATTTGGGATTCTTATAACAACAGTAAGTCCAGACCAACTCTGGGGTATAGACTCACGTAGTGTATTGGAAGGCCTCATAATGGATAAGGTTATTCTTTTAGCTATTTTTTCATGCTACCATCCCCCTGACAACTAGCAGCCTCTCTGTTTTATGTGGATTAAGTGTGTGCCAGCTGCTGTTTTTTCTCAGATCCCCATTACGTAAACTCTGCTTTATTATCAAGACCATATTACTCACAATAGTTAAAAAAGAAAAAGCCAAAAAATATTGTTTGTAGTTAATTATGATTCTTTGTATATCGATGACATCAAATCCGTATTTACCCTGTTTTTACAGAATTCTGAATGTTTGCTTGCTAACAGCATGATAATTATCAATGAACGGGGAAAGATAAAGGAAAATACATATACAGCCTCTTAGTTCTGTGTTTGACTTATTTACATCAAACACACAGTAAATGCACTTCTTCATAATTCACAGAAGGCTAAGCCAAAGTCATCAATACGGGTGAACAAATCCATGTTTTGAAGCCTATGCTCTGTCTGATACTCTAAGGTGGATATGCAGAAGATCATTATGTATTCTTCACCACAGGTCAGTTGCTTAGCTACCAGGGAAGTAGAGAACTACTAATTGAAAGTATTCAGTATTGCTGGCAACATTTGCTGCAGGACACTGGTCTTGGAAACAGTCAGATATAAATGTTGCAAGAGGAAGGATGAAAGAAAAATCCGCACAACATCATCTTGCTGAAAATAACAAATGTCTGTCTTCAGTATTATGATGTATGGATTCTCAATGGTATTGATTCTGATGATCAGTCATCAAATGATCCTGTGATGAATTTAGTAGTTGTAGAGATTAGTTATTCCCAGCAAGTTAATATACTGTGGTTATATTTTAAATGTAATTATTGTTGCAACTACTGGAGTAATTTCCTATTTATATAGCCCCAGTACATTTCCAAGTGTTTAATTACCTTCAAGGATCTCTAGTTAATAGGTGCAGCTATCAAAAGGAAAAAAAAAAAAAAAAAAAAAAAAGGACAACTGGCCAGAATATTATCCTCTCATGCTCTCATGAGGTCCCTAATTGCTAAAACTCTTGTGTTTGGTTCACATGTAAACCTGAAACTCTGTAGTGAAAACAAACACTCCTTTTTTTTCAGCTCAGAGAAGAATTTGACAATACAACATTATCAGCTTTTCTTTTCACAGTATTCTCCAGTGTAGGTGTTCTTTTTTTTTTTNTTTTTTTTTTTTTTTTTTTTTTTCCTTTGTAGTCAATGTTTTAAACTTCATTTTCTGCCAGTGTTAATGTCTTGAATATAAAAGTTAAGGCCATCTTGTTGGGATAAATGAGAGGGTCTCTTTAATCTATTGTCCTCCTATCAGACTTTTCAAATGAGACATTTTCAACATTTACCTTTCAGTTGCCAGGTTAAAAAAATAAACTTGGTCTAGAATTACATTCTACTGCAGTCTTTGCATATAAACCATTACAAAAGCATTCCTTGCAACAAAGTCTCAGCAGTTTTATTGAGAAACTTCAGTTAAATTTCTTCCATGGAGAAGTGTCTCCCAGATAACTTCACATGCGTCCAGTAAATCCATATTTCCATAGATACATAGTTTTTAAAGTTAGGAGGGCTCATAATGATGACTTTGTTTATGTACCGTTTCACAGATTTGACAGAATGTAAGTGAATGAAAGATACAAGTTTGCCATATTTATCCAATTTCCAGAGAATTTAAAACCAAAGACAAACTTTCAGAGTTTCTGGACCTATTTAAAATACATTATTTAGTTACTGTAGAGCAGCTGATGCTTTCATAGTAAAAAAAAGCATACTATTACACTGCCCCACAAAGTCTCTTGTCCCAGGATTATCTGTTCACATACCAGGAATTCAAATTCACATACCAGGATTTCAAATTCCCTTAACTGGGAGGAGAGTCCTGAATTTGAGTAAATAAAATAGATTTAACTGACAGACTGCCCCTTGTTAATTTAGCACATTTTTATCTACCCATTCTTTCATATCCTAGCTGCTTTAATGAATCAAGTGTGACATTGCAGGGCTCCAGCTAGATAACTTGCAACTCATAGATCTTTTTTTCTAATTTCATCATTCATTGTGAATCTGAAAAAAAACCACCCTACCTTTTGCTTAAGTTGTACAGTTGTCCATTGCAGAGTATGCCTAGGATTGTCCCTTTGATGTCTTTGTAAAATGTCCCTGAACCAAGTCACCAGGGAAAGTAACAAGTGCAGCTTGTTGGAGGCAACTTCAGCTCACACAATTGCACGTTCTAAGACATCCAGTTGAATAGCCACATATTTATGACTGCACCACCTTGCAGTCAGGAAAAGGTCAGCAAGGCAGCTTACATTGTCCTTCATAGAACTAGTACATGATCCACAGGGAACACTGCACAAAATACCACCTGAAGCACAGAGACATGTTTAGTATACCAGAGCCTCCTTAATTCTAACCTATGAATTCAACCCAAACTTCAATTTCCTCAGACAAATGAATTTTTCTCCTTCTGTAAAACAGTTAACATTCTACGAACACTAAAGCATCACTTGGTAGTCTCAGCTAACATCTGACATCCCAAAGCCTAGGGAACACTGGAAATGTCACCGCTTCCTTGCCACCCCTTGGGACTTTCCACAGATGATTCTACTGTATTTAAGCCCTACACTTCTCTTGGTTTTCCTTTTTCTAACTTTCTCTTTCAACTCTAAATTTTCTCTTACATGGAGAAAGTAGATTTAACTTCATAGATTTAACTGGAAATGTTAACACTGTAGTTCTCATTATAGGAAAATTTTATTGCATATTCCTTCTGCTTTATACTTAGTACATGTTCAGAAATCCTTGGCTGGCCTGTAGGACTCAGCTTCCTCTAGAACAGAAAGTGGATTAGAAAGTGTTGGTTCATCCCTGTACTGTTGCCTGCCTCCTGCCACTTTCCTGCCAGCTACCCCTACTGCAATGGCCACTGCATCGCTGTAGCCTTCCTCCCACAAAGGAAGGAGGAGGAGGAATTGTCATTGGCACTATCCATGGTCAAGAAGCCGTGTCTTGAAGACCAGAATGATTTGCTATGCCAGACAGAAAATGAAGAGAAGGCAGCAGTTATTAATACATCCTCATCTAAGAACAAATCTACCACCTCTCTAAACTGACTTTTTAGGCTAATTTCCCAAATAGTTCTCTTACCTCCCTAACAATAGCAAAATTTACTTATGGGTATATTATGCCCTTCCCTGCACCTGTTGGATAAAATGTATGCTCTTTYCTCTGACAAATGCTTTTCTTCACTTGTCATCTTTTTGGAATGCCCTGAAATCCATATGGACAATTCAGGGGTCAATGAATCTTTGGTCCCTTCTTAGGTACTCTTATTTGATGTAAATAATAAAACTTCTAACATAGAAGACTTAAGTGTTTCGGTAAATACTGTTCTAAATTTGGGAAATAAGCAGGTGGTGATTGAAGGAAAAATACTTTTAATCCCAGCAGATATTAAGCAGGATTTAAACAACTAACAAATTTGCACATTTCAAATCAGAAGGTATGGATAGTTTACAAACAATAATTGGAAAAGGCTCAGCTGATGAAGTCTCTGGACCATTAATATTCAATTTCAACAACCCTGGATGTTCCAGAARACTGGTAAACTACCACTGTGCATCTGGTTTAATGGGGTAAAAACAATGGCCCAAATAACTATAGATTTTTCAGTCTGACCATTTTCACAGATTAAATAGCGGAAACACTGATGCAAGATTCAATAGAGAGATTTAAAGAAAGCTAAATTAATTAATGACAATTGAAAACTTGAGCAAATAGAGCTCTCTTTGGATGCTTGGACATATGAACAAGGATATACTGAATGGGATAAGGGAGATTATATAGTATCTGTATATGGCACTGGACTACTGTGTTTTCTTCTGTATTTCACAATTCAAGCCACATAATGACAAATTTGAAGGCAAAACCAAACAAACACCTCACAACTGATAGAACTCAGTTGGTAAGTTTCCAGATGGGTGAAAAGGAGATGGCTCAGTTAGGTGGAAAAATGTAATAATAAAGTGTCCAAAGGCTGGTTGTGGAATTTAGAAATTTGAGTAAGAAATAAAGCATACATTTTAAGTATCAGTACTTTGATGTATGTCACTGACTTTAAAATCACGAATGAGATCAGACTACTTGATCAGGACCTAGATTTACACACTACAAAACTAAGTCTGCCCTTTTGATTCTCACAAATTAATCTGCAACAAGAGCCAGCAATGCACCCTTACAGCTAAGAAAGCCAACAGCATCCTGGACTGCATTAGGAAGAGCACCACCAGCAAGCAGGTCTAGGTAGTTCATCCTTCCCCTCTACTCAGCACTGGCAAGAGACGTCTGGACCACTGTTCTCAGTGCTGGGCTCCATAGTACAAGAGGCATGAACGTATTGGAGAGAGTCTAGTTTTGGACCAGTAAGACAATTCAAGGCTTGGAGCATCTGTTGAACTAGGAGAGACTGAGAGAGCTGGGACTTTTTGCCTGGAGAAGGGTCAGGGGGGATCTTATCAATGTGTATCAATATTTGATGGGAGGGAATAAAGATGTAGGAGCCAGACTCTTCTTAGTGGTGCCTAACGAAAAGACAAGAGGCAGTGGGCGCAAATTGAAACACAGAAAATTCCATTTAAACACAAGAAAAGTTGTAATTGCTGTAGAATCATAGAATGGTTTGGGTTGGAAAGGACCTTTTAAAGATCACCTAGTCAAATTCCCCTGCCATGGGCAGGGACACCTTTTACTAGATCAGATTGCTCAAAGCTGTAAGGTGATTGAACACTGGAACAGGTTGCTTGGAGAGGCTGTGGAGTCTCCATCCTTGGAGATAGTCAAAGCCCAGCTGGACACATTCCTGAGCAATCTGCTCTAGTTGACCTTGCTTTGAGCAGTGGGATTGCACAAGATGACCTCTGGTGGTCCCTTCCAACCTTACCGATTCTATGAGTCTATGATGAAAAACAAGAGAGGAGACCATTGCATTACTGATTTATACTTAAAATAAGATATGGACCCTTGCCTTATGAACTTTCCCTTTTTTTCTCTTACTCCTTTGTACACAGATGCACACAGATACATTTCACTTTCTCTCTTTATACAACCAGGCCTACCACACAATCACTGAAAATTCTGAGGCACTCTTAAAGTCACTGTGAGTTTTAGTAATCTTTTTTGTTTTCAGTTTTCGTGAACACCTGGTTTTGACAAATAGACACGACTGTGAGATGTCTAAATGGTATGCACTAAACCATAGGCCCCAAGATTTCAGTTTCTTACATGTGTACCAATGTGTGAGAGCTGGGAGGCATTCCTCCAACTAAGAATTTGAAGTTTTCCAACAAAAAAATTTCTAGCATTGTAAAATAAATACTTTTCAGTATTTTCCTTTTAAGGAATATTCTGATTTCCTACCTTTATTCTGTTCCTTTCTCCACCGATTTTCAGACTTTTCTAAGGAACATAAAATTCTCACCAGGTCTCTTATCAAATACTTCCTTCATATTATTCCTATATTGGAAAATTAAACAAAAAGCAAACACTTTTACCACAACTGTTCAATTGTTTCCTGGAGTTTTTCCTACTAAATGTCTGGGGAAAAAATCAGAAAGGCAGTGTTCAGAATAAAGAGAAGTTGGCTGAGAATCCCAATATCACATGCTTCTTAACCCAGCATCTAATTTCCTCTTCAGCCATATATCACTGACTCTGACATACAGAAATATACAGTACTGTCCTATTAAACTGGTGGCTTATACAAAGGAATGGTTTCCCACTCATTTTCTGACTCTAAGCTAGTCTTTGAAAATGTAATTCCTCGATAATTACCTCCCATCAAAAAAAATCAATATTTGTTTGCGCCCAAGTTTATGCATCACTTTTATGGCATGTACAGAAACTGGGTGCTCAGACTGAGCTTGCAATAATAAGTCAAGCATGCCACTTCCTGAAAATTATTGTTATTAGGTTGCTTTTGACTTGCTGATGTAGTTTCTAAATGTGCAAACTAAATCAGTCTACACAGTCTCACTGATAGCAGTGGTTGGAGTTAAGTCAGCTGCAGAGTCATCGTTGTTCTGGAGATGATAGCAAGCACTTCCCACCTTGTCCTTATGACTGCTCTTCATACTAGGAGGAAGAAGCTAGTTAAAATAGTCTACATTAAGAACAGTACTACAACAATCTATTAAAATCTATCAACTAATCTTCTGTTAAACAGTTGTCTCCCCTGTCACATTCCTTTAGAATCCTGGAAATCTGGAAAAGAGAAGAGAGGGAGCATCCTCAAGCTTTTCTTGACCTTTCATACTCACAGTGACGCCATAATCAAATCTCATAGTTTCTACTGCAAATATATCTCTTGGTAATGCAGCCAATAAGAAATACATGAGCAATTTGGTGAATGACCAAAAGGCAAAAATATCTTTTATTTGAGTACAGCAGATGCTCACCTTACTTATTCTACCCATACTGGTTTTATTTCCTATTGTTTCATTCCTAATAGTCTCACTGTGTTTTCCTTATTTTTCTTTTGATTATTAACTTATGTTTTAGTTACTTCGAGGATGGTGAGGATTTTAAAATCTGACACCATGCCAGGAGCCTCTGCCGCTCCTTTTTATGTCCTCCACTCCAAATTATAAATGCACTCTGCTTCCTTTAACCCAGTAGACACCCTGATCATCAAAAGCTAACGATGTTCCTTTTACCTGCCCCCCCACCCAAACCTGTTTTCTAGACCACCCTACTTAAAATTCTGTGTCCTTTGTGACTTGATTCATAGGCTTAAGTGAGGGAGGAGCTTTGCTAACTGGTGGCTTTACGTCCAGTAAAGTTTTAAGGCAATAGAATTATAGAGATAGAAACCCAGGAAAATAATGATCATCTAAATTCCTACCTGTACTAATGTTATTTTAAGTCACCTAAGGTGCCAACTTGTTGAATTTTGACTTACATTTAAGTGTGTATTCTTTAGTTCAAAAATATAAAAGCATTCATTTTGTTTTCCATATGGATTCAGCTTATGCTCAATTTGTATGCAAAGCAAATAATTTGCTCATACTTGTAAAGGATATGCATTATCAGAACACAACACCTGCAGGACAAAAGAGGTTAATTTCATTGTTGCTATGAAGCAAAGGAGATCATTATAAAGCCTGCAGTAACCAAGCTGTGTGAAATAGCTGCATTAGTCATTAACTTTCCAGCACTAAATTTCATATCAGACTCAATTAACTACTACATAGCTTTTAATGACAATATTTTTCAGATGCAGCTCTTGTTTACTAATAAGATTTCCCATCACAACCATCTTTGCCATTACTTTGGTGATGTTAATATTCAAGTCTTGAGTTTCTCCAAAGAAAATGGAGCAATGAAAATCACATTTGCTGAAAGTACTCCTTGAATTATGCTGCTAAATTTTAAAGTATTTAAGTTGCACTTTTGCAGTAAAAGGCAATAAGAGTGTAGAAGATGAATGTCATCTCTGCATTATATCCACAGAACAGATTGGAGTTGTCAAAGAACTTCCATGTATTTGATCAGAACATTTCTGTTGTGTTTGAGACTTTCATGATCTTTAATGCGAAATGTCCTTTAAGTTTGTTATTTTCTTATCATACTGAAAGTCAAAGCTCAGAATAAAAGAAGCCACAAAGTTAATATAACCATGAAATAATTTACATAGGTAATTAGCACAACATGCATGTATTAGCAGCAGCTGGAGTAAGAGATCAGATCACCCACAGTCTTTAGTCTCTCTGGTGTCCACCCACAATTTTTGCCCTTTTTGAGAGGTGGGAGAGATCCTTAGATTTGGATAACACCATCTATACTTTTACCTTATTTGTTTATCTGTTTTGATGCCTTTGTGTTCCTTGTATTATTATTGTTAGTTGTTGGGGGTTTTTTTGTCTGTGCTATGGGACAAATACAAATGGTTAACTTTATATCGGAGTTAGATTTTGGCTTTGAAATATACCCAGGTACATGCAGGTTACCTGTGAGAAAACCTAGTTTTGAAAGCACTTGTGAAAGTACTGCTCTGTAATTTGGAAAGAACTGCAAATGATACACTTATCATCTATAGTCATTGTTGGGTTGTGCTTGTTTTCACAACCCTAGAAAGCCTGAGTAACAAGGCTATAAAGAAAGAACTATAAAACATCAGAAAGGCATGTGGACATAGTGCGCAAAAACAGTTAATGGAGATACCCAGTGAAAGGAGGACTTCTCAAAATGAATTGTAAATAGTTTTAAAAGTTGATTAAGAAAGCCTATGCTTATTCTAAAGCAAAAAAAAACCCAACTGTTAATGTTCTAGCCCTGTATGTTTTTTCCTGTTTCAGTAACTTTTTCTTCTCCAGCCTTCTCACCTCTTTTGTTTTCTGCATGTTTCTATCATCTGCTATGCTTTACTATTCTCTTTTGGATATGTGATTGGGACTATAGGAAAGAATCATCAGTGAGTGAGTTTTATGCTGTTTTCACTCTATTTAATTTTTTTAGTAAGGAAGTTATGTAGCCTGGGGAAAGCCATGAGGGGAAAAAAAAAAAAACAAAACTATCACTTAACTATCTAGGAGATATCAATCACGAGGCATTAATAATGACCACAATCAGCAGGTTTTATATTATTTATAGTGACCATAGTGAGAATGCTGGAGTAGGATCTGTTCGTGACATCTTACAGATCCTGTATAGGGCAATACCTCCTATTCTCCTTGTGCTGGGGCCAGCTGGGATTACTGCCTTATTTGCACCATTGGGTGTTCTCTTCAGGCAGTACTCACAGCCTGTTGTCATCTCATCCTGTCCTTGAATAGAAAACCTAAAGGAGCAATATCTAAATGGTATGGAAAGCCAAAAGAAGGGCCTATGTTTAGTGAAACTCTCCAATAAGGAGCTGGATTGCTGCCCAGAGCAATATTTATCTGAAAGAGCATATTTATGAGCTCCACTGCAGTTCTATTTAGTAATATGATGTGACATAGAGATGATGCATGGCATCTCATGGTAAATCCTCATGTTATAAAAACATCATGAGGGAGCCCTAGCCACTTTCTTCCTGGAAGCAAAAGCTATTCTAGCATAGGGCTGCTCTCAGTCACCCACATGCAAGGTTGTAGAAGAGAGACAACAACACAGGAGGCAGTGAACAAGCAAATCAAATGGAAATGAAACACAATCCCTCTGCAGAATACAGTGGTGTGTATGGGTTTTTTTTATTATTCTAAAGCTCCCACTTTAGTTAAAGAAATATGGTTTTCAGATAGATCACTGTAAAGAAAAAATGCATTGTTAAAGGGAAATGTCACTCTGTCAGATGAGCAAACTATCTCAGAGAAATGTTGTGCGTTTGAAAACTATTTTGACAAAAACTGTGAACAGAGTTTTGCTTCCCCATCTCTTCTTGTGCACATAAAAGAATCCTACTAAATGGCAGCAGAAACTCACTTCATCTCTCTTTCCAATGGCGTAGTAGAATAAGACTTCTCAGGTAGACTTAACTAACAAAACTGAGCTCCCATTCCCACCCTCCACCCCCCTTTCCCAGTATTCTTTGCAGTATAGAAGTATGGGGTATTTCTTACATTTCTATTGGGACAATCCTTTATTTGCTATAGGGAATAACCCGTACTAATAAGGAAAAAAGGTCTCGTGTGAAAGCTTTGTTGTCTTGTCTAAACATTTTGCAAGCTTGTTGAGCTCATAGAGGGAGATCTCCAAGGTTATACAATTTTAATACAAATTCAAAACATAATTTGATATTGGTTACTTCTCAAAGCTTACACGGTTTTAATTTGAAGTGTGGCCTCAGGGGTGAAAGGCCATTAAATAACCTAGTGATCCATGAAGACAATTTCAAAATGTACAATAGGTAAAATAATATGAGATTGTTTCTGTATTTGCATGTTTAATTTGTTGCTGTTAAAGAGCATTATTAAAGATCTTCCTCTCTGATATAAGGTTCTTCTCTCTAATAAACTAGTTGAACTTTTTAGTACTGCCAATCACAGATTCACCTTGAGCCCTGTCCTCCTCCTAAGCAAGCGTGTAATGAGCAGCTCTCTGGATGTTTCTGTGTTGCCTTCTGTCTTGCACACATATCCTGTAAGATAGTTGGATCTAAAAGTAGGAAGCAGCTAGCTTCTCCCTTCCTCCCCTCCAAAAAAATGTAGGGAATCATACACTGTTTCTGTGCACACCTGTAGTAAAAAAAATCACTTCCTTCTGAATATCATAACTAGCTTTTCTCTTCTTCAGTGAAATTGCTGATGGTAAATTAACTGAAAACTTCTCACTAATAAGAGGATGCAATATCGTAAGAAGAAATTATAAACCTGTTTGTACGTGACATGATGTATTTGATGGCAAGTAAACATCCTAAAGGATATTCTTGATCCTTTACACCATTAAGTGGACAACTGACTACTGCAGAAGTTAAGTGCAAATGGAAAAAGTATATTTACCAGGAAGAGACTGGTAAAGAGATTTTTATTTTATGATAGAGTCACTGAAAAATCTAGACTAAAAGGGACATCCAGAAGACCATCTGGTCCATCTGGTTTTGAAAGCAGGGCCTCTGATAAGGTTCTCTGGGTCCCTGTCAAGCAAAGTCTTGAATATTTCCAGTGAGGGAGATTCCACTACTTCTATGGGGAACCTATTCCAATACTGAGTTATTAACATGGTGAATAATTTTTGCTACAAGGGTGCACTGCTGACTTATGTTCAGCTTGCTGTCCACCAGGACCTCCTCGTCCTTCTCAGCAGAACTACAGGACAAAGAGTCAGACCTCAGGCTGAGTTGCTACTTGGGCTTATTTTGTCCCATTTGAATAATTTCACATGGTCTGCTCTCAAGAGATGAATGAAATACTGTTGTCTGGAAGATTAGCAAATTCTTTGGTTTGTCTTTTATTATTACTAAAAGGTTCTAAATTATTTGTTGGTGGAATTTGTTAAACTGTAGAAAGGATTAGACAACAAAATGGCAGAGAGACTGGAGTTAGAAATTAAAACATTTTTTGTGTCTTCCTCATACATTTGAGTATAAACTGACTACAAAACTTGGAATTTGGAAAGAATTTTGCTTAGATCAAATTGCCAGAGACAACTGAGATCTTCTCTGGAATGAGGTGTTGTCCAACATTTGGAATGATCTGGGAAATACTCTGCATTAAAAAGACAAAACAACCCTATGCCCCTCTCTTTAGTCTAGTATTACAAGGATCTAAGGCTTTGATGATATCATTGTTCTTTTCTTAGTATTGTCCTGAGGTACATTGTATTTTTTCTGTGTTGGTAGTGACTTTAATATAGCTTGTTGGGAATTGATCTGTAACATGGATTTATACGGTAGTATAAAGCAGTGTATAAAATAGTACTGTGTACAGGGGTGTGTAGGATATCACTTCATGCTTTCTTGTGACTGTGAGGGATGTACTTAGTGACTCTAAGATATATAATTCACATGCATCAAGTGCCAAAGCAGTTCTAAAATGAATATTTACGTTTGCCAGCATTCAAAATATCTCCCATTACAAGTGTGAACTGTTTGAGATTTCAGAAATAATAAGCAATTGGGTCATCTTTACCATTCTCTCAGCTTCAGTTTTGAGCTATTATATGAAATTCGGCACCTTAAATTGTTTCTCTCTGTTTATTTGGTGTGAACATGACTCACACTAATTTTAACTGTCTCCTTCAATTTTGCAAAGGAAAAGTTTTCAGCCTAAAAATTACTTATCTTGCTTTTGGGTATATTGTAAGTTTTTGTTTATTGAGGTTAAACAAATAATAGTACCTCTTCCATTGGTGTTTTAACCACAGATATGTAAATAGGGTTATATGTATGAAAAAAAAATCCTCTCAATAATTGTGGGAACATAAAGCTGTTTACAGAAATTATAAATAAAAGAGTTGTTGACATGATCCCATAGAAGCTCCACTCCAATTTCACACAAATGTCTGCAAACATCACCATCAGAAAATTTGCCTGGCTGCTGGCTGAATGGAAGATGACTATTGGAGCATTTCGAAGGACCACACTACCGCAGTGGAAATAGGCAAACAGCAGGTGGAATATAGCAGGTGAGGAATAATATCAAGAAGCAAAAAAAGCTACAGCTAAGAGGGGGACTGGAAAAGACGTGGAAAGATGAAAGCAAAGTTATGTTCTTTTAGAAAGAAGAAACACTCATTCATATCAGTATACCACTTTCTGTTATTAACCATGGACCAGAGATAAATTTGCAGCAAGCAAAGCAAAAAATAACTTTTCTATCCCCAAAATTAAGAAATCACAATAGGTAACAAATAAAATTATTTTCACCCTAGTTTTCAAAATTGGTGTTTTCTTTTATTTAAATCAACCCAGTGATTCAATTTATACATAGTCAAAAATAAGTCTACAAGTGGGAGTTAAAATAATCTAGACATTTTTCAGGATGTAGTTCACACTGTAGAATAGTTAGAGAAACAGCAATTTTATTTTGTTTCTAACAAACAATATTCAATTCAATGTTAGGATTTAGGTGATTTAGCAGAGAAACAGTTTATTTGTTTACTTGTAGGCCTAAAAATTCTTACTATAACATATTGATTACATTTAAACATTAAATTAGATCGAATAAGATAAAACCTGAAGAAACACCATGGAAGTTTTATGCAGGACACAATAGCTGCAATTTCACAATTTGGTTGATCTTTAAACTTCTCCAAGGAAAATGAGAGTCAGGCTTTTCTGTACAAATAGTTGGAGTGGTTTTGTGAGCGTAACCAGTACACACTAAGGCAAAAAGTGAGAGCACTAAACCAGTTTAATTGTGCTCTAAGTTGGTGACAGGCTGTGATCAAAGCCATGTCTCTAGTTGTAAGCATCTGCAGTGCTAACCCCTGATTGGTTTTATGGTCCATTTAAAAACAAACGAAACAAAAAAGTTAAACTGTCAAAAACATATTGTCCTCACCTAAAACATTTTTACTAAAAAATTAAGGTTTTTACTTCATAGAAGTGGGTCTACTAAAATCAGACAAAGAACTGAAGAATATCACACTTCATTTGTACCAGAAAGGCATACTAGGACTCTGGATTTGTAGGTACTGGGCACGGTGCTTAAACCACTTATGACATTTCCATTACATATTTTTCATTTTATGATCACAAATTTTCTATCTCCATTTTTCACCTCCATGTACCCTCCATTTCACCTGCTGCCTCTTTCACATTCCCACAATAATTTATTCTTTCCCTAACTTTCACCTATGTCATCATTCATAGCTTCCCAATATTTTTAAATGTCTACTGCCTCATGACCCTTGTGTATTTTTATAGAGCCACCGCATTCTTATCTTCCTCTTTCTTTTATTCTAAACTCATCAGTTCTATATAATCTTATTTTATATGCTAGCCTTTTGGAAACAGTACCATTTATTTACACACACACATATATATATTACTGTTACATATATATTACTGTTCTCATATACTTATGTATGTATGTATATGTTTAGACACTGAGATGCTCAACAGCTATGTCTAACATGCTTTTGGTAATTCAGACCTAGATTTGCTCTTGTCAAGTTCAGGATACTTGTTTAGCGATTAAAAGGTGTGTTTGAGAGATTGATTAATGTCTTTGGCCTAAAAAGAAGATCAAACCGTAGCTATTTTCATCTCAGCACTGTATTCAAACAGGTAAAACTCATTATCAGCTGTTGCCAGTTAAGTAGCCAGGATGTAAACTGAATTTGGAAACTTTATGATTTTAGGGGGACAGACATAATGTTTTATAAATGTTTTTTGTAATTATTATTTTCCATTATTATTATGTATCAGAACTCAGTAGTCAATTCGTACAAATCAAGATCCTAAGCCACATCTTTGTAAATGTTAGAGGGTCCAGACAAGGTTGTGAAGACTTTATTAACCTCTCAGTCAGGAGGATCTTCATTTATATTAATGGAATTACACTAAACAGGAGGGGGGAAAGGCTTTTTATGCAGCAAGAAGAGCTTAATATTTTTGACTAGCTAAAGATAACTTTTCATGTGGTATGCATACTCCTATTTTTTTATAACATCAGCTGTGGTATGTAATGGCATAAGTTATCTTATGATGACTTCATGATGACAGGCTTCACCTAGTACCTCTTCTTTCTCCAAAATCTATGCTATCTCTATGTCATTCTTGGCAAAACTTTTGTCTAGAGAGTTCTTTAAAAAACTTCCAGGCCTTTAATCACTGCTGTTTCTCTTCTTAAACACCCCAGTGATTCAAATCTTGCTTGATGTACAGGGATTAAAAATGGATGCAGAATTCAACTGACACAAACATACCAATGCTAAGCCATGTGGTAGGATTGCCTTTCATATCTTGCAATTGTACTCACATGAAGACATACTAATATGAAGGATACCTTTTTAAAAATGAGATCTTTTCATTTTGTCACGTGCTACAGACTTTTGAAAAAAGCTTAAGTTTGGTAAATCTTTGAAGTGGAGCAACTTTTCCTTCCAGTGAAAAAAAAGTCTTTTAAAAAAAAAAAAAAAAAAAAAAAAAAAAAAAAAAAAAAAAAAAACCAACGTGTTTATTAGAGCTGAACTTACCAACTAGAGAAAACTTTAAGTGGCTAGACCAAAGAAAACAAAAAAACCAAAGTATATGTAAAGCAATACCCTCCTAGCCATGGAGTCTTTGCAAGGCAGATTTGCATTTCAGATCCTGCAGTCTCTGGAACCCTCCAGGGTGCTCAGCTGGCCCCCAGGGAAAGAAGAAGCTCCAGCTCTTTCCAGAGAGTTTCATCTAGTGCAATTACTCTCCTAAAAGGACTGTAACTTACAGCTAAGACCACACAAATTGAACAAATACTATCCATGGAAAAGTAGGCCAGTCAAAGCAAGAAGAAAAGGACGTTCATGGGTCTTTGCAGTAACTTTTACTTTGTATTATCTTTATTAATTACAAATTTTTTTTTATTTAAAAATAAGGTTTTTTCCTAATCCTACTGAAAAATACACCAAACATAGGTATTATTTAAAGTTCTCTCTACATTGCCAGAACCTGTCTGATAGCTACTTGGAAAGCAAGGTTTCAGTAACACTTCAGCTGTTCTTATTTCAGTCTACAAACATCGATATTTTCAGTCCTGGACTCCAAACTCATATTTTTGTAAGTTTTATCCAAAAGATCAGAAGGTTCCCAAAGTTAAGAAGAATATCTATAAAATGAACACAGTAAATCTAGTAACATCAACAGTGGCATTTTGTCTTTACTTTTTTAAGTTAAAAACTGAAATTTGTACCTATTTAAAGCAAAAAGAAGAAAAAGATCTATTTCCTGTATTTTGTAGAACAATTCCAAAAGAGAGGGCAGCTTTAGCTATTACTAGCCGTACTATTGCACCTGAAAATAGCTGTTGTGTATTCTTACAATAGAACAAAGGAAGCTAAATCTTACCATTTGCTTTCAAAATTCCTTTCCCCATGCTATTACCATGTTTGTCTTCAGCACACTTAAAGCTGCACGCCATTTTGTATACCTTGTAATTTGTAGCCATGTTATCTGAGCTTCTCATTTCAAAACCAATCAGCTCCCTATTCATTCACCTGCTCCTGGGTTTTGCAGTATTCACTATGCACTTATCATGTCTCCAGTGTTGTTTTAGATCCTTTTCTAGTTTCTGCTGTTTTGCTTTTTTGAATTTTGTATAGAAATAAGCAAGATTTCTGTTATAAACAAATATGTCATGTTGTCCTCTTTTTCATTTGCCTTTATCAACAGTTTCTCAGGTAATTCTTCAGTGACTTCTGAATATTCTGCTGGATTACTCTAGTAAAGCAGGAAATTCACAAGTCTGCTTTTGCACACTGAAAGAGTATTTAATTTATTAGTAGGCAGCATGGAAACAATTATGTACCAGGTTGCATTCAAAGCTGAAGGGATCCTTTCTCCTAATTTCAGCATTCAGATTAGGCTACAACCAAAAGCACACTTATCACTTTAATTAACTCTCCTTTGGACAAGGAGATCAGACAGTTAGGAGAATAAAAATCTATATTAGACATTTATTTTGTTTTTAATCTTATAATAGCAGCCACCTGTGAATAAGACTTATAGAATCCTTTTATAGGTGAGCTTAGAGGTCAACACTACCCCTAGAAAGTAGCTCATAATATACCAAAAAGAACTGATACTGGGATGACTGCTTGTTGGCTTACTTTTTGCTACATGAGAAATCATATAAAGGCTAAGTTCTGAAGGAATAAGCCTGAATATTTGCCTTCAGGGCTTTTAAAGAATTTTGAAGTCTTCCTTTTTTGAAAGAAAGCTTAAATATGATAAATCAGGCTGGCAGAGGGGTTACAGATATAATTTTTTTAATTATAAATTTAAAAAAAAAATTCACCTCCCCAGTGTATTTGGTCAGCCTTAACTGCTGCCTTAACTAGTGGCTGAAATACTATACTTACAAAGCTTAACCTGCCCAGACAAGCCTTACAGCTATATTCCTGTCCTAACTAATAGAAAAGGGCTTGAAAATGGCTCATGAGTTTACTCTTCCAGTAGTGAATATTTGTGAAATATTTCATGTTTCCAAAATGATCTTGTGCTTTTATGCCTGCTTAATAATATTTTTTGTGAACAAGGGACCTAGTGTGGACCCAAAAGCCTGTGTAACAGGTATGTCTTCTATAAGTCCCCATCTTGATCTCTGCACAGTCACCAGACATTGAAATGATTGAAGCAATTTAATTAGTATTGCCCTTCTCAGACTCTAGTTTTCCACTGATATAACCATATAACTCGTAACAATCTTTCAAGCGGTGAAAACCTTCTAATAATATCTCATCTATATTGACTTAGGGATGTCATTAGTATATAAATTCCAGACTTCAGAAACCAGGTTTTTTTCAGTCAACTGTGCTGTTACAAATGAATATCTGAAGGCCCACACAAATCTTAGAGGATATCCTGAAATCATCTCATCAAATTCACCATATTAATATCAACAAATATGAGGAAAACACTTTAAACTGGGAAGAAGTCTTATACAGTCTTACCAAAAAGATGTTCCTACAGATGAACCTGAGCAAACTTGAAGACTACAAAAGAGGAACGGAAGCTCAAATAGAAGTAGTGACACATTCCACTTACTGAAAAGACACATTCATAATGGGTGAGCATGCCTTTTCTTCAGAATGATCATTTTAAAGATTATGAAAAGTAAAGATGCACTGAGAAACACTGAAGAATAGCAGCATCTACAATCAGGATTCTTAACTCATCTGCATTTTAATCTCCCTTGAGTTTTCAAAAAGTCACCTCATTTATGTCATCAGTCTATAGTCATCTTCTAGCAATTCTTTTGAGAAGATCCTGCCTTCTGTTTCCTTCAGCCAACAATGCTAGACCATAGCTCCTTATAACAAACACACTGTGATCAGTTAATGGTCAGTTGCAGAACTTACAGAGGGACAGCAACAGGCTTACACATTGATCATCTATGACTGAAAAAGCAAAGTGCTACTTAATTGGAGTAGGAGCAGTTGAAACACAAGCTTTTTATTTTAAAAAGACACTTACATGGACGCTGAATTTACCAGATGGTCATGCAAAATTGTTAATATGAGACCAGCTAATCGTATGCATCCACAAATCTTCTGACTTCGTCATTTTGAACCAGATCAGACCTGTCAGTATTTCTTGCTCAAACATTGAAATATCAAAATATATTTCCAACAGATTTGCATTGGCTTTCTCATCTCCTTCATTTATAAAGTTAATATTAGACTCAATATCTGTTCCATGGTCTCTCTCATACTCTCTCTGATAAGAAAAAGAGTTCTTATAGTTACCTAATTTATACCTACCTCACTTTTGACTTATTAAGACAACAGCAGCTTTGGGGTGTAAGGAGGGGAATCCCCAAAACTGATATGGGAAAGAGAAGTCAATTCAGGCATTGAAATATTCATGTGTCAAGCTTTTCTCACTGTTTATACAAAAGGAGTCATGTTTTCCTTGCTATTCCAGTGGACAGCAGCATCTTCTGAACATCTGTCAGATATTACAATGTAGAAGTGGTTTGTTAAAATTGGGACAATTAAGAACTTTTGAAAACAAAAGGATATTTAAGTTGAAAGATCCCATTGAAGTTCATAATGAAAAAACATTAAAACTCACTAAAGCAGAACAGTTTTAATACCTTTCTCTTGGATAAAACTTCAACACCACTGTTTCACCGTAGTTCAGGTTTCACGGATCCAAAAGAAATCAATGTTAACTTCTTAAGTGACCTTTTACAATCAAAATACATTACATTCCCTGTGCATGCAATTTTCAGTTTTACTGTGAACTTTTACCAATATTTACAAATAAGAATTTTGGATCAATAACATTTATTAAGCATTTTGCACCATAACTAATGTGTAAAATATATTCTAGATGTAAAATATTATAATACAAATTAATCTTTCTTAGGAAAAACATGTCAATCAGCTAATATGAAAAAATAAGGCAGAACTGGTTAAACTAATAAGATGACCTGGGGGTCAAAGAAAAATTGTTTGTATATTTTCAAATACATATTCTATATCACACATTTAGCAACCACTCTCCTCAGTTCTAATTTCTCTGAAGTTTATCATCATTTTGCTAGTTACCTACCTATTTAGGTGTTTCTTCAAACTTCAGAGAATGACTCCCAAGTCCTTTCAAACTCTGCCAGCCTAGACTGGACTGAAAAGACTAGTTCCTTTTGTTCTGACTATAAGCACTTTCTTTGCAGAACTGAAACCTTATGGACATGTTCCAACAGAGATCGCTGAATGTTATCTGAAAGATGTGTGAACAACATTACCGTTTCTTGTTCTACCTAATATGAAGGGCATTGACAATTAGCTTTTGCTTAAAAGCTAAGCTCTGTCTTTCCTGTGATGATAAAGGTTAATATATTAGTGTGTGTTTCAGCTCTGTTCTCATCCTCTAAATTGAGGAGAGAGTGTTTTACTGTGTTTGGATTACTCTCCAGTCCATTCAGACTATGAGGGCTTTATTTATCAGAACATATAGTTTATTAGTCCCTGAGAAGTCAATAACACCTTTTTCTTACTTGTTTAGCTGATTAGCTGTAGCACTACTCACATACTTTTAAAAGTTAAGCTTTTTTGGTAGTTAAGAATACACCCTAGCTGATGTAAGCAGTTTTGAAATTGAATGCATGGGGTTTTTTTATTTTTACAATATTCATTAATGTCGTGGTTTAGCCCCAGCCAGCAACTAAGCACCACACAGCCGCTCGCTCACTCCCCCCACCCCAGTGGGATGGGGGAGAGAATCAGAAGAATAAAAATGAGAAAACTCATGGGTTGAGATAAAGACAGTTTAATAGGGAAAGCAAAAGCCGTGCACGCAAGCAAAGCAAAACAAGGAATTCATTCACTCCTTCCCATCGGCAGGCAGGTGTTCAGCCATCTCCAGGAAAGCAGGGCTCCATCACGCGTAACAGTTACTTGGGAAGACAAACACCATCACTCCAAACGTCCCCCCCTTCCT
>JAYKAV010000064.1:39000-90371 GCA_035582835.1 Phoebastria nigripes | reverse complement strand
ACTAAATCCAAAACATAGCACTATACCAGCTACTAGGAAGAAAATAAACTCTATCGCAGCCGAAACCAGGACAATTAATATATTAATGAAAGTGGTTTTAGTAGTAAAACCAAATTTTCAAAAATTAAAAAGGCCCCTCTCTGAAGTCAGTTGTTTAATTCTGATGTTTATTAAAAACAACTCATGAGCTCACTGCAAAAACTCTTCACATTCTATTCACAAGGGGTGTTAATTTTAATCTTCATTTGTAGGACATTCACTCACTGCTCAAGCTGCAAGATTTATTAACACTTTCATAAAGCTGTTATCAAGTATTTCATCGCACATTGATAAAAATGGACAGGAAAAAAGCTAATGACCTTATCTATCCCCTACATATTCCTAGCTGAAGGTTCCATCCAGGCAAGCCAAGGGCAATGGCTTTGGATCATAGTTTTATCATCAACAGTTTGCCTCAAGGAGATAACATGAAAAGGTTGTAACCCAGACATGAACTGAGAGACATGAATTCTTTCTAAAACAACCACCCACCCACAACAAAACAACAAAATTGTATTCCACTTCTTGAAAATAAACTAAAATCTCCAGGGTATTCTTGTCACCAGCCTTTGAGGACATAAAACCCAGGAGTATTGATCAGAAACATTCTAAAAGTCTTAAATATTTTGTTCATTAAAATCTTTTCGTTACTGAGTTTGTATCCAGATGTTCATGAAACACCTTTTGAATGAACTACAAATTTCAAACCAAATTAAAATTTATATTCACTTTATCAAACTTAAGGTGAAATTTCACTATGATGTAGTTGGATTGCTCTTAAAAAAGTGCTTATTCTAAGGAAAGGATATAAGTGTACTCTTTTCCCAGCTATAAGTGCTGGATGACAGAGATAATGTTCCCAACATCTGCTGGTCATTAGTCCCTGTTGTATTAATTTGTTGTTAGGACCTTCACCCTCATTTCTACTACTTAAATTGTACTGAAAGTAGGGATGGACCACAGAGAACATTTTAAATATGAACTATTTGAACCTCTGAGTTTCAAATCAAAGATATGTGAGACACTCAAATTCAATACATGTAACTGAAATTCAAAGCAAATTCCTGTGTTGTTGTTGTTCTGGGTTTTTGGTTTTGTGTTTGTTTGTTTTTTCTGGTTTTATTTTTCCTGAATTTGTTTCAAGAATTGGAAAGTTTAGCTGAACCCTTACAAAGGCAGCTCTTTTTATGAAATTTGTTTCCCAGAGAACATACATTCTTCAAGAACAGATGACATATGAGAGTTACCCTATTTTTTTACCCAAGATCATTTACATGTGCCTTGGAAAAAATCAGAATTTGAAAATCAGTTCCAGTCTGTTCTTAAATCAAAAATTCAACTGATAGTTTAATCATAATTAGATCCAAGTAGTACCTCTAACAGAAACAGAAGACTTAAACATTTTCAACTCTAAATCAGATAATTTTTTGTAGAATGAACAATAGTGTATTAAATACTACAAGACCAATTCAAGACTTAATTTTTGTTCATTTTCACCAAAGTGCTGCAAATATAGTTCTAACTATTACCATTACTACTTGTGGTGGGTTAACCTTAGCTGGCTGCCACGTGCCTACCAAGCTGCTCTCTCACTCCCCCTCCTCAGCAGGGCAGGGGAAGAAAATAAGATTAAAAAGCTCATGGATCAAGATAAGGACAGGGAAATCACTCACCAGTTCCCTTCATGGGCAAAACAGACTTAACTTGGGGAAGATTAATTTAATTTATTGCCAATTCAAAGTAGAATAGGGTAGTGAGAAACAAAAACAAAACTAAAAAGTCTTCCTCCCCCGCCCCCCCACTTCTTCCCAAGTTCAACTTCGCTCCTTCATTCCCAACTCTTCTACCTCCTCCCCACCCCAAGCAGCACAGGAGGGATGGGGAATGGGGGTTGTGGTCACTTCAGAACACTTCATCCCTGACACTCTTTCCTCCTCACACTTCCCCTGCTCCTGCGTGGGTCCTTTCCATGGGGTACAGTCCTTCAGGAACAGACTGCTCTAGCATGGGTCCCCCATGGGCCTCAATTCCTGCCAGAAAACTTGCTCCTGTGTGGACTCCTCTCCATGTGCTGCAGCTTCCTTCAGGCATATCCACTTGCTCCAGCATGGGATCCTCCATGGGCTGCAGTGTGGATATCTGCTCCATTGTGGTCCTCCATGGGCTGCAGGGGGACAACCTGCTTCACCATGGTCTCCACGGGAATCTCTGCTCCAGTGCCTGGAGCACCTCCTCCCCCTGCTTCCTCACTGACCTTGCTGTCTGCGGGGTTCTTTCTCTCACATTTTTCTTGCTCCTCTATCTCACAGCTGCTGCACAGCACTTTTTACCCTGTCCTAAATATGTTATCACAGAGGCACCACCAGTGTCGCTGACTGGGCTCAGCTTTGGCCAGCAGTGGGTCCATTTTGGAGCCAGCTGGAACTGGCTGTGCCCAGCACAGGGACAGTCCCTAGTCTCTTCTCACAGAGGCCACACCTGCAGCCCCCCTGCTACCAAAACCTTGCCACATAAAGCGAATACACAACCATAATTTGAAATAATTTTAAGTTGCTTTACACTCTCAAAGAATACTGATATCTCAGCTTTACATGCTTCCTAGGGTTTTCTGTAAGACAATGTTAGTGATTTCTGCAAAGGTCTAGGTTCAAATCCAAGCTATAATGCTCTTTTTTAATGCATAGAATAATTTTAGGCATAGAGATAGAAGAAGGTTTCCATCAGAGCAGAGAGGTTCTCTAGCGAAGCTGCAATAAGATATGAGAAAAAAAAATGGTTTTAAAATGGAGCTCATTAAGTTTCTGAGAGGAAGTTTATAAAGTACTTGCTGATGTCATGAGACTGAACGCCTTTTCTCTGTGTGCTATACTGTATCTTTACTGTAAATCACACAGTTTACGCGTATACCTGTTAAGTAAAGATGGCATGGGTAGCTTCACTGGTTATTCTGAAAAAAAACCCTTAGCTAATCAAAAGATAAATCAAGGAGTTGGGCTCAGACAAAAGGTTTCAAATTTCTGTGTATGTGAACAGCAAGAATGAGGCAAATTCCTGATGACTCTGGAACCACAGTTTAAGATAATACTTATGCTACATGAATTGGCATTTCACCCTTCCTTTCCCACAGGCCAACAGCCTTTACCTGCTCACGCAATCCTGTGGTGAACCAAATTGAGAATCTGATTGGAGTTAAAATTAATCTGGAAAAAAAAAGGCAGTTTTACCTCTGATTGGTTCCCTGATCTAGTTCAATGAGCAGCAGCGCAAACATTTCTGCTAGCCCAAGGGAGGAAGCAAAGCGGGGTGAGAATAAGCTGTCAGGTAGAGAAGGAGGTCAGGACTGCTGCTTAAGGCAGCAGTGCTAGCTGACAGTGTACTTGAAACTGCAGCTTGAGGTGTTTCATATTTGCATTTTTTTCATCAAAACCAAATCTTCATGTTCTGCTCTTGATTAATTCTGATGTTCCCTGAGAAAGGACTAGAGTATGAATCTTTACTTATGAATACTTAAAAAGTATTAGCCAGATGTTCTGCTTTCTTGAAATGAACAACAAGGTTTATTGATGAAAGCAAAAGTGGGGTCTGTATTTACAACAGAGGGGCAATAAAAAAAAGCCCAGACCAATATAAAAAAAGCTAAAGAAAATGATAGTGCTCCGTCAGTTCAGACCAACAATCTTTATAGCCTAGTTTCTAGCTTTTAGCAGCTCCTGTCATTGAATGTTGTGGAAAATTACCTCTCATGAAGTGCTCTATTTTTAAAGGTATTAATGTGATCTTTGAATAGTTTTGCAGGCCATTGCACATGTGTAGCTGTTAGACGCGAAAACTAGCTGCACAGGAGTGAATCAGTATTTTGATCTGCACTGGTTATAACTTTTAAAGCAGTGATGCTTCCACGTAAGACTAAGATTCAATTTATGTCGCTATAAACAAGGAAGACTCAAACAAACCAACCTTCTGTTGGAAAACCAGTCAGTTGAATGTATAGCCTTGGATTCATAAAATGACTGCTGCACTGCAGATTACATTAATTTAGAGCTGAAAATCAGTAGATATACAGCAACTATTGCATTTCATCTGCACAATGCTGTGAAACAGCAGTTGAAATGAGGTAAGGATGCAGCAACATGTCATCTAGCAGTATTTGCTACCCTGTGACAAAAGATCACTAACACGGCAAAGAAATCGCCTAATTTTTCACACATTCATGGATCATAGACTAGACTCCAATTAAATACAAATAGCTTCAAATATTTGGCAGGTAAGCAGACTTCATAAGTATTGCTTAAGAAAGCAAATTGAGGAAATCAATTCCAGGTGACCAACTGATTGTTCTGATTGCTTTGTGTGGCAGTATTAAAAAGAAATAGTACTTGCTCAACTATGCAGCAACAGAGAGCATTTCAGAATCCCAGGCTTACAAGGCAGCAAGATGCGATGCTTTGTTATAGCTGTCAACAGTTTGCTGCATTGCAGGCTAATGGTAGTGGTTTAGGACAGCAGTGTTAACGTTAATGTTCAAAGACTCAGTCATTAACCAACACACTCAGCCTCTAAAATAGGATATTAATTGAGCACACGGGAGTGTTAAAATGTAAAAAAATATTGTCTGTTAATTTTGAACATTAGTAGATTTTTGCTAGATCTTTATCTCTGCTATTACAGCAACATAAGAAAACCAGAAGCCGACTTTTCATGCAGCAACCTCCTCAGAAAATTGCTTATACAGTTGGACAGATGAATGCAACAAAAAAAATGGTAGATGTCTATTTCTGCTCTCTTTTACACATGCATACAAAAACATTCATACAAAAACACACGTATGCCTTTTGTTTAATAACCCCAAATATCTCTGGTGCCTAATACCTATTTGTAGCTTGCTTTTCAATATTTCACATCTGCTTCATTAGAATAGATTAGAAAAAATCCATAAATAATAATAACAAAGAATAGCTGCTGCAAAATTCCATTAATGGTTATAAATAATCAGATTTTGTTTCCTGACTGAAAACATCAACTATTTGATTCTCCCAAACATTGATATTCAGCAAGGCATTGTCGCCTTCTCACCTCTAATTTTTGGTAGCTATCCAGCAGTGAATAAAGATTTCAGGAACAAACACACACAGGCACAGAAAATCACAGCATAACTTTATATGATTAAGGTTGAAAAGAATCCTTCTGTTTAGAAGGCATCTTCTCTGTATTCCTTATTTCCATACGGATTTCCCTGAAACTGTTTTTTGTCACTGGGGTTTTAGGTGAACCAAAATTAGTCTTTGGAGCCAGAGGTTCCCAAAATTGCACCAAAATTTCCATAAACCCAAAAAGTCCTTTTAAAAATTGTAGTGTTATAGGAACCCAAACTGTGTTCTAATGGTCCCATCACTAAACTTAATTACTCAATTTTCTACAGCTAGTGCACAATACCTATTACCTTCAGGACACAAACTTGAAAATACCATTCATATAAGGTTTTTGTCTCTAGAAGACTACATGTACATTCAACAAAGTGACAAGAAGGCTCATGTACAGAAAGGGTGAAAAAAAAAGCTTTGAAGGCAGTCAGTTGCTAAATAGTTTGTTGGCTTAAAGGGACATACTGTGATCACTGAAGCAGAGGTACAATCCTATACCATTAAACTGAACCCTTCCTGTCAGAGGTCCCATCTAACTTGTAGGCATCTTGCTACCATCTGTTTTTCTCGGGGTGAATGTTATATGGGAGAAAATGAGCCTTGCCAATTTGCACATCCAACTTAAAAGAATTAGTCATGTATAGGTCACTGCAGAGTATGATACTATTTTTCTACCTGCGTGATTAAGCTGGAAGATAACATTAATCAGTCAGCATTGATTAACTGAAAGGACAATGAAAGACTTTTTTTTTTTTTAAATCCTGAAATTAAGGTCAAGCGATTTCAGTACATTATCTGTGATATTTGAATATTTTGTTTCTTGGATTGCTTTGGTAGAAAGCGGAGTTTGGGAGTGAAGGGACTGCAGCAGGAATTGGTGGAAGAGCCTGGAGGCTCTGATGTTGAGATGATGGCTTATGTGAAAAGGATAGACTATGAATGGGAGGGGTACTAAAGGGACTCTTTAGTGGTAGGGGGCGTGAAGGATTAGAGATGAGAGGTATATCTCTACTTTTGTTTTCATATTGAAACTTTCTATATCATCAAAGATCCCAGACATTTACAATGGATGACAGCCAGCACCCAGGAAAACCTTGGCTTTCAAATATAAGTGATGGTTTTGATTTGCTTTTCCAAACTGGTTAAATGAAATAGCATTAGGGAAGATTCCTCCTTTCCACCTCACCTGGGTGCCTGAGCATCTCTCCCTAAACTCTTGAGCAAACCAGAAAAAGAGAAGGGGATCTTTAGAGGATTTAAACACTTTTGTTCCCATACATTAGCTAAGGTCCAAAGAAGGAAACTGATACTGATTCATGTATCTTAGGCTTTTTACTTACTGTACACTACATTCTGAGCTGCTGCTTTTGGGAGAAGCAACACAACATAGGGATGATCTTCATAATATTCCGCTCATATAAGAAAAAATACCAACTGATTATAGTCCCATGTTTATTGCACTCCCTCTCCCATGTTTGAATTGTTGGGTTTTTTTTCACATTAAACAAGAAAATATTAACATTAACATATTTGATGAGCTCATATCCATGGACACCAAGAGGGATGGCTCAGAAAAGCAACAAGAAAGTTAGTGTTGCTTGGATTATTGTGTATTTACTCACATATATATAGAAATATCTCCTTGGGAAAAATACATTAAAGGGATTTTATGGTTAGCGTCTATTCAATTCTTAAGGTGATTTCTAAGAGTAAATTCCAAACAGAAACCCAGTGACACAACTTCTGAGGTGTGTCATAAATCACCACTACTAGATTCTTCAAGACACACTGTAAAGAATCAAACTTCAGAACCCACAAAGGCTATCACCACCATTTGCCATTTGCTGCCTTGAATACATATTTTCTTTCTAAATGTGATTTTTTTTCCCCAGGCCCTGCTCTTTTCCTGAATTTTATGACAGTGTTTAGTGGTGAATATGACATTCATTTTTTTGCAGGCAATTTTCAGATTAAATCTCATCTATGATGTAATATTTTCATGCTTGTATTCCCAAATTACTTATCCAAAGTGGAAAAAAAAAAAAAAATATAAATCCAAATCAGTATACATATTTTAATTCAAAATTAATGCCATTAGTGCAGATACAGATTTTCAATACAATCTTTACCCTGAAGGTATTCTTAGGCCTTCTACCCTCTGCTGAAGCAAAAGGAAAGCATATGTATGGCAAAAGGCACCAGTGGGTGAATATGCAGTAAATGTGTGAACCCCTGGCTCTTGCTGTTTTGTAAGAAACTCATTATATAGAAAGATGTTGAAAATGAGAGAGATGCACTGTTTTCCCTCATTACTAGGTCTAATCTTTTTGTTAAATTCCGCTTGAGCTATGGCCTTAGGGATACTGCTGTAAGGTAATTCCATGAGCCTTCCCTAGTCCACATTTCAGATTTTCAAACCTCAATGTCATTGCAGGAGTTGGCATATATTGGGGGAACTGATGCTAAATGTTAGGAGATGGGTTTCTCAATCATGGTTCATTGACATGGCCAATCTACATCTCTGACTATAAGAGCTTAAAGAGAAAAGGAAAGCTTTCATCATACTTTTGATAATTTGCAGAGTGCAACCCCATGTCTTTAGCTGATTACGATACTGCTGTCACCTGGAAAAAGCCTACGGAAATCTGTTTGTTGTGAGGTTACAGCTTCACCTTCCTGAGCTGAGTCAAAAATCCTCACGGTTTGAATTTGCTGAAATAAACTCAGCATCATAAATATGCATGAATAAAATACTATCAAAATGGTACTGCAGATTCAGGGTAGCCATTTCACAAAGTAAAACAAGGGAAGAAGTATGTTAGTGTCAGTAATAAATATGAATATTTGACTATTGGTATCAGAAGCCCTAATTCAAAAGCCCTCAATTAGCTTGTACTATTTATAGTAAGACTAAAAATAAAAGACACATAGAAAGAAATTAAATTTGGAGGAAAACAATCAAATCTAATTTGATCAAATAGTTGATTTCTCTTTTACTTTAAACATGTAAAATCTGTGAAAATGTTAATTATTATTTCACTTTCTATTTCATTTGAGCATTCTGCAGCCACCTTTATAAAGGGCATGGGGACTTAATTTGTCCAGTGAGGAGCTATCTTCACTCAGCAGAGAGGAGTAAAGGTTCAGGGACACATTTCCTGGCTCAGTTTGTCCAGCTCAGCTGGTGTCAAGGGAACAAAAATCTCCCACAATTGCTTGAAGGCATACGGATATCCAAATTAGTTCCTCTACCTCTCTTTTCATAACCTCAGTATAGGGGACATTTCAAGGATGGGGGAGATTATGAGCACAGGAAAAGCCAGATGACATGCTTCAGTGATACTTCAATGATGTATGTTCCCTAGTGAGATGAAATGATTCAAATGAAAGTTTGATTGAATTTGTTAAAAGTGGACCTTAGAAACTGAAACAAATTACAGAACATTTCCCATTAGACTTATCTCTTGGACTTCTTACTTTTAATTATCATGCATTTCAATAGTATTGAGAGTCTCCATTCATTGCTCATGACCCTGCTATGTAAAGGAAAATGTTTGTCCTTTTACTGTAGACAGTGTGCCTGTAAATTCTGCTGGTTTATGCTCTTGAACTTCAGTGTGGTGACAATGGTGAAGTTCGGGAGAATTTGACCCAAAAATATTAGGGGACTGCATTTTGTTGCTCTGAAATAAATGGGTTATACGTAAGTTAACAGAAACTCATATGGATGTGAAAAAGAAGCAAATAAGAATTAATACCTTACTCTCTTGTTCCTGACACAAGTTGTTTTGTTTAAATTGCTATTTAAAATTATTTTTTCTTAATTACATAAATGTTAATTGTGAAAACAGAAGGTATTGCATATTTATGTGCGAACAAGATCTCTTTAGTGATCAGCTGGATTTGGCCTTAAGTAAGCACTTTAAAATGTATTGCAGTCTTAAAACTCATTCAATTTGTTCCTTAAGTATGTGGTTAGATTCTGATCTGATCTTTAGTGGATAAATCTAGAATTCTTGAAAAAAAGTCTAGTATATACTGTTTACCATCACAAACTTAATTCAGAACTCAAAATCTTCACATCAGCCACAAGATATAAAACTACACAGTGGCTACTTGTGACAGACCTAAGGAAAGAACAGATATTCCCAATTTTAAAATACTGATAGGGCATCACATAACTTTTTTTTCCCCTACCTAATACAACAGGTAATGCTCAGGTTGTTTTTTTTTTAAAAAGACTTTTGAAATCAAGCACAAACATTGTTTATGGAAAGGAAGCTAGTATGAAAATTAAAAGGAGCTTATTTTATTTTCAGGGTAGGACATCCATATTGTTCTTATACTGTGTATGTATTTTGGAAGTATAAGATGTAGACATAAACCCAAAATAAACCTACAGCAATAGTAACAGTATTAACAAAATAAGAAAGCATCCTGGTGACCTAGCCTTTTCTGAAGTTTGGAAAATCTTGATTCAGTCATTGTATCTTTGGAGATAAGAGCTGCAAGATTTGCAATGTGGTCACATATGGTACATTGAAAAGCTATAAGGTGTCTTCAAAAAAAGATGGGTAGCCAGGCTTATTCAATTTGGTCAAAAGTACAGTACAGAGCCTGGGGTCACGTACCAGTTAGGAACCTGGTGTAACAGGGAGTGTGAATGCTGGGAACTGGAGGTGTCAGACACTGTACCCAGGAATGACATCAGAGGTTGAACAGACAGTTGAGAAGGGAGGAGACAGTATGCACCAAGTCCAGGAGGTGAAACAAAACCTTGACCAGGCACGGCAGTCAAATCAAAAAGACAAGGAATTTATTCATTAAGTTAAGCTTCGGGATAACAGGTAGTTGAAAGATTCACTGGGAAGAGGAAGCACAGAGAAAGTATCATAAGGAAACAAAGACAAGATAGCCACTATGGCTACTGCCAAAGGAAGTAACAGAGCTTCTGGTAGGTGACAGAGTGTCAGGAATATTTTTTCACAGGCACTCTGCTGGCATGCAATCAAGCTTTGCTTGAGAAAGGCATTACTTGTGCTCTCTGAGACTCCTGACTGCTTATGGGATGATTCAATTCTACACAGATTTTTTTTATACAAGAGCTCTAATGTTAAATAAAGTGCAAAGATGAACAAATGGGAAAATATTAAATTTTCCTCTTCCCAGACAATGTATATATATGTGTATATTTAGACAAGAGAGTGAGCTGTTTAGGAATCTGCTTTGAGTGAACAAAGATAACCAAGATACTTGATGTATTATCAAGGAAAACTCATACAGAATCTCATTCTTAGTTTATGGGAATTGAGAATGGTCCTGGACAGAACCATCATCAAGAAATTTTCAGGAACAGAATTGGACACTGCCAATATATATAATACATAGATAGACTGGGGGATATTTCTTTTTTCAGCAGCCCCTTCACCTTCATATAAGCAGAGAGTGGTAAGTCTCCAAACACCCTGTTAAAGGTCCAGAGGGTGTGGAGTTTGAGTATGGTGTGTTTTGCCCTCCAGAAAGTGGAAATAATTAAGATGACCTGCATAGTTCCCAGATGACTTAATAAAGATGCAGTCTAATTAAATCACAGTCCTTGCATCTTGTCTTTTGTTTCATGTCTGGGACAAAACCCAGTTCTTGTACATTTTGTACACTCCCCTGAAGAGAAAGAGTTCCATTACATTTTAATGGCTACTTTCTGTAAACTTTGCCTTTGAGTCTTTGTAAATCTGTGTCATTCCTCTTTTACTGAGCCAGTCAAAAGACATGTACCTTGTAATGAAAGATGTGCCCTTTGAGTGATTTCACAAGAACACCATCCTTTATCATGATGTTGTGTTAGGGCGCAATTGTGGGCAAGATGGAGCATAGTCATACTGATTCCAGTGTCCTTGCTACCCAGGGGTTGCTTTCGGAGTGCTAAAGAGATGAAAGAGGCAATCAAGAAAGAGATTCCATTTCACTCTCTAGTGAAGGAACATTCAGCTTATTTTTGTGCAGTGTGTTTCTGATGACTGTTGACACATGAATAAGAGAGACCTTAAGGCAAGTCCACATCCTCTCATAAGATGTAACAAAGGCCACAAGGCTGGCTCACTTTTTTCTTACCATATGAGTTCATTCCACTGGCATTCTAAGTAAAGCACCTCATAAGAACAAAATTTCTTACAAGAAAAAAGTAGAACTAAGCCAGGAGGGAAAACTCTTCATAAAAGAGGAGGTACAGGAACTTGGCAGGGATATAGACAGCTGCATTTTTGTCCTGCTTGCTTAATAGTGTAAACAACTTTTGTTGGTTAGCTTTGTATGTGACCATTCAGGAAACCCTCTATATAGACAATGTATCTTGTCAACCATTTCCTGTGTGTGTAAAATGTAATTCGTCACCCTGCGCTGCATTGGCAGCAGCCTTGTAAAGAACACACTGAATTAATGAATATTTCATAAAGATGTGATTTATTAGCATTCCTCTGCCTTTGCTTTGAAAAAGATCCATCCTTCAAAAGCTGAGTGCACAAAAGCTATCTGCAGGTATGGAAAGTAGACTGAACCCCCTGAAGAAAAAAACAGGATTTCTTAATAACCTCTGGGCCATATAGACTTTAGAAGAGATATTTAGTCAATCTTGTATTAATATTTTAGATGGTAAAGAAATGCAGTACTAAGCTATTATAGTGAATTTGGCTGTCAGAACCATGAGCTATCACAAAAAATATTATTACCAACTTGGAATTTTTCAGTTTCATATATTTTGATGAACATATAACAAAATAGGTCACAGCATAGTACAAATACCTCTGGGCCTTCTGAGCTACCCACATTTCCATACTGTCATAGAGCACTTTTTCTTCCCAGAACCCACCAGCAAATCTATCATATGCACAAATTATGAAGTTGTATGTACCTGTGCTTTTATCCTAACCACTAATGCCCTTGGGTACTATCTAATACAACAACGGCTGTAACAGCAAGTGTTCTTTTCCTATGATTGCAAATATTTATTGTGTTTGATTAATATGCATAGTCCTGCATCTTACACAAAGATGTTGCTCCTTTTCTGAGAATTTGCAGACTCTGACACACATTGCAATACAGGCACAAAATAAATCAGAAAATCAAATGTGGTTTTGGTATCTCAGGCAGCTGGTGCTTTCTATTGGTGGTATAAAAATACGTTTTAGCTGCATTTAATACATTGCACTGTTTCAAAAGGTATTTGCATTTTTTTTCTCAACAGACATCCCTTATTTGCAGTGCTAGTGCAATCCCAGTATTACTTGTCCTCTGTGCGTTTGATCCACAACACCTGTTACACTCACCTGGTTATGACAGCTGGATTATTAAGCCCTTATCCTCAACTGTAGGAATTCATGTTTTCAGGAATCCTCTTATTCTGTGAAGATGGTAAATGCTGTATAATGTCAGACAATTACAAAACAACATAGAAGTGCTTCACAACAAGAATCATCCATTTTGGTTGTGTTTAAATCTCCTAGGCTAAAACTTTCTTGTGTCTCTTTCTCCAATGACTGGAAGATGCATAGCTCCAATGCGTAGCTTTGGGATGTGAGATCAAAGGAGAAAGATGCATGTGCATGGCAAGTTATAAGGACAGGGTGATTTTCCCAGGTGATAGATGATACTTTTGTAGTGATTTTTTTAAAAACTGTCTTAATTAGTTAATCTAATAATTTTCAGTCGAAGAAGTACCCACTGTGTGTCTTTAGACTTCAGGGAGACAAATATGTATGGGAGGGAAAGATGCTTATGTTACAAGAGTAACATTACAAACAGGAAAAAGAAAACTAAAGAACTCCTGAGGCATACTCAAGCATAATATGATATTCATGACACAAGGAGCCAGCAGGACTGGATGAACCTAACATCTGTATAGACAAAATTCCTGCAGAGTTTGTCTCAGAACCTCGAAAAACTTTCTCACTTACCAAGTTTTGAATCTGAGCCCGAAATGTTAAGGGAAAATATGGAGATACTCTTCCTAGAAGTTGATTCTTGTACAGAGGCATTCATCTAGGAAAAATACACCTATAATCCATCAAGAGTGTGTACCAGGTATCGTGCATAGCTCAGATAAAGCTTATGAAATGCTCAATCAAATATTGGTATGATGTGCATAGAGAAATGAAAAACTACTGCATGTTATCAGAAGTTGACATCAGATATGTCAGAAGAAAAAGAAGAGATTTTCTTGAAGCTGCCTTCACCCACTTTTAGGAGCCATTCCCTGGAGTCTTGATGGATATTGTTGGTTTATTCTATGATCACCACAAAAGGGGAAAAACTGTGTTTGTGGTCATGTGACATTATTTTCTCTGCAGACACAGTCCTTTTCCTAATGCAGAGGTTGAAACAGTGGCAGGATTTATATTTCACTGACTACCAAAGGTGGACGAACCTATTGTCAGATAGGAAAAATTTATTTACTCTACTTTATAAGGATTTGTGGAACTTAATGGGGTAAAGCAAGTATGCTGAGAGATTCAAAGGGATACTTAAGTGAAGGTTACTAGTATGTTGAAACAGCAAGTGATTAAGTTACAATTTTGCTGTACTTACTCTCCCTAGATAACCTGGCATACAATCTGACTTAATCACCTATCTAAATCAAAAATTGGAATTTTTTGGATATTATTAGAGATTTTGGGGAGGGTAGCACTGAACAAGAGGCTGAAGCAGTCGTATATACTCAGTGGGTCAATAATAATTTACATTACATGAGGAATTTGTAGAGCAGAATCTTGTCAAGGAATTCCAAAGATAAGTTATAATAAATTTGTGTAAAAACCTACTTAGGGCTTGAAGTCCATCTTCTTAATTCTTGTTAAATATCAGCAGATGCAGAATTGTTGGGAAAAGTCTTTTGAAGTGGTGGAAAAGGTTAATAAAATTACTAATAAAGTAAATAAAAAAACCTTTTGGAACAAGATCACACCAACAACTGTGTATGTCAGTAGGTTAAAATCCTGTCACAGTTGGGTGGTTGTTAACTTCAGATGCAGCAGGGAGAAGGGAATTCAAACTCAGCACAAGATAAAAAAGTAAAGTTTGAAGAATCAGTTCTAATTGATTTTGTGATTTTTGGCATCATCATCGAAGAGTGGCAGAGTCAACCATGGAGGTTTTGTAGTCATTTGTGAAGCAGATACATAAGAAGTAGGAAAAATGTCAGAGTAGGGGTTTATAACTAAATCTTTATAACTGAATTCTCAGATAAAATTCAGATGCAGAACTGTATCTGAGAATACTGTGAGGAAATAGTAAGATAAGGTTGCATGTAAATCACTGGAGAGTCAACGTGTCACTGTGACTGAAGCATTTCTTTTTTGTATGGCCCACCAGATTACGTAGAGAAAAGAATGCCAGCACAGTGGATTTAACTGGAAAGCCCTCTTTCCATAGAGGAAAAATAAAACCTGTTCTCACTGATGTGAGACAAGATTATGTTAAAAGGCTGACTGGTCTTTCAACTGTATATTGAGGCAGGTCAGCTAAATGCTGGCTGGATTATGCAGTCGTGACAAACTCACATTTATGACATCTCCACCTTCTGAAACTGGAAACAAACCAAAGAAAGCATGGAATTATTTGGGAAAACCTACCTACAGAGTTGACGCTATTCAAAGGGAAAATCAGTCTAATGTAGTTCAAAAATAACTTGGAAGATAAAGGAAGAAATGTATCCCAATCCCTTAAATGTGAAGGCCATTACAGGTTGACCCAAATGCCTAAACTTAGTCTTTCACAGGACTTTCAGGATATTACAGAAGCTTTGTGGAAAATTTCAATGACATTGTTGCTCCTATTACTGCACTGTGTAAAAAATAGAAGGCTAACAAGATTATTCCGGCTGAAGCTTTTCAGAAAGGCTTTAAGCAGGTAAAGGCATTTTTGTCTTAATCTTTCTCATCCCATCTTTGCTGTCCCAAACTTTGAGAAAATATTTGAGCACATCTCCAATACTTGAGATGTGCTTATGAAATTTGGGAAAGACAGAGAAGGAAAAAAAAGGCACCTTGTTAGTTTTCTTAAGAAGAAAAAAAAAAAAGTGAGCAAAAGTTTTCCATTATAGAGAAAGTATACTTTCAAGCAGCAGAACCATTATCTGATCGATTGTAAATGTAAGCATCTCTCATACTAGTCCTCTTTAATCTGGTTTGACAGAATGAAAGGAACATATTTTAAATTGCTATAATAGAGCCTTCTGCTTCAGGAATTTAATATGAGAGTTGTTCATATCAAAGGTAAAATGTGCATATCAAAGTAGTAGATGATTTTTTTTGGCACTTTTCAAAATAGTAAATGGGATGTTTACATTTAAATTATGCAAATATATTTTTTTCTTTTCTTTCTGCCTTAATCTTTGGCTTGTGTCAAGAGACACTTCAGGATAGTTGGCAAACATCAAAGCATTCTTGTCCCGACCTGTGTCATCTTTAAAATAAATGTATTAGACCACTTAACAATGTTCAATTTCTTGTACAGGTCTCAAGACTACAGAAAAGCCAGGGAGAATAGGAGGAGAAATCCTTTAGAAACCTGCAGAGGTTTCTATAAACACTGTTAATGTAGTACATTGGTGCAATAGAAGCATTTCATAGTGTCTCACACTAGCCACAGTATCCCTGATAAGCAATAGAAGAGAGGGAAGACTGTTTGAACTTCAGGGGTCTCTACCAATTCATTATAAATACACAATATATTTGTATTGAAAAATTAATACATTATTTTTACATTACTAAATAATAGTAAAAAGAACAAATTGCCTGAATTATTACCATAAAGGTTAATGCCAAACATATCTCAAAGATATCAGATAGTACTGCCTAGACAGAGGATGCATTTTTCTTTCTGATTTTTTTTTCCACTCTGCAGTTACCTATATGTAAGTTTTATTGCCACATTATGACTAACCACACAGTTACTACTATTTTTCCTGTGACTTCATGAGTTCACCACAGTACAAATGTGTATAATTTAACATATTGACTTTCTAGAAAAAAAACACTTTTTTTCTTACATAGCTTAAAATGTGTGGCTTTTCATATTGCTAAAACTCAGGGATTTCAATCAAAGCATTTTGGAGACCTAGATCTGGTGCTTCATGATGCTGCCTGCCCTGTTTCTCCTCTGGAGGGTTATCTACATATTCCCTGGACAGCTGGCCCTGTGTGCCAGAGTCTTCACCACCCCAGACTTCGGTCAGATGTGTTATATCAACTGCTTTCATCCACATTTGCCCTGCGACACTAGTCTGTAAAATATGGCTGCTGAAAAACAGACCTGTTCTCCATTTTTTCACTTTTGCTAAAGAGACAGAAATTTCCACAGAGGATCAGGGTGAACATGTCATGGAGGAGTCACATCTTAAACTGCCTCTACTGAGTCTACCACATTTTGCTTCTCAGTTACACTGGGTATGCAACATGAACACAGGAGGGAAAGAGGAAATACAGTCAAAGCATAACAGTGTTGTTTGTGTTTTGGTTTTTTTCTTTTAATGATGTCAGTATTCCAATGGTTTGCAGTATTTGCCTTGTCTAATTCGAGTGAATGGAAACTCATTCCTCTATGTTTTGAGCTTCTTAGGTCAACTGCAAAACCTAAGCACAGCAGGCTCACTGAAGAATGACATTTTAGCCTTAATGCCCAATTTTCTGCCTTCCAGTGATTTAAAACAAATCCTTTTTATACGGCTTTTAAAGAATGTTATTCTGGACTCTACCAACATGAATATTGACTTTAATAGTTGAATAAAAATATTCCTATGGACTGCTAAAAATTTACCTTTGGATGCTATTTTAATGTTTTCTTTTTGTAAGTGTTGAGAACATGGCATTAAGTAATGAATATAAATAGCCACGCTTGGTGAAGAATACAGAATTGTTTAGCAAGCAGTCTGAAAATTTTCATACATTATAATCTTAAAAATATATTGTAGAAAAAGGGAACAAACACAAGGATAATGTACATGCAGTTTGCGAGTGCATATAACTTCTTATTGTTAAATGACAATTGCTGATTTATGACGTGTCAGCTGCTATACGCTTCATAATGCTTATGTTATATCTAAATTGTCTTCAAAAATGTATGTCAATGTGAATATGCATGTATATTGTTCAAAGGATTTTTAACTATTCTAAATTGCATAATAACGTATTTATTTATCTTCATTTATTCAGTAATATATTTATTAAGTTTAAATGTATAGGTTTCCAATCTGCAAAACTTCCACAGGGTTCCAGGTAGGAATATGCCCCTGAAAATGCTTATAAATATTTTTACTGTGTAAATTAAATGTATTCAAGAAGTCTGATTTGAAGGCAGTCCTGAACACCTTTTTTATCTTTTTTATCTTTTTTTACAAATAAATAAAAGTAACGTCTGTGAAAGGGGTGGATAAGTAATTCTTGAGACTGGTGCTCTGTTGAGTTATACAGTAAGGAAAGCATAGAAAATGACAGGTAATATCAAAGGCAAAGTGTCCACAAAAGTTAAAACTAGTGAACCATCAAAAAGCCCTCAACTGTGTCTTCCTTTATATTGCAGACATGATGGTTGCAATTCATTTTGGTTCATGTTGTACATCTGAAATCTGGTTCTCTACAGCTGAGAACCACTATAAATGCCTTTTGTAGTAAATTAAGAGAAATATGCATTTTTTTAGGAAATCAGTTATCTAACTTTTTTACAAGATACTTCAGGATGACATAAATCTTTCCTATAAGTATTTTATTTCTCCATGTTCACTAGGAAGGCTGTCTGTGGTAATTAACATGAAGAAGCAGAGTTCACAAAAGCCTGGTCAAGAATCTTACTCTTTTTACACATTTTTGTTGTTTGAATATATTAGAAATCGGAGAATGAAAAAGTGTTACAAAACTGAGACCTCAAAATACATATTGCATTTATGAGGTGAAATTCCCCAACAGATCATAGATACTATAAATAGTATCAGAATAGATACTCTGGAACACGATGAGCACACAAAAACAAAATATGGATCATAATTAGAAAGGAATTTTCACAGCCGTGTCCAATCACTGAGAGTAAATACTTCCATGGAAATGCAGAACAGCCCAGGTGGCAATTATCAAGCTATTAACAAATTATGATCAAGCTTCAGTAGAACTTTTTGACCTTCCAGAAGACTGGAATACAGTTTGTCACAACACACAGCTAAGAGACATAATCCTTGTCGGAGAAGCAGTTCCCACCCGGTTAGAGCGAGCTATTGAGTTAAGAACAACAAAATAGACACAAAAACCATTCTTGGAGTCCACAAATACAGGAAATCAGGGAAGTCAGAACACCAGTAATAGTGGCCAATTAACATTGCCAGAATTGAGTACTCAGAGAGTTTCATGGTCCCAAATAGCCAGACTACCAGGAAACAATAGATGCAAACAGACGCAAAAGCTATTCTCTGCATTCTGTGGAACACAAAATTCACTTCTTACTCCAATTTCATTAAACGCTAAAAGCACGAAAGGAAAGCAAAACATATGTATAGTAACTTAAATCAAAAATTGGAAGGACAAAGTAAGACAAGTGCTCAAATAGGTACCCCTTGAGTAAAACGTATCCCCATTCTTATTTTAGACATACTTTATATAATCTCCGACACAAATGTTCTTTGATCTTTTTCTATCCAAACCTATTCATTTCAACAGAATTATATAACTTATTAAAATTTACTTTAGAATTCTAAGAACACATTTCCATTTTTTGCATCAATGTAAATCTGGATTGATTCCCTGTGAAACCATAGCATACCTCTGAAGTGAACTTATGTATGAAATTTGCATCAGACTTAAAGAACTATATCATACAAATATAATTTTGTCTGTTATGTACATCTTTCCACATAGACATTTCACTATTTAATTTGGAATTGCTTATGCTATATTCAAAAAAAACAGCTATTTTGAGTTCTGAGTAGACCTAAACAGGTATCAGCTTTGACCAGATCTCTCTTCTCTACCAATTTTAATTTGCGAAAATGGCAATTTTGATGTTGTTACCAAAGGAAGTATTTTTGTTTGTTTGTTTTACTAAATCTTGTTTACACTGAGAAATATATTACTCCATTAGTAAACTACTTTGCAAAAATACATGTGCATTCATATAAAGAAAGTGACAGCTGTTCCTGATAATTTACCAATTTGCAGAATATTCTTTGACTCACCAAATTGTATCTCATAGCTGAATGAAATATTGCAAAATATTTTTTCAGACTTGACCTCCAGGAATGAAGGTTTTCTTTGTATGACTTGTTAACTATGATAGATTATAAGAGAGAGAAAATATAAAAATAACTTCTTTTTCTTTTACTTTTCTTTCTTTTCCTCATGAGATTTCACTAAAAAAAGTAGGCCCTAGGGACCCAGGACCTAAGGTAAACATTTTTCTTCAAGTACCACAAGCAAATCAAAGATTCCCAGACTATGAGAATGCAGTACACAGTGGCAAAGATATTTATTTTAAAAGAGGTTTCAAAAATGCTGAGAATTGGACTAAGCTGGGACAATAGGCAGGCAAGAATAACACTCAACCTATTGCCTTGGTACAATACAAATTCAGTATTAACCACAACAGAGATCTGCATTATAATATTTATGTTTTAGCTGATATGAATTTTTGGATCAGAGTCTTGTTGTATGAAGATTAAAGGCTTATCTCCCACTAACTTTAGTGAGACCAGTTCTCTCAACTTGCCACATCTGACAAATTCATTATATGAACACATAACATTCACAGGCTAAAGAATGAAATTAAATGGATGCAAAATTTGAATGAATTGCAGGTATTGTCTTGCAGAAAGTAATTATTCTCTCAGAATGGCAAACATATGAGTGATGGACATAGGAACAGAATTTGATTCCTCTCTGTCTTCCTCTTTCAAGGTGACATGCTTCTTTAAAATTGTATATAGTGACAGTCCTGGGCCAGTGAGTTTACTTAACATATTTTAAAAACAATTAATGCTGGAAAGAAACATTTCAGTGGAGAAAAATTCCTACCAAAATCAAGACACAAAAGTCAAGTATTTTGCTATTTAGCCAAAATGACAAAATGTGTCCTTATTAAGAATGATAGTTGATAATAATATTCTATATTTGTGTATAGAGAGATTTTATTTCAGGATCTGTTGTGCTATGGAATGGTGAGTAATTATCCTGTTTTATAGGTGGTAAAAGTTAGGAACAGAAACAATTTCCATATTGTTCCTACCGTATTGGCTGTGAAAGACATGGGGAAGGAAGAAAAGAAAGACAAATGAGGAAGACGTAACTTTGCGATCTGGCTACTCTACATTACCATAATAGTTCAGAACATACCATTTATACACTAATGTTATTTAAAACACGAATCTTGGAACTTATTTCATCAAGAACCATGTAGACCTTCAGCTAACTTTGAAATACAGGATGTGCAGAGGTAAATCTGAATTTTATCTCCATTCTTGCAGTTGGTAGAAGAAGAATACAACAAAGCAAAATAACAGCTTCTGTGTTTCATTAAAAAAGCTTGTGTCCATCATGATGTTTCACTGTTTGATCACCTTTGTGAACGTGTCATTTTAATACTGATGCTGTTTTATTTTCTATATGTGCCAAGTCAATCTACCTTAGAGCCTCATCTCCCAGTTCATTAATAGCTCTGAAGTCTTATAAAATGAAATAATAAAAGAAATGTACAGAGTCAAACCTTTATAATATATTTGCATTCATTTTCACTAAAGAGTGTTCTCATTCTAGAGAGCCTTTTTGCTTTAAGAGAAAGTAATAGTAGTGCACTGCTATGGAAACCTTTTCATCTTCATATTTTTTTCCTACTGGAAATATTTCATCACCAATTATGTTGCATTTTCTGTGGCTTGGAACTTCACAGGCATGCCTTGCTTTTACCTTTACTTCTGGTTTGACTTTGTTAATATTGTAATACATTTCTCCTAAAATAATAATTTTCTTGCTCCATAAAATTTGTTATTTTTACACCTAAATAAATTCAAAGCAGAAAAAAATAAATATATCATCTTTTTAATCTTCGTAAGTTCTTTTCAAATGTTATGTAACTTATTTTCAATGTAAGACGAAGAATGATTAAATATAATTATTGTTCCACTGGCAAAAAAATATAGTAAATACAAGTAATATTTATATAATATTTTTATAAATATTTTAATATTTACTGTAAGTAAAATATAGTAAAATAAAGTAATATTTTCCATTTTACGTACATTTTCTAAGGACCAAAAACTCTTACCAGCAAGCCCCCTTTCGAGCTTTATGCTTCCCCCAGGCTTGCAATGAATATAAATAACTGTCATAAATTGTGCCAAGAAACTGCTGAAGGAATTCAAACTGCAAAAGTAAGGATGCTTTACTGTGCTGCTGTGTCCATTACTTCACATACAGTACAAGCTCTCATGGTCTCATAGTGTGTGCATATGTGCATGCGCCCACATCTGTAATATTCTCAGCTGCGCTATAAAGCATCTTTCGTTACTGTAGATGAGGGGGCATGCACAAGATTCTGATTCTTCTTGAAATAAATGTATATTTAAGTGAATTAAGGTTCAGAAGGAGACAATAGAAAAAGAGAAATTACATGAGGAGTTGATAAGCCTAGTCATAATAGCAGTAGGCTTAAGATGGTCTCAGACTAAATAAAAATTTATGAGGGTATTTTTCCTATAATAACATACACTATTTTTAAAAAACACATATATGTATTTAGATGAATATATATTAATTATGCAGATATTGGTGTATACATAGTTATGCTTAAAATATTCTCCTAATATATAAAGGTGTATCTATATATAAATGCAAATAGAGTATAAATCATCAGCTAAATATCTATTATACATATAAAAGCTATTCTATCAAATCTAGCTGAAAATTAGAATTAAATTTTGCACTATATTTATTACTGAAATATATGAGAAATATTTCAGAAACCTCTGTGTCATTCAAGATTCTACTAGCTTTCCAACCTCTAAAGTGCTATGCAGTGGCATGCGGAAATAAGCGAAGCAGTTCATACAGCAGAAACAGTATAGCGGGCTAATGCTGGCCTCTGCCTCACCTAAGTTTTCCTGCCAAAATATAAAATGGCAAAGTCTGAAACTTTACCATTACAAGAAGTACATTGTTACCCTCCTGGCACAAGTTCGCATCCTGTCAGTGAAATGCTCACTAGTCCTACTTTAGATAAAATACAATGAATCATCTCAAACCTTAATCTTGCTTAAATTGATCTTGTTGGACCAGACCAAGGAACAGTCAGATGAACCAGTACCAGCAGAGCTTTTGGGATGGCAACACAAAAGAGAAGCAGAGACAAACAGATTGTTGCTAGTAGCATCTTCAAAAGCTAGTTGTCTACTAAGTGAATGCCTTTCCATAACTGTTAGTCTTTTCTAATGAGGCAACTTTGATTTTAGTACCTGAGATAGCACAACATCAAGTACATACCTGAGCTGGTTTTGAGAAAGCTATCTCATGTAATGCTTTTAGAGCTGTCCTGCTCTGTCTATTTAATGGCAGGATCCATGGCTGTGTTAGCCAAACAGCCACTCCTGAAACCATCTGACTGTTCTCCCTCCTCTTGCTAAATACCCCTTTCGCATTTACCTTTAACTTACTTGTGTCCTGATAGATTCTTTTTGTGAGCACTCTGTTGTTCTTCCATATGTAGCTGGATTTCCTTTTTATCTTAATGAAGTAGCACTGCTAATCAGTGTCAAAAATGCTCTAAACATAACATTGTGATCAGGTCACAGTATCACAAAAAAATTTTTCCCATGTAATTTGAGAAATCATTTTGAACCCTCTTAAGCCTTGGCTTAACCTATGACTCTGAGGAGGTATTTTGTTGTAGAGCAGATTGAGCACCAAAGTGATTCTACAAACGTTGACGCACAGAAGATTAAGCACCAAGATCTATGTAACTGTAGGTTTGAGTAGCAGCTGAAAAGCAGTGCTGGAGACTTTGGGAAAGTAAAGAGAGAGGTGCCTACATATCTTTTGAGACCCGGATCAGAGAATTTAAAGTGCCAAGCTGAGAAAGTACTTCAAAAAATGGCATTTACAAACCTGAAACTTGTAATTATGGAATTAGTTCACCTATGGACCAGTCCAAGTGAAAGAGTTGGCCAGATTAAAAAGCATGAGTGTAAGGGTAAATAAGTTGTCTCTATTAGTAGAAGAGAATTCTGCCAACATTAGGAGAAACTGTTCAGGAAAAAGAATTTCAATAAAATTTATTATTTTTTAATTCATAAATAATTTTTCATCTTAAATACCTAAATTTTTAAAAGTTCATTGAAATAATATAATTTTTACAGTCTGACTTTTACTTTCCTAGTAAATTTCTAGATAAAAAATCATATTTGAAAGTAAAATCTGAAATGTTCTTTTTTTTTGAAATGTTGAAATATTTTAATATTTGATCTTTAAATATCATTGTTTTCTAAAAAATCAAAGTCAGCAAGTTTCAAAAGAAAATTTTTATTTCTACAATAAGATTATACAGTAAAATGATAGATTCTGTTTATTCAGAATAGATTTTTAGAGCACTTCTTAGGAAATTGTTAGAAAACAGAAGACAGGTGGGATGACTGAACATGTACCCATGGATGCTTTTTCACAAAGTTGTAACATTGTACCTTTGATAATGATGTTATTTGCTAGAATGTTAAGATGAGAAGAAATTTTGTGAACATAAATCTAGCAGGCTCATTTTAGAGCTCTGAAATCATTACCTTTATTGCTGCCTAAAGACATAATGCATCACTTGCAACGGAAGCCAGCAGTGGCATTTCTTTTCCATCACTTCCAGGTTTGGTTTCAGTTTTTATACTAATGTATGTACCACATATCCTGGAACTAAAAAAGATTAATGCATAATGGCAAAAAGGTGCAGCACATGCTACAAAATGGCATACTTTTAGGGTCGATGTTCTATGTTTAGGTATAAGAAATGCAATACTTCATATTGTTGTTTTCATCACAGAGCAGTAGGTGGAATCTGGGACATCACATTCTTATATTGCTTTATTTACACTGTTTCATATACGGTAATGACCAGTAGAAATTAATGGGATCTTTTAAGTGATGTGAGATCACCCTCCACAGGAAATACTGTAGAATGCAGAATTCCTTGATATCCTGCAAGTTCCAGTAATACCTCCATGCACTGCTATACTTTTCCAAATATTGCACAACGTTCTTCACCTGAGATACATCCTGTTCAGTCACTCCATGTTTACCAGTCTTGTGAAAGCTAACAACCTTTTCAAAACAATGAAATATACTTAGCCTTTCTATTCCCAAATCTCTCAAAAGACATGTTTTTAAAAATAGAGAATTGTGACGTAGGATTTTTCCATACCTCACAATTTTTGCAAGGTCATTGGTCACAGCCTTCATCAATTCACCCTTCCCTGATATAAGCCTTGTAGAGGATAAACTTGTTTGGAAAATCAGTTACTGCTCTATTCCCTTTTCTTTTCTTTTTTAAATATATACCTACATGCTTTGTCTTTAGATTATTTCATTTAAAAGTGCAATAATACATATTTTCTAAATTCATAGCAGGAGTGATCCACAATACTATGTCTTTTCTCTCATGTAAGCTTAGATAGAAGGTAATTAAAAAACATTACCATTCCTAAATAAAAGTCCCAGGGATGAGGAATCTATGTCTGTGTTAAGTTCAGAAAGAAATACCTTTCATCTGGGTAGTACTGAAGCTGCTTATCCTCTCCTGATCCTAGGTGTTTGGCCTCCCCATGGAAATATATATTTATGACACAGCCTGATGATGCCGTAAAAGCCTTTGGGTTTGGTAAGATATGAAGGATAGGCAAAAGTAGAAATTAAAGGCAAGAAGATCAAAGAAAATGCGTAAGTCCTGGTAGATAAATGGCTGTAATCAGGAATCTATGAGTTATAGCAGAGAGGTAAGCAAAAATTCTCTACAGGTGAGGAGAGGTTAATCCCCAGAAAACCAATTTACAAGGCATAGTTATTGCCACTTTGTTTTAGTGATTTGGCAACATCTCCTTTTCTCCATTCTTTGCCCCTGCTCAGCCCATCGTTGTGCAGGACTCTGTTTACCATTCTCTAACCTAACCTTTCTTTTTCCTTCACATCCCCATTGCTCCAGCACTCTTCCTAAAAGCGACCCAGAGCACACAACACTGGTCCCTTTTAATGTTATTTCTCCTTTTTATTCTTTCTGTCCCACTTGAGAATCCTTCTGAAGTTACTGTCCTCTTAGAAGGCTGTCCCATACACCTGGAAAACAATGACAAACACTGGCCTTTTTTCCACTTCATTTCTAGAGCTCTCCCTCTGGACAATGCCTTCTGGCAGTAGCTGTGTATATGGCTCTCCCACGATGAAACTACTGCAGCATCTTTCTGAGGTAACAGTCTGGTATTTCAAACTATTCTGTTCCAGGTAGACTATGATGTTTAGAAGTAGCTATTTGTCAGCCCAGTTCCTGTCCTTAAACAGGACCCATGATCAGCTTTTAGCAAGGCATCTGTGACTGCTTGGTGAAGATAATGGTATCACTGCGTACCGCCTCCCATCATGATTTCTATGGTTTTTCCCTGGTCCGTACCCTGCAGGGACAGTGAGCAGGAGACCCTGATTCATACAGAAATATACAGCACAAACATCGCAGCAGTGATTCTCAAACCTGATTTGTTCAGATACTGGTATCCTGCAGACACCGATGTTATGTGCAGGAGATGGGAGGCAGCACCCCAGGGCTTTGCACCAGGCCATGAGCCAGCGCAGAAGGAGGCAGGGTGCCAGCTCCACCTTCCCCTCTCACCTGGAGGCTGCACAAAGTCGCTGCTGGCTCCAGAGCTCCTGTTGCTCCGCAGCAGGCAGAGGAGCAGCAGCTCTCCACGGCCTCCAGAGAAAAGACAATGAGACGGATATTTGGCGGGTGTGAGAGGGGCAGCTATTACTGCTTTTTGACATGTTTTTGGCACTAGCAGTGTACATGCCATGCTTTGAGACCCCTTCTAATACACATTTGAATAAATATAATTTATTACTGTGAACATTTTATTCTTTCCTTTGAACTATCAGACCATTGATCATCTCATGATTCGATCCTATAGTTTATGCCTAGTACACTAGTGTTATTTGTCTGAATTTCATAGAGGTATGTATTTTGGAGGGCAAAAAGTCAATATCATCTATCTAGCATCTATAACAAAACAAATGTGTTTTTTTAATCTCCAAACAGTGTTCATAAATTATATTAAATGAAACATCTTTTAGAGCAATTTATTAATTTTTATCATTTGACTATTATAAATATTTTCAAAAGCTTTGGATTGCTGTACAACCTTAAAGTAAGATAACCTTCAAAATAAAAACTATAAGCAAAAAAAACCTTGATACAATCAATATGTTTTATTAACATCAAAGATCACTTTTTATAGTTATTATAACTGTATATATTATTTCATATTTTGGAGTTTTATCCTTAACATTTCCTCTTTGGTAAAGAGAAAAAAAATCACAAAAACTTTAAGAAAGCATTGAAATACAAAATTATGTATGGGATGACTTATAAAGAACAAAGTAAATGCTGGAGATAGCTGACAACTTGTAGATGAAATTTATTTAACCTGTCAATTCAGGCAAAGTTTGCATTGTTGAATTTTACTGACATATCTAACGGCAAGAGAATAGGGGAAGGCAATGAATAAATTGAAAGTTAGTTGACTAGATGATGCACTGAAATACCTAGGATTCTCAGAAAAATTACTGTCGACCTGGTCTTGACACTGTAAATACAAGCATAAACATTCTTTTCAGCAGTAGTAAGACAACCTCAAAAGATTCCACAGTCATGAGAAACTCACAAATTATTGTTATCTACCAAAACTAATCTGGTTATTTACATTTTGGAATTTGTTTTTGCTATCTTTGTTTCCAACTGTGTTTTTTCTTCTCATATCTCTAAAATGATCCTTCCCCTTTCAAATGTGGATAATATTCAAGAAACCATTGACTTCTTCATTTCCCTTGTACCTAAACTTGCATTCTCTTTGATAATTTCCAGTCAAAAAGCCCTCCAATATGCATTACAACATTTCAGTAGAAAGGCTGATAGAAACTTGAAGAGAAGCAAACTTTCTGGAATAAAAGACGACTGCTTATTTATCCTGCTCTGTTTAAAAACAGTTTAAATTCTATCCAGGGAGCAGCTGAAAAATAGCTTATTTTGTAGCCTGTGAGATTATATTTGCAGTATCTTGGTTTCCAGTCTAAAATTACACTCCCTAATCAGTAAGTGAAATTCATCCTGTTTATGTTTTTGTGGTCTGGTGATATAATTATAGCTGAAGTGTGGAAGAGTCTTTGTTTTCATCCCAAGAATGAATTTCACCAAAACTGAACCTTTCAAATCAAACTATTCATACAGAGCTTTACAAAAAGATTGAAAACAACCACTAGTATATGTCTACGGAGCTGTCTTGCTTTCTAAGAAGAGGTTAGATACGTACATCACAAAAACAACAGAAAACTTGATTCTGTATAAGTCTAGCTGAAACTGCTTGTAAAGCTGCTTTTCTGTGTTTACCTCCTACTCCCTGAAGATAAGACTGCTTTCTAAAAGAAGATTTTCATAAGGGTCCCATATGATTCTTTTTCATCTCATCTCTACTGCTGCATGTTTAATAGAGCAATGAATTGTCAAGCAAATCTGAAATCGTGTAAGTCCAGAAACAGAGAAGATAATCCAAACAGTTCCTTCTTCACTTTTATGATTTTTATAACACCTTTAGCAGTATTAGTGTCACTGTCCAATGACTATACTAACTATAAAATAAAAAGAGAAAATGATACTGCATTAATAAAATAAGGAAACAAATTAAAACTGATGGGGCCCATTTATCACCAATATAACAACAAGGGCAAATACMCCACAAGTCATATGCATTACTCAACTTTGACATGAAACGGAAAAACTCTATTAATGTATGTTCTTTTATGGAAGTTCACTCCTACAAAATGTAGCGATGATTTCTAGTAAAGTAGCAGTGATCTTCTGAAATGAAAAGTGCACTGATGATGATTCAAACTCTGGTTGCAACTTCAGCTAACAGCAAGAAAACACTTAAATGGGATTTTCTGTTTCTCTGGGGACAAACTGTTTTTATCTTAGTAAAAGATTTCTATTTTTATTTCTGTTTCACTCTTAGAGAAAAGATATTCTGCTGGCATATGTTTCCATTAAGCTTCTTTCCACTCATTCCCAACATAACAATTTTAACCACCTGCCTTCATGTCAGATATGTGAGCTGCAGATTCTACATAACAACCTGAGGATGACAGGAAGGGTTTCACACTCAGTTCCAGACAGCAATGAGGTGGACTCTCTAGGATGGGGATGTTGGGAAGACTGTTCACTTAGCTCCAAATAAGACAAATGCTTCAGATTGTTACTTCTCAGGTTTTTCAAGCTGCATCAGCCCCTATCCATGTAGAGTTCACATTCATGAAGCAGCTTGAAATGCTGTGAAGTGTGTCCTGATGCAGAGCATGACCTTGGTTTATTTATAAGCTCAGAGAGAGAAACCTTATTAAAGTTTGGGCCCATGACTGAAACATTCTCCTGTAAGTTGCAGTTAGTAAAAACTAACAAAGCTTTGGATAGTAGCTGTGCAAATAAAAGATTAAAAAAGACAAATAATCATATCATCACCATAATTTTGCAACAGATTCAATCATTTGGGATGCAAATTTCCAACTTGAGTGCTCTGGGAACAACTTGGCCTCCATAAGGAGTTACTACCTCCTGTTGTAACTGAATGTATTTACCACCTTAGGGTTCAATTACAGCTATCATCTTGAAACTGGAGTGATCCCTGAAGAAACTTAAAATGATGGATACTGTAGAACATTAGATCGTAAAGGGACTTTGTTGGTCATTGAGACCATTCCCTTGCTAGTGCTACAGCAGATAACCACATCACATAATCCATTSATCAAGCTCCATTTTGAAAGAAGTTACTTTTATGGGGTTTGTTGTTTCCTCTTCCCTCTCTCCCTCCCGCTGTGATTCATCCTTCTCCTTCCCTATACTGCAAAACCCAAATTCTCCAAAAGGAAATCAATTGTGTTTTGATCTTGAACATTTCAAACACAGAATTTGCAACAAATTATTGCTTGGTATAATCTTAGTTTCCTTAAGTAATTGCTTTAATTTGAGAAAACAAAAAAAGAGAGAGAGAGAGAGAAAGAAAGAAAGAAAGAAAGGAAGTGGGGGAAATAAAACAAGGAAAAATATTTCTGTTTAGTTCTGTTTTCTGTGTCTTATTGTCATAGTCTTCTAGCACAGATTTCATGGCTCTCTACATCTCTTTCTCAGAGCTTTGTTTTTCTTTACTCATTTTTCCTAAGACTCCTCTTTTTTGAGAACATATTTATCTTTTGGCCATTACTGATTAGCACTGTAAATTACACTAAAGATGATTAAAATTAAAAATGAAGGAACAAAGTGATATTTTATACAGAACATCAGATAGCATCTGATTCACCTCATCACATGCATCACAGAAGTATCAAATTGCTCCATCCATGGTTTTATCCACTGTGTAAAATTATTGCTAACAGCTGATTGGCTCATAAACTTAGGTTAGGTGCTGAAGCTCAGGTTTTCTCAAACTTTTACCTGCATGTCCAACAGTCACTCCTATTGTGAGCATATCTCATCCGGACTGGTTGCCTCTGTTTTCAGGTAGATATTTTTCAGATATAGAAAAATACTATACTATGGCCTGTGCAAATGTGGATTTCCCTTTTTGTGTGAAATACTGAGATTTTAAAACATAATTCTTTCTTACATTAAGAAAAAATGTCCAACTCTGCCCCAAATGTATGTCATATGTGTAGAGATCCTGTTATAAATATGCATATACATAACTATACATAAGGATAAATATGTATAGGCATAACATATATAACAAATATTTGACATTTTTAGCTTTTATATTTTCTTTTAACCATATCATCATTATAAAGTATAAACCAAGCTTCAGGGTTTTTTAATATCAGAAATAATGACATAATTTCCTGTGAAAATCTAGTTTTACTGAAACCTAATTTTTCTCTAGAAAATTTTTAGCCAGTTTTAAGCTTGAATTGGGAAATTCTCAAGCGCCTGGTGGATGTCTAAGTAGTAAATTGTCTCCACGTGTTATGTTACTACTGTTGTAGTTGACAGATGCACACATATTTAAATCTGCAATATCAATCATGGTTTTAGACCTCAATAGTTACACCTTCAATATACACTTGACATCAATTTTCACACTAGTATGTGGTAAAAATACTCAAATTTCCTCAAGCAATTCAGGTGAAAAATTTCAAAATACAGCCACAGTTATATTATGTACAAGCTATTTTGGAAATTTATCCCAAGAATGTTTAATATGCAAGGCATCTTGCAATATAAAAACATGCAACTTTTTGGTAAGTATTTAAAAACAAAAATATTTATATAATCTGATTAATTAACAGTCCATGGGGATTGCTTTCTGAAGAATAGTAAACTATTAAACCCCAAATAATTTTCATGCTTAACTGAATTATATGCCTGTCTCATTATATGAAATTAAATCTGGCAGAATAATCCACCAAAAATATCAGACATTTTCATGGATTAATTCAGGTAACTTTAGCAGGTTCATTCCACTGTTTTAGAGATGGTTAATTTCAAGTGTGCTTCAAGTTAAATTTTTGTGGCACATATGGAGAATTACAAAGTTCAGCTGATTTGATGAACATTTGTTTTGCAAATGCCAAACTCATTGTGTTTGTTGTTATGGTTTTCTTCCTCTGCTATTGTCTTCTAAATGTCTAAATATAGCATGTAAAAACAGGCTATATTATACTAATCTTCTCAAGAGTGCTAACTGTGAAAAGAAAACCCTGCTTTACAGTGTAACCTATTCTACTTAACATACATGTCTTCTGTAGTCAGCATCTATCACATAGTTCTATCCTTGATTTTTATGTGTACATTTTATAGAATTCTAACAAAAAAAGAAACAAAAGCAATTTCTTATATCTTTATTTCAATGGATGACAAATGGGATCATATACATGTACCATCCAGATGAATGAGTTATTTTGAATCCTGCTACACGCACATTTCTGTTGACGCTTCATGGATGCTCTATGTGGAGACTTAAGCACCTTTCCTACTGTGGTGGATATCACCTCCAAAAAAGAAAAAGGCAAACAGCATAACCATGGACCTCAATATCTTCTAAATATGCAAGAACTGTTGTCTGGAATTAGACTTCTTTCAAATAACCTATCAGCACTGCAAAACAAAAATAAAAACATAAGAATGTTTCAGCCATATGCTGTAGTGCAACAGTTTATGCAATAGTTCAAGAAATGGGGAGATATAGATAAAAAGTTATATAAATTAAAATAATGGTACAAGCTACCACAGAAATAAATTGTGCAGAGTGCATTGTGTGAAAGCAGAAGGATTCTCATTCTTTTGATATGTCATAGTCAAGATATGAGGCCAAATGTAGGTTGCTGGGTTCAGTACAGAGATTAATTTAATAGATCATAATGATGTGGTCATGCTTGTTCTTAATACTAATGAATCTAAGCCACTCAGTTTATTCCCCTGCTCAGGTAAGAAGGTCATCTGAGTGATTAAGCTCTCCTATGTGTTGATTTGTTTTTTCCAAGTATAGTAGGATAAAACATGGGTATGGTCCTGAGTTACATGCTACACCTTTTGCTCTGGGGCACTACAGCGTGCTATGAACTTCATCCTAGTGGAGAAAAAACATAAATTAATTGTAATTGAAAGAAGAACCTCAGAGAGACATATTCCTTTTTGTGTATACTTTAATAAGTCAGCAAAGTAATGGATTGAATTGTCAATGCCAATTGACCMWARAAAKAAAWRRARWMAMAAAAAAAAAAAAAAAAAAAAARAAAAAGCTGTGAGTCAGGTTGAACTCTGAGTGAGACCAAGCAGTGAGATAGAAGAAAAGAATCCACTGCATGTGCTGGGATGCAGTACAAATGAAAAAGGTTGTTCATCTGTGGCATTTTTAAGCTGGGTTGAAAAGCTGAACAAAAATAACAGAGAATATAAGTCTGAGTATAAAGAAATTTCAATGAAATCAAGTAAGCTATCTAATAAAACAGTGGCACATTAATTTATAGATGTATTTTTTGTTTAAACAATCTTTGTTAAAGCAAGCCACATCATAGTATCGTTACTTAGTTTATACAGAGTTTATTAATTGTGAAGGAAGGATCAAGGGATTTCCTCTTAGATCACATTGAAGGCTAAGACTGTGAGAGCATCCACTGGTCCCCAGGCCACATGGTGCACAAAGGCTGATCTCCATACTGCCCAAGGCTAGACACCACTAGACTGGGCAGGCTATCTCCATACTGTGTAAAACTTTGCCAAGTTCTCTTCCAAACTCCCTGTGGTGTCCCTCTGAGCTTAAAACCTATTTTTTACTGTACATTTGTTTCCAATAATGTCATGAGTAATTAATAGCAAGCTATCACTTGAGGGAATGGGGGACACAACTATTTTTTAATAAGCACAAGACCTCCATGGATGATCATGAAGCATAAAAGACTCAAATGTTTGTGATTAAGCCATAGAGCCTACCAAGAATGATCCCTAGAGAGAACTTCCACCAAAACAAAGACTTGCCTAAATGGGAGCTAGCTGATCTGCTCTGAAAGGAAGCTTGGAAGTAATCCGATACACATGTGTGTAGATTAGGAGCAGAGAAGAAGCTGGATTGAGCCTGATGGCTGAATTATTTGATGATGAAGTAGTACCCAGAATCTACCACTCAGCTGAGAAGTAGAGTTCCATTATTTCATGAAGGGGAGGGAAGGGAATTCTCTTGACATGCCACTGTGTGTGCATCTACACTGGTGATTTAGTGCTTTGGAATGGCTCTTTTTAGGTGTAGATTTGCTTTGTATCTATGCCTGGATTTGTTTGCTGTGCACTGCAGAACACTGCTGTGCTCTCTTTAAGGTTTTCCTCGTGGCTAAGCAAAGACTGAAATCGTGCATTAGTGCACCATCTAGAGATCACCACTTGCAATGTAGAAAAACGACCTTCCAAAAGTTTGCTCTCTACATGTGTGCAGGATTTTAGCAATGACAGCAAAACAGTCTGGGATATCTGTACAGAAATCTACTTTGTAAGATCTACTAAGTACAGCTGCACARTGTGTACCTACAACCAACGGTTGGTGCAAATTTCACTGCTTCTAAAGATGTAGTGTGAGTATGTGGTCCTATAATCATAATGGAAAGACAAATTTTCCTACCTCCTTCTTTGTATGGCACTAGTCAGTAATGTAGATGCATCCTATGTGGGTACATTTGAAGTTTGAACTATGTTTTGAAGGACAATGTGGCTTTTAGAATATAGCGAGGAACAATATAGACATTTTGCTTTCACCCTTAGATCTGCTCAGGACTATAGGAATGAATCTTTTGTTGTTGTTTTAGAAAATGCCTGCCAAAAAAATCAAACTGTGGATGGTATCATTTGACATTTCTCCATATGTAAGTAAATTTTGATGAAAATTTATGTATTTTCATGTAATTACTATTAGCAAAAGTTTTAGCAAAATAGAGGACAAAGGTATTCTTCACAGAAAGATACTCATTCATAAATATTTAATAAAACCCATGTTTTCACAATCTGGCAGACAATTCACTGGTTGCTGCACTAGTTTTCCCATGCCCTGAATCCAAGGCAGTATTGGAAAGCTTAATTCTATCAAAGACTTGTTGAATTTAGGAATCTGGCTTTACAGCACACAGGCTCAGACTAGGGCTATCAGGGCTTCAAGCCATGTTGCCGTACTCTTCTCTGACCAATAATCATATCCCTTTCTCTCTTTTTCGTTCTTTAGCAAACAGATGGTGTTGGTGCCTGACTGTGTCCTAAAATAGTTTCTAACTTTGCAACCAATTCTACAGTCTCTTCACACTCAAATGCATTTCATTTTAGCCCTTTGCTCTCTATTTCAGCACGTATTCAATGTACCCCTAATGGTGAGCTTACAACTCATTCCTTTTTGCATTTCTATTCATTTTGTTTTGCTTGGGTACATATAGTCTGAAAACTCCTAAACGAATACATCCCTATAAATTGAGAGGAGAAAAAATGTCAGCTAGAGATTATGTTCCTCTGTGGAATAAAAAGGAAACCTATAATAAACTTGCTATAGAAGCAGAGAGTCTGATGTTCAGTCATGAGCCCCTGAACTATATTGCCCTGTATAAAAACATGAGATAGCGACACAAGAGAAGCACTTTAGCCATCTTGATATTCAATGAATGTGCTAACTATTTTTGTGGAATTGCAGTGTTCTTCAATGTGTTACCTTTATCACACTGAGACCTGCATAAAAATGAAATGTCATACTCCAATACACTTCTAGTCAGTCATACAGTTTATTTTCTTGTCCCCTGATAGAGTTCACAAATTTAATAACTGTCCTTTATCCTTGTCTCAATTCTCTTTCAGCTTTCTATTCAGCTTTCCTTCTCTCCTGACTTGCAGGAAATGCTTCATCTTCCTATAGCAATCATAATAGAAAGCAAGAAAAAGGGTGATATCAACTGCCATTTAGAAGTGTATGAGGGGATCAGACCACTTCAATGGTCAGAGAAAAAAAAACTTTCATTGTTACTCTGCCACATACAGTTTAGCCTATTTAGACATTTGCTACCTAAATTAATTGGATAGTTTAAACTGAAAAGTTTATTAAGATTCTTATTAACTGTGCTTCACATTTTGTATGGAAAAAATATAATTTATCCTTAATCAAAAATAATAGGGTTATTTGGAAGAAACTGCTGATAACATCAAAATTATTTTTCATCTGATTAAAATGTGTATTGATGAATTTTTGCCTTTTTGTTTTGGTTTCTGTGACTATGATTAAGAATGACTCTGCAGGTCTCCACATGATCTCTAAATGACAGCTAAGATATCATTAGTACTGGTATCTACTTCTTCCAGAATGTTCACAAATGAGAATGAACAGAACTCACATTTTCTCTGAATTGAAAGTACTAAAAAAAAAAAGAAAATTGTTAGAACCTCCTGCTACTATGTCAGATATGTGCTTCTGTAGAGATACATGCAACCACTAAGTGTAAAGCCCTGATCCTTTGAAGTGCTGAGCAAGGTTTGTATGTGAAACAGTAGCTAGCTCCTTCACAGCCGTGAAGTCTCAGCTCAGTTATCACTAGGCAACATATTTTTGTACATGTAATATTAATATGGGCTCAATCCAAAGCCATCTAAATTAATGTAGATCTTTCTACTGATTTTCATGGGCCCTGAAAACAGAGAAATCTTGTATCTCTATGCATTTTCAAAGAAGGGTGCTTGATGGAAGCACAGAAGCATAGGAGATGCTGAAGTACTATTTGGCTAGATAAAAAAAAAAACACAATGTAAAGAAAAAGAAAAAAAAAGGTAGATGTGGGCAGGGCAAACTCTGAGGAGATGAGTGGAAGGAAATATGGTAATAAATCAAGGGACACAGTGCTGCCTTAAACTCAAGGAACACTGTTGGTAATGGAACTGAACTGCCAGCTAGAGGTAAGGCAAGTCAAGGCTGTTGGAAAAGGATAGTTGGAGTAGAAAGCAACATGAAAATTTAGGCAAAAACAGAGCTGAGCTTACAGTATGGGAGATAAACCAGGCAATATATACAACCTGGAGAGAGAAGGAATGTGCAGTACAGGGAATACCTTTATTTCAGTCTTCAGTTGAACATGTTGCATGCTATTGGGCTGACTAGTGGTTGGTGACCACTACAGGAAGAAAAGATAGGATCTGGGAATTTTAAATGTAATCTGATAATCTAAATGGTAGCTCTCTTTTCTGTCAAGTCAGGCATTGTTTTAAATTTCTGGTCCAGAAAAAGATACTGTAGAGATTTGGCAGCAGTTGCTAAGATTTTGAAATTCCAGGATTACATTTTTTTGATAGACACTTTTATTTCTTTTCAAGTTGTAATAACTTGGATTACTGTAACAGTATAATAAAATCAATCTTTGAGAAATTTATTTGTGTTGTGGAATAGTGTACTCAATGTGGTACATGTTGTACATAAAAATTGACCAGAATTTTATAAGAAATTTTTTTGCCCAAAAACCAATTAACTTTCCATTATTCTTGAAGGTTTTTTGCATCCAGGTAAACATCAATTCATAAGAGACTGACTGTCATTAGAATTAATTTTGTACCATTTCCTCTTCCTAGCATATGTTCACAGAAAGTAGGTTCATACTGTTATTCTAGGTAGCCGTTCAAATCCCAGGACTGGATACATTTGGTGCAACTTCACTGCTTTAACAGATTGGATTTTGTGTTCATTTTTGTTCTCATGAGAGCGCTAACATAAAAAGAGGCGCATCACGGTATTCTAAAATGACTCAGAATGAACCCATTTTCATGACAGATTTCACAAATGATATGGAACAATTATTTTGAGAAAAGGAAAACAGAAACCTGCAGTAGTCTGCTGCAGGAGAAAGTTAGATTTCTAGTTAGGGTGTTCCATATTGTTTTCAGAAGACTTGTCTTTGATTCATACCTCTGTTAGAAGTTTCCTGTGTGACCTTAGGCAAGTTGTTTAATTTCTCTGTGCTTCTTTCCTCTTCATGTAAAATGTTTTCTTTCTCACAGCATCACTTTTCATCACCATGGAACTGGCAGAATTCATCCTAACTGTGCAAACTCCCAGCCCCATGAAAGTGCCAACATGTCTCGCTAAAATAATAGCATTTAACTGAAGGGGAATATAAATTAGAAGATGCAGTACTTCTGGCATTTCCACTGCTAGCAAACATGCTATCGCTTTCCCTAATAATTACTTCAGGTTGTACATTGTTGACATTTACTACAAGAAACAAAACAGCAATAAAAAGCAAATATCATGAAAGGTACAAATTTAAAATAAATAGGATACCTTGGATCACAATATTTACTGAAAATATTGATTCATTTCTTGAAATGTTTTTTGTGTAAAAGATACATACAATTATCTCATTAGGTTAGCAATCTGTTGTTCTTATTAATCAAAGAAAAAGTAACATGAAAATTACTAGATGCATTTATTTTCTTCTAGTTTATAATTTGATGTAAAAACTGTGAGACATCAATCGAAATGCTCCACTAGACCTTAATGACTTCTTGATTGGGACTGTATGGCACAATAGTGAAAAGAGAAATGACCTTACAATGTACTGAATAGACAAGGTAGCTGTAGTCAATGTCATAAATATGTTTTCCTACATGTGTAGAAGTTGTTTGAGTTAGAAAAACATTTACCTCTTAAAGCTTTGTACCCAGGTGTACATACATTTTGATTTTTGCATACGTTACATCTTCTTCTTCTACCACTGTCACTGGGAAACAGCAAGCACATTGTTACATGCTCAGGAGGGAGCCTTCTTGTTTGTTGTTTTTGTGCCCATAACCTCAGTGGACCCTGGAATCCACAGAGTCTCCTTGTGCTGCCACATGCTCAATGCAGATGGCATCTTCAGAGAATACATTGGCAGACACACACAAGCCCATATTTAGCATGTGCAAACAACTTTTTTTCAGGAGTTTGTAAGTCAGCCAAAGGCAGGTGTCTTTCACACAGATAACAAAACAGCTCTCTGACCTCACATTGATCCTCTCTTCTATTTCTCCAGCTCCCCAATTCCAAGTCTTTGCTTAAGGTATGAAAACACTAGGTTTCTTCATCCAAATTATGTGATTTGTTTCATAAAGATGAACAATTTTTTTTTCCATTTCCAAAGAATAGTTGATCTGTTTTGGCCGAAATTGAAAAGCTATGTTCAATGTTCAGCCAAAAATGTCACTTTCAATTCAACCAACAGCATAAGAATAGGGAGGATAACCACACTGTAAATTTAACTTGCAAATGTAAATTCAAATGTAAATTTAAATGTAATTTTTTAAGAACATTTATACAGCTGCAATAGGGATTGTCCCTAATACATCCTAGTTCTTTCACAATAAGTTTCCAAAAGTTTCAAAAGAGGCAAGTGAATGCTGGCCCCAGTTTATGCAGACTGTGGATCTGGCTCAATCCACTTTAAAGTGATGCATGATAAAATTTCAAAGCAATATGTGATGTTTCAATAAAATGAATGCCTGAAGTGTCCTATTGATCCTGCTTTGACTTATGAACTTTCTTTTCAAAACCAACATTTATATCTGTATGTGGTTTAGAAAGTATATTAAATATATATTTTAGTCAAACAAACATTTTACAGGCAAATGAATAAACTTAAATTCATATATCCTCAATTATACCTGTGCCAATAACTGTTTCGAACAAACATCTTCATGAAGGTCTCTTATTTAGATAACAGTCACCAGTGAAGAGTAAACATTCTAACAAACACTAAAAAATACTGTAACTCCAAAATGATTTTTCAGTTACTCAGCTGTTGCATCCATGGATTTTGATTATCTCAGTTTAGAAAGCTTTAATCTATAGTAAATATTATTTCTTCTGAGAAAAAAAAAATCAGTATCTCCTTGAGTCCTTACTAGAATTGTCAATTTGAAAGAATTAGTGGAGATGAGGAATGAGGAGAATAAGGGTCAGGACTCAAGTGCAATATTGTGATGAAACGTATTTTTCTTCCCTTCCTCTCTGCTTCTCAAAATGTTAGAATATACCACTTGGGAAGAAATATCTTTTTATTATATTGATCTACATGTTGAAAAAAAATGAGAATTTAACATATTTACTTCAATATATGAATTCGTACTTTACTTTGAGCATATGCTGTATTTCCTATTCACACTAGAGATTCTTGTGATAATAGCTTCTCATAATTTATATGCCAAACACACCTGAAGATTATTTTCATATATGGAAGTACAAAGCTAGAAGATGTATAATTTTAATCAGATAAAGTAAAGCTAATCATATTTATGTACATATTTGGGTGAAATACATTTGGGTGAAAACATGGGCCCGGTAACATCAAATTGTAAAACTTTCACCAACATGGTCAGTGATTTCAACTTTTAACACAACAGCTATTAGAAAGATTATTTCAGTCGGAAGAAAGAATGAAAAAGTAAATATGCCATCTTGCATCTACAGTACAGGTAAAGAAATCAGTTTTCAAACATTTTCATTGATTTTCTATGTGAGCTTGGACAAGTTAACTAATGGAATTTTTTCTTTCAGAGATATCAAAATGGGAAGTTGAAATGGTCAGTAAAATGTCTTTTTTCTGGAAATATAATGAAAATAATCCTTATTTGGAAAACAGTTGGTTTTGAGTAATGGACATCTATCAGTGGAATGATATTCAATCAAAACATACCCCAAAGCATATTACAATTTAGGTTTCAAATATATATACTTTAAGCTATGTATCTATGTCATTATACTCTCTCTTACTGCTCTCAGGATATGTGTATGTGGTAGAGTGTAGAACTGTGTAAAGACTCCTGAGCTAGCTTCCTAAAAGCAATGATAGAAAGAGCATTAGTACAGCTGTCCCACCAGGTGAACACATATACCCTGCTTTTTAATACACTTTATTCAGCAGGCTGTGATATCATGTAGTCTTGCAGTCTGCTCTGCTCGGTAGCTAGACCACTAGTGGCAATCAGACCAGAGGTGGCTCCCAGCAATCAGGGACCTATTCCTAGCTTCCCTATCTTGTCTTATGAGCCAAGGCATGGCCCGGGGCCCAAATCTGATAGCTAGTTCTCTGGTTTCTCTACGAGACCATCACTTCCTGGATGAGTACAACACCCAAATTATATATTTTTCATCTAAAGTGAAATGTATTTCTGAACATTTTAACATTTCTATAGAGCTGAGAAAATTGAAAGCTACAGCTGAAATAGTCATTATTGTATCTCAGAATGATCACAGTAGCTAAAGATGGAAAAGACTTATCATGTCAGCTGTTTCACCTTCCTGCATTATAGTATCATCTTAGAGAAAATATACCAGTTCCAACTCAAGAGCAGACACTTTCCACCTCCTAGATGCCATTCAAAGACCTAAAAAAAAAAAAAAAAAAAAAAAAAAAAAAAAAAAAAAAAGTGAAAAAAAGCTACTGAAAGGGAAGCTCTCTAGTTCATGGTTCAGACAGGAGTGAATGTGAGGTGTACAGTCTTGCTGCAGGTTTGAACTTGCAAAGCTTTCTCCTTAGTTGAAAGGCAAGAGCACTCTCTTTCAGGAGTAGTCAGCCTAACTGTTACATTTCCCCATAATCACATAATAAATTTCTCTCAGCCCTGCAAGTCTTTTAGAAAAGTGCGTGATGGTATCCAGTCACAAATTACTGGATAGTCTCTTTGAAAGAATTACATTTCTGCAGCATAAAAGAATCTCCACAATACAGGTCAAGATAGAAGATGTTAAGTTCCTTTACAGATGCCACTGAACAAGAATATAGCCAGACTTAAATAGCATAAAACACAGAAAGCAGAAATAAAATATAAACCCATTTCATATCCATTACATAAAAATGTACCAGATTATATGGAGGATGCTGCAGAGATATGCTGATGTAGTGCATTGTATCATCAACRTAAAACAAGTAGCTAATACTATAAAACTGAAAGAATAATGTTTCATTTCAAATGCTCTGAGAGGAATATTTCAGTGTGGTAGTTTAGATACAGGCAGTCGTGCTGGCACATATTCAAATACACAGTATATTTCATAATGGATGAAAATCCCCCTGCTACATACACACACGGAAAACTAAGCTCTCCATCCCATCTGACATGTGCAAAGCCAGAGAACCTGGCTTTGTGTGGTAATGAGTCCATATACATTTGATAGGATAGAACCAATCAATTTTCTTCAAATACGTTGATGCCAGGTAATTAACTAGATCCAATAATTCACTGACAGAGGCAGATGTTGATGATTATACTTTGATGTCCAGTTTTACACTGCTATGCCCCACACCAGGACAGAAAAAATGATTGCAAACAGTTGGGTTGAAATGGTCACACTCTTTTCAAATAAATAAAGGAATATAAGATGTAAATATGTTTGCTGTGTGTTACATGGGAAAAAGAGCAGCTGTAGTAGCTCTGCACCTCGTACAGTAGAGGATATCAGTGACAGAGTTCTTTAATGGAGGTTCAAGCTTTGCTCTTAGAAGCTATCAAACTTAGAAAGGAAGACTAAGCTTCCTAAGACACAAAACAATAATTAAAATAATAACTGTTGTGGGTTTATTTCATGCAAGATTTCATTTTATTTTTATATTTCTAGGATTTAGCTTTAAAGCTTTTCAGCTCTCTCTTATTGGAGGATAAGATAAGGAAAAAAACAACAGCAGTAAAGAAATAGGCTGAAATTTAGCACACAGTGTTATGAATGATTACACAAAGCCACCCTGGTAACCTGTTGACAGATTGCTGGCTGTCATGCAAGTTACCCCCCAGTAGGTCATTCCAGAGCTTTACATGCTGGGCCAAAGAATACTGATTGATTATTCAAATGTCTGGCATTTCTGGGCAAGAAAACTATACCACTGGTCATTCTCAGTATATATTATGTGTCCGTAATATCTTGTTTAGATAAACAAGTTTTTCTTATCATCAAAATCTCCAAACATACAGCTTTAAAGTAGCCCATCAGAGGATGTTTTTCTTCAACTTAGTGGTGATATCTACAACTGAAAATAATCTTTTTCTTCTCAATAGCATATTCACTTGTAAGTTGTCTGACAGTCCTTACTGAAAAATGAATAGGAATATCTAGTGAAATTTACAGGATGGTTAAAATAAAGTGTACAGTAGTACTTATAATAATTATGTCATGCATTCCAAAGTAGCTCTAGTTATTCACAGTTTAATAGACTTTAAAGACAGAAAACACCATTAAATCTGTCTCACTACATTACATTTTATCCCATTATGTCTACATTGAACTCAATGACAAAAGTCTGACTAAATCATCATCACTTTTTGAATAAACTGTATCTCCTAGGAAGGCAACCAGGTTTAACCAGGAACTTAGCAAGACAGGAAGAAGCTGACACCTCTCTTGGTAGCTTGTTCCAGTGGTTAGTCATTCTCCCTTTTTTAAAAAAATACAGGTCTGCCTAATATGCTTTTAATTTCTCTGGTTTCAGTTTCCAGTAACTGGTTCTTGTTTTGCATTTCTCTGCAAGGTTTAATAGCTGTTTACTAGGCAGTCACTCATATGACTCTAGTTATACACTGCAATTAAGTCACTTTGCAATCTTCTTCTTGAAAAAAATAAGCAGATTGAGTCTAAGTCACAGCCATAAGATATGCCTCCATTTTTTGTTTTAGAATCTTTTGCATTCCTTTCCTCACTTTTTTTTTTTTAAATATCCTTCAAGCACTATGTACATCAAAACTTGTTGGACTGTTCCAGTGCATCCTATGCCAAGGTAAAAATATTGGTCTGCTTCAACTCACTCACTGCTCCCCAATTTTTCAATTTCCTTGGCATATCAAAATTCATGTCAAAATTTCAGAACAACGTTGAAATGTAGTCTTCTTGAAGGAGAGTGTAATACCAAGGATGGATGAAGCTGTGATTCAAAACAAATGGAGATTGAAGGTTATAAGAGAAGTCTAAAAATCCATATAACATACTATGTAAACAGGAATATGTGTTATGTCAGCTGTAGCAAAAATGTCCTTAACCAGTTCGGAAGACTTTTTGCCAGTAACCACAAGACAAGTATCAGCTATGCAGCACATGCAGAGTGATATACAGAGAAGAAAACTTGTGACCGAAGAGATGACAATAAAACCCATCTTTTAAGACAAGTGCCATGGGATACATAGATATCAGTAGGAAAGGCTCCCACTGGTTCCCTGTGCTTTTGATCAGGCCTTTTATACATACACAGAACAAAGAGGACCTCTGTTCTGGGGGTCTTCACTAAAATTCTCAAAATCTTCAGTAGCTAGGTAGAACTCATTTATCTATCTCAGCGGGATAAATAAGCACTGCTATTGAAAAAGAGAAAGAACACTTGGGGCTGTTTCCAGCATCACAAGAAAGGATCGACTTCACATAGTCATTCTTCTGATTTAAGCTTTTTAATGAAGAGATGCTGCTTCTTTAACAGTATTGTCTTGCTTGAAAAATGAATATTTTCCTCTCAAAGTGAATTCTATTAAAACAGTAGCCTCCTTGGAGGTTAAATGTGAAGCACACATAGAAAATAGCTGCACTTGCTAATCAATACAATGTATATGGGTAATGAGATGCTGTTCTACAAGAAAAAAAATGATGAGAAAACAGCTTTTGGAATTATCTGTATGGAGAGAAGAAAAGCAGTGCAGCAGTTTTACTAATGTCAGCATATATACTTAGCTCATGAGAGGCTATGCCATTTTGCATGAGCCATTATCAACGGTGCACTTTCATGTATAATTATTGGTGAGCACTCACACAGCAATATGTCTTCTTGTATCTTGTCATCTATATTTTGTTCACATTTAGACTTGTCTGTAAATGATTCACATTCAAAGATATCAAAATGCTTTGCCAGTGTTATGCATAAATCTCATCAATAGCTGATGAAACATCAGCGGACTCTGTTAAATGGACTGTACTAGCTTCTTTGCTTTCAATATAAAAAAGAGCTTGCATAAATAGCAGGAAGTGCCACATACAGTATAATCAAAATATTTGTAATATTGTAAATATTCTGCTCAGAACCTGATAGGAGGGCAAACCCAGTCCTTGAGTAATGAGTCTGTTTCATCTAGGTTACCAAATCAGGTCCTCTTAAGCTTATAGAAGGGAAAACTAAAATTCCTAGTGTTTAATTACACTGTGATCAGCTATGGCAACTGAGCAGGTAGCTTCAGACCAGATCTGATTAAACAGAAGTGTTCATTAAAATTATCTGTATTTGAAAACTCTTTCTTGCAAGATCAGCAAAGAGGCCCAGGACAAAATCAAGGACAATGAATTGACTTTTTAACAACTCTCCCTTACTAGGGTCTTGAGCAGAGCTGATTGATGCATACATCACAAATAAAGGGACTAAAGTGAGAATTCAGCTGATTTCAGCTTGGCATAAGACCCAGTCAGAAAGGAGAGAACATTTATGCTTCTTCAATTAGGGACACTATTCTACTGCTTACCTCCTTTTCTGAAAAGCACCTAAACTAGAAATAAATTCACTACTGAAATATGTAATAATCAGTGCATTGTTTTTAGACACTTAGAATTGCATATTATTTACACCCATTTACTCTCTCTGTTTTTCAGCCCAAGCAGTACCACCTATTGGTATGTTCACATGCTGACTTTGGTTGAACTGTTTATTTCTCCTGATGAAAGAAAGCAAATGAGAAAACAGTGAAGAAACTTTTTTGAGAAGCTAATGTCCACCTATCCTTGACAATTATTTGAATCTTCATAATACGTTCTGTTGTAAGGTATTCAGATAAAATGATGACCTAGAGTTAGACCTTTTCTGAGTAGGAGTAATCCATTGACCTCTTTCAGCTTCTAAAATTTAGGAACGTGCCTCATCATATCCCTCCTTACCTTTTTCTTCCTTAAGATAAACCATTCCCGTTCTTTCATCTTTCTTCATAACTTATCTCATCTTTCTTCTCTGGACTCTCTTAATAGTTTTATGTATATTTTCTTCAGTTCCAGTGCCCCATGATAGGACAATGAACTATCTGAATATTAAATAGAGTGGAAAATTTTCTTTATGTGGCTTGTAGATTATAATCCTGTTTATGTATATTACAATAGAATCTTTGCCTTCTTCACACCAAGCACAGTACTCTTGACTCATGTTCAGGCTGTAAGTTTCAATAACCTCCAGAATCTGTTCTGAAGAACTTGGAAGGTTTCTAAGATTAATGGGAAATTTCTACAGAAGAAGCATTGCCCACTGTGTGCACCTCTATGGCATTATGCTAATCCAAGTAACATCTAGATGCTCACTTGATTTAATTTGATTTGATTTATTTTGATATGATTTAATTTGGCCTTCACTTTACCTCAAAAATGAATATTTGCACATCTATCTATAATAATTTCCAAGAAACATCTGTCTGTAATTTTTAGTAGATAACAAGTGCTTTCCAATATAAAAGAATCAATTTTAAATAAACACAATTACATAAGAACTAATTTTACTTGATAACATTATTTCTAAATTACTAAATCACTAGTATGAAGAAAAGAAGATAAAGGAGGAAGAGGAGAAGGAGGAGAATGAGGAGATATTCTTATTGTTTCTGATATTTGCAACTCTATTTTTGCTTCTTTTCTGTGTTTACAAATCACTAAGTAGTGATTTTTTGTTTGACTGTTAGCTCAACGTGGTAACATATGTAAAAATTATGCATAGCCATCCCATGAATGTAGCATTCACACGTGAGGACTGCTGACAATTATTGAGGTTATAATCATCTCCTTTGTATCTGACTGTGCTGGTTTTAGCTGGGATACCGTTAATTTTCTTCATAGTAGCTAGTATGGAGCTATGTTTTGGATTTCTGCTGAAAACAGTGTTGATAATACAGGGATGTTTTCATTACTGCTAAGCAGTGCTCACACACAGTCAAGGCCTTTTCTGCTCCTCACACCACCCCACCAGTGAGGAGGCTGGGGGTGCACAAGGAGTTGGGAGGGGACACAGCTGGGACAGCTGACCCCAACTGACCAAAGGGATATTCCACACCATATGACGTCATGCTCAGCATATAAAGCTGGGGGAAGAAGGGGGAAAAAGAAGGAAGGGGGGGACGTTTGGAGTGATGCCATTTGTCTTCCCAAGTAACCGTTACGTGTGATGGAGCCCTGCTTTCCTGGACATGGCTGAACACCTGCCTGCCGATGGGAAGTAGTGAATGAATTCCTTGTTTTGCTTTGCTTGCGAGTGAGGCTTTTGCTTTACCTATTAAACTGTCTTTATCTCAACCCACGAGTTTTCTCACTTTTACCCTTCTGATTCTCTCCCCCATCCCACTATGGGGGGGGGTAGTGAGCGAGCAGTTGTGTGGTGCTTAGTTGCTGGCTGGGGTCAAACCACAACACTGACACAATTTTACTCAGAGTTGAAAAAGTAATTTTTTTTTCAGTATTTCAACAGCGTTATAGCCTTCATCCTTCATTGCACATACATTTATCCTACCTTCTGAAAGTATAAACCTTGTGGAAAGGGCATGGTGGTAAACTAAACAATACATTCCCACTTCACCTTTATTCTTTCACAACTTTTTTTGTACATGCAGTTACTGCTATTTTAATATGTTGTTTTGGATGCTCCTCTTAAAAAAAAAAAAAACTCAGTCATGCAAATTTCACCAAGTAAATACTTATCCTTCCATTTAGACATGTGTCCCTATACATGTAAGAATGTAATTTTAAAAGATGTTTCAATTTGAAAGTTGACTTTTTTTTTAATCCTAGATGTTTGTAGTTGCACTATGTGCAGTGATTTCAACTAAATACTGCAAAGTTAATATAGTCAATATATTTATATGTTATTTGCACTATGTTGTGCCATATAAATGGAAAATATAAAAAAGATATTTTTATTCAGATGTCAGCCCAGCTATGAGTTCAACACTGAAGTCTTTCCCCTCCTTAAAAGCACCATGGATGCAGTAACAGGGCTCACTTGTTACAGAGTTAGATGACATGTCATATTTGGACATCCTCTAAAGCATTATTTGCATGGTTGGTTATTTATTTTCTCCTCTTGGCTTCAGTCTGCCAGACTGAGAAGGATTAAGAAAACTATTATAGGTGATTGTAAAGTTGGATTTGTGTTACTATAGAAGATGTAGCAGTGGATGGCAGACAGCCAGGCAACAACATGAAAGTGGATGTGTCTGATATGATGCTCAGTAGTACTTGAAAAAATACACAACTATAGTTGTATTCCCCATTGCCACTGCTGAGAGCCACTTTCCTGTGACTTACATTTCCACCATTTAGGAGAATAGAAGTCATTTTCAATGTTATTATGAAATGGAAGTAAAAAGACTAACTGCAAGCTTATTCATCTTTGAAGTCCTTTTCATGTGTTGGTACTAGTACAATAACTACTGTTTACATATATAGGCAATTCATTTATGGAGACAGTTCACGACTCAAAACCTAACGCCCCAAATTCTCACTACCGTATTAAAAAAAAAGAAAAATGAATGAGAAATAAAAGAAAACAAAAGAGAGACTAAGAACTCAGATGGTTAGAGTGTATTTTTTTCTTTAGCCTGACTCAATACTTTTGAAGCAGGTGGCTCATCTTATGATCTGTTCTTCATGGCTTTTTCACTACATATCTGCTGCCACAGCAACAATTTTTCATGTTGATGTTGCATGAAAATGGATAATACATTCATATATGTGTCATTTTTAAGTTTGTAGGTGATATTAATCTTCAATTTATTTGCTGCTGATCATACCGGAGTATGCTTCCTTTCCTCTTTTTGAATAATAAGTAGAAAATTACAAATTGTTCTGCATTTCCATAAGTACTGATAGAACTATACCTACAGAAGTAACTGATCAGTTTGAGTAACATAAGTGGCATTTGATGTACCTTTATAAAATTTTAGATGTAGAATATAATCACGCAAGACTCATAACATCAAAACAAGCAGAACTATTGTATAAAAAGGTAATGTATTAGAGGATTGTACATTTTATAAAGAAAGAAGAAATGAAAAGGATAAAATCAATATACAGTCATTGCTATTGTTTTCTCCATTCCATTTCTGTCCAAATCCTAATTCTGAGCTCTACTTACACATATTCTCAGAAACTAATAAAAACAATATTATCCAAAAGTTACAGAAGTCAAGGAAAGAGTTCAGGTGTCTATTTCAAAAGTACATTTTACATTAAATGCACTCTAGCATTATTTTCACATTCACTTACTAGCTAGTCCAATTAGTAATAATGATGCCAATTAAACTCAGAATGGCTTTAACTACAAAGATATGCTAAAACCTGATGACTGAAATATTTCTTTATAAAGTAGTAGATGTGAATCCTCCTAGGGTTATGAGAACATTCTGCATGACATTCCTATGCACTGGACCATTTTTCAGTCATATCTCTTCCTGTTCCCTACGAAAAGTCTGGAATCAATAAATTTTTAACACAGAAAGACACGCAAGATCCTGGACTTTGTGGGTTTCAAGAAAAATGCTTCTCCTAGACAATTTTGAATGCCTGGCTCACCAGCAGACTGCTCGGCCTGTTTGCATCTGAGAATAGAGGTCAGTTGCTTTTCCTTGACCCTAATTAACAGGAGATTTTGTGCCAAAGCAGCACTATGGTTTGTGCTAATAGTGAATATTACAGTGCTTACCTCTGCAGTGCATGAGTCCTTTTGTGGTTCTAACAATAAGTATCTCAATGAGCTTTGAATGTGACTTCAGTGCCTTAAGAATTATCCCTTTCATTATTCTTCATCCCCTATCTTTTGGCATGCAGAGGAAAAAATTACTTAGGAATTAGTTAATAAAAATTAGTGTAACAATATTAAGTATGATCCAAATGTCTAAAGTCAGGCATTGGCGTGCAAAGGTTTTTTTTTTATCTAAACACTTTTGGTGATGTTTTGGAAAAAAGTATGTAAGTAGCTCGGGAGAAATTATGTTTTGAACATATCTGCTCTAAAATGTGTGAACACTTTCAAAAATTCCACTCTTAATCCTTCATTTCTGTATCTTTCACTTTTTTTCTAGCACTGTTGTTCTGTACTGGAGAGAACACTATGTGAGTCCTCTAATATAGCAAAGGCTGGTGGCATGACATTTCTGTCTTTGGCCTTCCTTTAATTATGTTTCATGCTGACCCTCTTGTGTGGAGCCAGTACCAGAAAGCACAGCTTTGATAGCAGTGTTTACATGAATGTTTGATAAGCATCTGTCAGCCCTTAGCACTCTACAAGACTATGTAACACAGAAGACAGCCAGGGAACCCTGGAGCTTTCGCCACCTGAAAGCATAATCTGTGTGTTTTCTGAATTTCAAATGAGCAGAGAGATTGTTCTTTTGTAACTCAAAATGTAATTTATGTATTATTTACTATAAGAATATATGTCAGAAAAGACAGTTGTTACTTTTTATAAAATGCAGCTTTGAGGAGCAAGGTCAAGATGTCTTTTATTGCATACTTATCTTACTAAATTGTCTTTGATCCCACTGGATAAAAAAAAGCAGACAGATAAAATGGAATAGTTGACAAGACTATTGACTACATCAAGATCAGTAGTGAGCAATTACTTGCAAACATTTTGACAATTTCTGATTAGATTTTTCATTTTAACTGTGTTCTCAAATCTTTTGATTTGCTTTCTGCAGAAATTTCAAGAAGCAAAGCTTTGTTTTTGCTTGTGTTAAAAAAGTTAGCAGTTAAGCTGACTTCTGGTCAGAGTGCATGAATACTGCTCCCAGGTCTATCAGTAAACAGCTGTGTGACCTTGAATTAGATGAGTATATTTTTACAGTCTTTTACTCATTTTGCATTGGCCCAAAACATTTAGATATAATTTAGGTTTGAATCCAGAAGGTGTGTACCCATATCATTTTGTCATGGACCTGAACATAATATTCACTGCTGTTCACAAACCACTGCTATAAGTATAGATTCTGGTTTGGAAATATAAGTATAGATTCTGGTTTGGAAATGACATGCAACAACTCAGCAGAAGAAGGTCACATCTGTTTATTATGAAGTATACCAATTATGTACATGTGCAGGGCTTAGTACTGTACTTAATACAGGTCCAATATATTATTACAAAAAATTATTACAAAAAAAATTAATTTATATCTAAGAAGAGCTTTAGAGATAAGGCAAAGCAAACAAGTGCTCAGGTGTCAGACTGCCAAGGCTATCAGACTACTTTTTTGATGCTGCTAGAAATTGGGACTGGCTTTTGCAACACCTTTAACAGCCCAAACAACCAATATCTCAAGTGTGCATCATCTTGTATAGCAACTGTCATTCTCCCTCACCTGTCATGCATGGACCTCTGTCCACTGACAGCAAGGAATAACAAGCTCAGCTTTCCAAGGTCCTTATTACAGCTCTCAGCCCTGCTCTGGCCTTCCCTTTCCTTTCCTTGATTGCTTGAGCCAACCCTATACATTCCCTTTGACTTCTCAGTGCATCCTGTTTCCTCTGTATGTATGAAGATTGAATATTCATGAGGACCAAGATGTCTTTGGTGTCTTGATGTCAGGCACATTGCCCGTTCTTAGCAAATACATAATATTTATTTTTTTGAGCAAATTGATAAAATCCATTTATTTATGGGCACTGTTTAAAAATAGGAAGGAAAGAAGTTTGCAAATGTTTGACTTGGTATACATTTTTTATCCAGCTCAATGCTCTTTATTCATTTTTGTAAATCAACATGTATCTGTTGCTTGTTTATTCTGTAGGAAAATTGGAAATGGAGTTTTATGGGATCATGCACATGAAGAACATTGTTGATTTATCCTTCATACAGCTGTTCTACAATATCGACATAATAAACTCAGTATCATCTATGGTGTAACGCCATTTATTTCAACCTGGAGAACAGAAAACACAGTAGTTGCACTGAGTGAAATCATACTGAGGAAGATTTAGCACATTTAGGCACACTGAAGAAATTTGAATCATTTTACATTATCTGAGTGAACATTCAGACTGTGCTGCTAGTTGAAATGAGATTCCATTTAAATTAGATTAAAGACGACTCCATTTTACTATGAGAGATGTTTCTGTGCCTGTCCTTGTGACAATTCATGTTCGTATCCCACAGCTTTCAAGGGGCAAGACAGAGGAACAGGTTAATTTCTTGGATTTTTTTTGGACTCATACTTCAGTTCTTCAGGAGGTAACATTGACTCTGACTTTGTTTAGACTTTGTTGACTGCAAACAGAATTCCTTACATTGCCAAGTATTAAGACAAGCAGTGTGAGAGAGCACCTCCTTTCTCCCACGTACATGGCAAGGGAAGGTCAGCTGAGATTGTCCTGGTTTCAGCTGGGACAGAGTTAATTTTTTTTTTTTTCCTAGTAGTTGGTATAGTGCT
>JAYKAV010000064.1:18321-38385 GCA_035582835.1 Phoebastria nigripes | reverse complement strand
AGAAGGAAGGGGGGGACATTTGGAGTGATGGCGTTTGTCTTCCCAAGTAACCGTTACGCGTGATGGAGCCCTGCTTTCCTAGCGATGGCCGAACACCTGCGTGCCGATGGGAAGTAGTGAATGAATTCCTTGTTTTGCTTTGCTTGCGTGCACGGCTTTTGCTTTCCCTATTAAACTGTCTTTATCTCAACCCATGAGTTTTGTCACTTTCACCCTTCCGATTCTCTCCCCCATCCCACCGTGGGGGGAGTGAGCGAGCGGCTGTGTGGTGCTTAGTTGCTGGCTGGGATTAAACCACGACAGAGATTCATACAAGCCAACAAAGGGGATGGAAGAGACCTTACTTAGCATGAAATGGCAAGCAAAGTAGCATTTGCAGGAGCATACATATCTAACTCCAGACTGCAGGAAAGTTCCTGCTGCTCTAGTAGATGCACCACTTCACCTATTTTTAAGCCCTTACTCCTTCAGAAATAAAAGATTACAGCTGTCCATCTGTGTTAATGAATAAATTTTAGGGAATTCTTTTGTCTTTTTTATTAAGCAAGAGCAAACTAAGTTAGCAGCTTTGCCAAGCAACAGTTGGCTCATTTGTACCATTCAATCTCTATGTGCTGTATGTAAGATTAATTTAAGCATGCAAAAATGGATGAAAATCCATTTGTGTCAATTAGAGAAGAAACTTCTGAAATACAAAAGGGAGAGAGAATGAAAAAGGAACCTAATATTAATGAACATTTAAAAATTCCACTCAGTGCTTGAGGTGCCATTGATTAACCTGCCTAGCAAGCAGTCCCTTAGTGTTCCCAGTTTGAAGCCAATTGGCTTTTTCTTTCAGACCAGGGCTTTGTATGCTCAATTCTGTTCTCAGTTACACTGGTATATATTAGGGGTAACTCTGCTATCTTCAAAGGAATTATCCTATTCACACCAGTGTAACTGAGATTAAAATTTGCCCCTCGGAATTCTATAAAAAAAGGTTGAAATGTTACGGGGAATTCTATATACTGTGTGAATCAATTCCAGCGAAAACATGCTTTTAAGACAGTGTTAGTTCCTTATACTATTAGAAACAGTTCTTTGTTGTCTTTAAAACCTATTTTTAGTTGATCACAGATTTTTAAATTGGCACATGTTCTTGTCAAAATATGCTGCTCTAAAATTAATTTTCATTGAGGAATGTTTCCCTGAATATTGCAATCAATTAAAAACATGCTAATTTACACTCCCCAAGGCTAGATATCTATATTTAATCTTTTCAATACTTTCTAACACTACCAGCAATTTTCCTCTGAACATTGGAGTAAATACAGGGAAACCTGGGAGCAGATTTCAAGTAGTCTGTAATGCTTTTTCTTAAACAAACAATGAGAAAATTGCTAATTAATATTTTCCATTTTTGTGCACAAGCTGTGAAATTGCACAACTAGCTGAAACTAATGAATCACAAAAACTCTCAATCTTGAGGGGAGTGAAATACACTAAAATTTAGTACTTGTAAGTCTCAACTACATAATTCTCACAAACAATGAATTCATCAGAGTCACAAATATCCAGATACGCATTCATAATATAAGTTGCAGGTGCAAAAATGCAAGTGTAAATTTTGCTGATAGACTTGCAAATGGAGCCTTTTAGGAAAATGGTGTTTTATATATGCAAACGTACAACTGTAGGATGCCTATTAATGGAATACCAGTTTGAATACACATATAGGACCTTGTTTTCAATTGCTTGTCACTTTGCCAGACTTGTTTTAATAGAAATTTCTCTCATGACTGACTTGACAAAAACTCAGTGGATTTTGGGAACACCATGTTTACATTTTAATCCCTACTAGACTGTAGTAAATCTAAGCATACTTACACAGGGCTAAGAAAGACTTTCCTTGCAATTCCCATTTATTTTTGGCGAAGAATGATATAACTGCATTTATGTTAGAATCATGCAGGGAACATTCCCAACCATTGGAACATAATCATCTATGCTGTTAAAAACTCTCCGGTGCAGTTCTGGCTCTGGGTCAACTATGACTTTCCCAGACAATTGCCATGCACAGTTGGGAGTTACAACAGGCCAAGGACTAGTCCTATTAGGCAGTTTGGATGATGTCACCCTTGTTGGAGGGGGAAAGAGTGCAATAGCATGGATGTGGGATGCTCTGTTCCAGCTGGCCTCAGTCCTGAGAATGGTCCTGGGAATGTTTAATTTATGAGTATAGATGTAGCCTTCGGTGCCAAGAGGAGGAATTGAAAACAGCTGTCCTATGCTCTCAGTGCCCGAACTGCCAAACATGGGTAATACAGAGAGGCAAGAAATTGCCAAAGAACCAGGAAGGAAAGCATGAGACAGATGCTCTGTTCCTGGGGTTGCTTGAGGAGGGAAATAACGGGATTGTTTATGTCTGGAATCTTGTTTGGGTGAAGAATGGGAGCAATGGTTAAGACAGTAACCTTTGATATGCAGGCAACCAAGGTTTAAATTTATATTCTGCCTGATTCAGGTCAACTACTAGAACTACTTAACAACTATGCCAAGAGATTCTCTGCAAACTGCTTTCAGTTTTTCCTGCTGATGCTGTTCCATTTTGTTCAAAAGACAAAGTTGTTAACTGGGACAGGAGAGAGAAGGGCCTGGAGTAAAGGCCAGGTGGTGCCAATAGCAGACTGCTGAGCACTCTGCTGTCCCTGTGCTAGGTATTACTATGACCTAGCAAAAAAGGTACAGTCTAGTCTTAAATAAGGCTTAATTTCATACAGTTTCAATATTTTCTGTACAATCAATAGCACATGCTTCCTTACACATAATTTAGGGAACAAAACTAGGTCTGAATGGTTTGTATACAAGATTCTATTAATTTTTCAATATTATTATTTTTTGTATGTTCATTTGACTCTGTCAAAGTGCAAATACATCATTTCTTTCATCTTCTCCATAAAAAGGACTTTCTTCAGCTCTTTCTGACATGCAAATGGGAGTATATTTACCTGTGAGTGTGTGCGTTTTTCCTACAGTTAGAAACTTTAACACCATTCTTCTTGACTTCACCTTCTGCAAGGTAAGCAGGAGATAGCACTGATGTTATAGAAGATGTGGTTCTCAGCAGTTGTGGAAACCTGTTCCTGAGTTTTGGAGGCCAACAAAAAGAGGAAGAATCAGCAGTGCATACTACTCATGAGCACTAACCCACATGTCTAATCTAACTGCAAATCCATCAGGCTTAAATTAATTTTAAAATAATATATAAAGATTCTAAAAAACAAATCTGATGCTTTCTTGTCCTCTTCATTATTTCCAGCTTTATTTTATGGCTCCAGACAGATGGCTCCAACAAAAAATAAATGATATCCATATTCACTGAATCCTTACTGATGTGAAATTACTCACATACATAACAATTACAATGTTAGCCCTACTGTAACAGGAAACACCTGTCCCACAATTCATTTTTGTCTTTCTGCCTCCTGGCTTGCAAGATACAGATTTTGTCAATCTTTTCCTATGCCATGAATAATACTTGACTAATCTTTAAAAGTCAGCAAAATCATTGAGGCTGAGCCTGGCAGAGGCTGAACTCAGAACTCACAGAGTAATTGATTGCTTTTGCAGCCTAAGTAGTACTTACTAGTGTTTTATCTTAAGCCAATGAGTGAATACATCCTGCAGAGAAACTATCTGATCCACTGACAAAATAATTCTTTCTGATCTTTCAATGAAAAAGCCTAAGGAAACAGACTTTTTTTGCAAACCTTGTTTAAAACTTAGCAACACTGTGAAATAAGCATGTAGTATTGTTTCTACTTCCAAATACCACAGTGACTCCGATGTAAGAAAAGTGATTTTCCCAGAGAAAATGGCAAACTGGCGAATCACACCTTGCAGTAACAGTCTTCAGACTGGTGGCTGGAACAAAAACTGGAAAAGTTAAAATCTGTTGAGGTTAAACTGAAACAGAAGTTTTTGGATAAGGATATGGGAAATTCAACAAAACAAGATAAAGTGACAAATTTTGCATCAACTTAATGTTCATTTGACTTAAAAACTGAAATTTTTTGGTTTTGTTTTCCCTGCTTTTAGTTAGTTGCATTCTGTTGAGGAAAATCTTGAGTGCTATTTAAAAATGAAAAGTTGCACAGCTTTGAAAAGGTCAAAATAAATTTTGGTAGCATAGTTTGGAGAAATGAAACCTTTCCTTTTACAAATACCTACAATTTTTTGTTTGTTTGCTTTCTGGCCAACTTTGGCTGAATGTAACTTGGGTTCATTAACAGTTACAGCCCAAACTAAAAGTCCAATTTTCCCAAAATTTTATATTTTTTCACTGAAAAGAAAGTGTCCAACTGTATTTCATAGTTCTAACTCTCATCCCGTATTTGAGCTGCTGAACTATAACAGCAGAAAGATAAGTGTTTAAAAAAAAAAAGAATAAAAAGAACGTTATGGTTCAGAAGATATAGGAATCATCTGCCAGTTTCAGGTGGAAACGTGAAATGTTTAGTTGAGCTATTATTGCATGAGACTTCAGATCTGTAGAAGATTTAACAGTGTAGGAAGGATAGATATTATTTTAATGATGGATGTAACAGAATTGGTGCTTTCATTAACTTGTTATTTCATTCCTTTTTTTTTTTTTCCCCCCTACCTTTCCAAGGTATTTCTTAAGAGTCCAACCCTCCTCTTCAAAACTCTTAATTTTTTCTTCTTTGTGTTATCTAAAATGCTGGTAGAAATACTTCCTGATGACATGTCCTTCCAAGTTACAAAGCAGTGAAAATTGCATATAAGACTATGACACAATAAGAATTTTTCATGCTTTAATACATTTAACACAAATTTACATAAGAATCTTTATGTAAAACCTGGAATAAATCTCTCCCAGAACTTAACTTTGAAAATGGCCTTCAACAGAGTCTTACAAAACATGAATAAGAAAGAAGGCAAGGGTGAGCTTTCTTCAGTGTGCTTGCCAGATTTTAGAAAGCCTCTCCAACATCTTGATGCCTCTCTCACACAGACTATGACACACTATCACTTCTCTAGTTTTCATATCTGCAAAGAGTTAAATTTTCACAATTTCACCATTGTTGATAAGAAACATCAAATCTATTCTTGAGTAAAAAATCTCATTTATGGATTTATGTTGCTAGAGGAGCAGCCTTTCAAATGATTGGTAAAGCTCAAAAGTAACAGAAGATTCAATGGTTTGTTTTTTTTCATAAGGGCTACAATCTTATTTTTCACTTTTTTATATATTTCTTTTACACTTTCTCATGTGGTGTGCTGAAGCAGAATAGGTGTTATGTTTTAGTCTGGAATTAAATGTATGAATAAATAAGTGAATGAATTCTGTACAGTGCTGCATTCTCTAAGGATTCCTGAGGGGTCTTTTATGCTCCAGGCTACTGTACTGTAAAAGTATACTCCTGAACTCACTCTTTTCTGGCAATACATACCTTTATAACATTCAGGGAGAATATCCCTTGCATTATGAGTCCACAAAATGGCTGATGAGAACAACAGAGACACAACTATGCAGGTAAAGCAGGACTGAACACGTGCACTGGGAGAGAGAGAGGGGATATGTATCCCTATCCCTGTCCTTTGCAATCCTTCAGTTCTACAATATTCAAAAATCCAGCCGAACCTCTAAAGGGACGTACTATTTTAAGTGATACTGCTTGGGGGCCATCCCTTTTATATTTATCCATACAGACCTGTAGACAGGAAGTAAATATCATTTAATTTAACATACTATGGTAGCAGATGTACTTTTCAAGAGTGAGTCCTGCTTTGTGTTAGGTAGCCTTCCTTTGGCCAATCCAAACCTGTAAAAGGGCTCAAGTTCACTCTGGTACTTACTGTGAAGTGAACTGGTTAAAAAGATGAAAAGCACATCTTCCCATGTAATACCATGACATATAAGCTTTTGGCAATTAATTTCTCGGCTGTTTTCAATTGTGCAACTGATCAGAAGTAGCATAAAGCAGGAAATCAAGATGCAGATCCTGGGGAAAGTGTGATATTAAAAAAAAAAAAAAGATTTACCTCTATCTGTTTTTTCTTTCTTTTAAGCACACTTTTGTCAGTAATTTAAAGCTGAATGCAGGTTCCCTATGTTGTAATATATTAATGAAAGTACTCACATGTTTCCTTCATTGTTAAAAATGCCGTCTTATATGTCCTCAGTGTAACAAAACCTCTTAACATCCCTTTGCAGTTCTCACACCATAAGAATGCGCAAAGTGTCATATTTGACAAGCAGTGCAACATGGAAATTAATCCATTGATTGCTATTAAAGTTGTGATTCTTGACCACAGAGGCTAATATTGAGGTACAGAAAAAAACCTGTACAATAAGGTTATAAAATGACCCTCACTTAAACCTTGAAATAAGTGCTACTGACCTTCACTGGAGCTGAAAAAAGTTTCAAACAATTTGATGATCATGTTTTTAAATGAGCCTTCCATTACAATATTTAAAATTAGACTTTTTAGGCAGAAGCAGAAATGTCCCACTAACTCTGTTCAACCTTCTGAGCCTGTGAGGTGAATTCTATTTGACTGATTTCAAATGGACTGTGTCCTTCATATCAAAACTTGTTAATCATGCTCAACTTTGAAAGTGATTTCTACCTCCTAAGTTCTGTGTGAACCATCTGCAAGTCTTCCCAGCTGCCTTATAAGTGTGCCTTTGAGACATTTTACTTTACTTCAAATATTGTTGAGTCCTGGTTTTAGAGAAGGGGAAATTATTTGGTTAAACATTGAAACCCAAGTAGTTTAGATTCACTGTGCAGACAGTAGTTAGGCCACAGCAAAGCTAGGTTACTGTAACATTTTATATCAAATTGTGCCAATGCCAAAGGTGATCCATTATATGTTTTCATATGTGATTTCATTAGAATAACGTCAGCATTTGCTGAATTAGTTAATTTTATTCCCCTTTTATTCAGATTCATAGTATATGGGCCATAAAGATCAGTCATGTCCTGGGAACATTGTGAAAACCCATGGGAAGGCAGACTGGCTTTGCTACCTGCCACCACAGCAGCAGCTGACAATATTTATGAGATCAGACACCGATTATTTGCCTTAGAGGTACAAAATTCTGCTTTTTAATCACCTGCAGACCATTTCAGTTCAGCTATTGGGCACCGCTCACACTCAGGAAACCAACAGATAAACGGTAGTCGCAGCGGCGGACCACCTGATAGAGGGCAACATTCGGCCCTCAGTTACATTAACAGGTGCAGGACAGTGTCTGTTAATTGCTTAGTGGTACAACAGTCTTGTTTCTTCCAAGGAGCCATAGGAGCTTCTGATTCATCTGGCTTACCCCGTCTCCCATCCCCCAATTGTGGGTGACAGCAGAGGCAGAGATTTCCTTAGAACTACAAGACTTTAAAAAAAATTGACACACAACCCATATGTCACGTTGTAAAAAATGCAAAATATGCTGGATCTGTAAAAGCGGCACACCAGGCCATATGCTTCAGACAGAACAGCTTGCATACGTCTAGGCCTCTACACTGACTTCAGGAACTGAAAACAGTGGCTAGTCTACTCCGCACTTTTCCACTTGTTAAATTTGTTTTGCTAAAGTCAGGTTTACATCTGAAGCCAGGAAAAAAAAGAAAAAAAATCAGTCTTTATCAAAAGCTTGACGCTGATGATTGGCTGCTTATTTTCTGCATTGCTTTGATCAGTCATGCTGTGACCAAGTGAAGTGGAACAACTGCAAGATTTTCCAGGATAGGTGTTCAAATCCAGAGGTTCAATCCACAATGAGAAACAGGGGCCCAGTGTTCAACATCAGGAGAGTTCGGCATACCGGTGGTGGTGTGCTCTGTGTAGAAAGTGACACTCTGCCTGTTTTTGCAATCATCTCAAACACTTTCCTGGCACTTCCTAAAAGGCTAAGCAATGTTAATTCTTTTACTCAGACCTAATTCCCACAACATTATCTTTCACACAACAAAACCTGCATGAACACTGCATTAAAGGTCTGTTTCAGTCTGGCAAATGCCAGGAAATTCTAGAGTCGTTAACCTTCCTTATCGTGCACAGTGTTATGGAGGTCTTTGAACAGCAGGATACTTCACATACAGTATCCTATGTGGTATAAGAGCTAAAATATGCACAATTAAGTAGGTTAATATTCAGCTTTAACCTCTTTGTTTTAATGATGAAACATCAACAGAGCAGTTGAAAACTCCTTTTTATATATGAACAGTGCAAATGTTCGCACATTTTGGACTTTCTGCAAAAACAGTCTTTTGAAGAAAATATGCAAATTCAGAATACATCTAACCTTGCTATAGTAAATCCTTACTGAAAAGAGACAAAGAATTTAAACAGTAAGTTTTTCACTTGTGTGTGTCCCAAACTCCTCATAAAACAAAGTGACCATTTTCAACAGCGTGCAAGCCAGCTTCCCAAATGCTATGTGAATTTTGCAGAATCATTTCCCTCAATTAACGACTGCCAAGTCAAGATATATTTTCTACAGGACATCAGCCTGGATGACATTATGGTGTCTTCAGGCTTTAAAGCCTTATGAATCTGCTGTTACTGAAATGAAATCCTAAACTCCCAACTTATGGTTGCAAACTTTATTTTTGCATAGTATCTTCACCTCACACTGAATGAAGGTTGCTTCTTTCCCAGAAGGAATAAAGCAAAGCTGGTTTTGTTTGATTTGGCATTTTTTTCTTAAACTCAGGGCTTGATCACAAGTCCTCTTGCCACTGCAGCTGTGTCAGTGAAAGATTTCTCCATGCCAGCTGCTTGTCACTATGTCCACTGGGAGGTTTTCATCCCCTCCAATCTATCTACTAAGCTGCTTTGCGAATGGTCCCTTATTTGTTGTTGTCAAAATGAATAGTGTTAGCAAAACCCTGCTCCTTAGGCTAACTTCGCAATTTTAGACTGAAATAGGTCAAAGGATACCCATACAAACTGGTCATCTAACAGATCTGAGGGAAAACTGCTATCTCATGAGGGGTGGAGATGTGCAGTTGCAGCCTGGCTGGCTGAGGCAGGAAATCCCTCCAGCAGACATGTTGAATCCCTTCAGTAGGATATATGATCAGCCTCTTCCTCTGTAAAATCCATATGGTGCTTTCATATTGCCATAAAAGTTTGAAAGGAAGTATTCAGAGTGGAGCTAATTTTAACTATTAGGGAGTAAGCACACGGATCACTAAACTCTGTCCTGAAGAGGATCTCTATGTCCCTAGATGATGTCTGCTGTGCAATAACAGTCAGCCTCAAACATATTTTACGTATAGCTTTGAAATAAAGACATCAAACAAAGTAACATCCTATACAGTCATGAGAATCCTGTCAGGAGATTTAACAAAATATCTCTTCTGTTTGTATGATGGTGGTCTAATAATCTCTTGTTTACCTAGATGTGTCTTTAGTTAGTAGACATTGTCTCTACAGCTTTTATTTTCCCTGGAAAAGGACAGACATATATAAAAGTGGATTTTTATACTAGACATCAAGTATTAGATTTATTTTCACCTCTTAAATAAATCAGATTTTTTTGTTTCAGTTACTTGTGTTCATGCAGGTAGCATGCATTCTGTTTGAACAAATAAATTAATTAAAATTATAAATAGTAAGGTAGCTAGTTATTTTGATTTTCAAAGAAGAAAAAACATCTCATGTTTTCCTTGTAATTGCAGGCAGAATTCAAACAAGTTTTTCAAACCTATCTAAAAAGACACTAAATCTATCATCATTACTAATGTAAGCCTAGAAGTTTCTTCCAATAATAATAATAATTATTAATTGACCATTCCATATGGATATCACAACATGTGTATTCTAAAAGGTCTTATAGTGGGGTAACTCAGTATCTCCTGAAAGTAACAGATATAGTACACAGTTTACATACGTGCCTATATTTTCTAATGCTGTCAGTAGAGTTGTGTGTCACTCATAGGACATAGGTATGGTTTTTCCAGGTTGTTTTATTTTAGATTTGACAAAATAACAAAAATGTCATATTGTTTTAACATTAATTTCCTTAAAATACGTTAATATTTAAAGATACCTATGCTGTTTTGTCACTCAACAATAGTGATGTATTAGTTTTGGCAAGTATATTTCATGTACCATTCATTATATTCAAGGGTTCCAAAAATTATACTGCTTAACCTTTTGTTATATAGATATAAACATCCAGTTGCCTTTTGTTTTTTAATTCTTTAAAGTTGTACTGAGAAAACAGATGAAACAAATTCTATATTCTTGTAGTTATACTGGAAGCACCATTTCAGTTTTGTTCTCAGGAAGAGGCACTCTTCAATATAGCACCCAGGTATTTCTGTATTTTCCTAAGTTCTCTGAACACTGACTTGTTTTTATGACATTGCTAGTTATTGGTTCGTCATTCCTATTTAATTTTTTCACAAGTTTCTATTAACAGTCTATGAAGTTTTGCTTTCCAAGAGTTGTATCTCTGGAAGGGAGCTGAAATTAAATTCAAGTGTTAGCAAAACAAAACGAAAAACATGACTTGAGAAAGTCAGTGGCCCTAGCTAAACCTGCATGCCCTAAGATTCAAGAACATAAACTAAAGCACACACTGCAATAATGCTGAATACAGCTATTTCTGTTATGTCCAGGGAAAAAAATCAACCAGATGTCGTCTGTGTTTTCTGAACTGAACATGCCAGTTACAATGAAGTTTAGAAGGTGTTCTGTTCTTGCTGCAGATGTTGAGTCATTTATAGCAGTGGTTTAAATCTGTCTAGCTTCAGTGGTTACCATCCCCAGTTCTCCATCCCACTTCTCTGCCATAAATTTACACTCCCACAGCAGGGATGTCTGAGCAGGCTGTGAATGGCATGGCTGCTGATGAACCATCATAGTTTATAGACTGTTATGCTAACATAAACCAGCACTAACTTTAATATACTTTACATTAATATGCCTGGCAGGAGATAGGAAGGCAGACTGCAGGAATGGAAACTGTTTCAGCTGTCCCAAATTAATTTGTTCTATATATGAGTCAAAGTCTTTAATGTCTACAAACTATCCAGACGGAAGCTGTTGGAAGATAACCTCTTCCTCTCCACCTCAGATGGAGTCATGGAAAGATACAGAGTAATAAGCTAGCATTTCTGAAAATACATGCATAAGGAAAGCCTTAACAAACTTTTACTTATTTTTGAGAGGAAAGATCATAGTATTGTAGAAAAGTTAGCAACAAATTCATTTTTTCACTGCGTCCAACTATAAAAGTATACCAAGTATTTGAAAATGTCTCTGATACCCAAGTTAATAATATTTGGTTCTAAGATTATTTTTCTTTTTGTGATTAGCCAGAAGATTTTTTATTTTCCCTCAACTTTGATCTTATGACAGTCATCTCCTTTGCCACCATGAGGTACAATTAGTGCTGGTTAGCACTACAATTCCTTGACACCAAAACAGTGTTTAAGACAAGTCAAGAGGTATATTTATTTTAGCAGATTTTTCCTGTGTATTTCCTTGTATAATGTTCAGAGAGTGCCAATGTAATTCTGTGAGACTTTTAAAACGTGGATTTGGGCCTCTGGAACCTGGAAAGTTTGGAAACCACTTTGCCTGCAGACTCCTCCTTTTCTAACGTGGTTCTGGACAGGCTGCAGAGGATTCTGTAGCAGGCATTGCAACCTTGTTGATTCTGGAAACAAATTTGAGCATCATTCCACAACTGCTCTAGCTGTACAATTCATAAAAGTAACCAAACCCATTCTCCTTCTTCTTGTTTATATTTCTGTGTGTGTATGCTTATATTTCTATATGTGACATGCACTGAAAGAGAAAGAAAGAGCAAAAGAAGCTGTGCCAGGGAAGAAAGAGTTTACTAGGAATTTGGGTGGGCATTTCTAAAAAAATCTTCTTTGTATTGCACCTATTTATGGCTTGCTTTTGGGCTTTTTTGTTGGTGGTGGTGCTGGTTTTGTTTTTTTAATTATTCATAAAAGGCTTTCAATAGAGGAGTAAGACATACTGACCATATTCTCATTGTCTCATGTCTGAGCTTTACCAGGCCTACTCCAGGTACAGAGGAATTAGTAACCACTACACTAATTCCTCCCCCATTCATGAAAAGAGATAGAACAAGGAGTATTTTTCTTTCAAATAAGTTCTCCTACATAGGGCTAAAATTGAATGCAACACCTAGTCCAAAGAGCCTAAATAAAGCAACCATTTGCTCAAAATCTTTGTCAAGAAAATGAGTTGTAAAACTGATCATTTTTATTAACAGCAGTGACACAACTGAAGTGGTGAGCTCATTGTTAAAACCATGTAGAGTTCAGTGCAAGAATGGCAGGGGACTGCTTTTGTTTTTACCATGTGAAACCTGAAATAACCTATAACTTCTGTAGCTTAGTCAGCTGGGAAGTTCAAGGACCAAAACTTCACAGAGTTCCTCCACGTTCCTTACATGTTTCATATACTAAGGTGTGAAGTAGGGAGAATGGGTGCAGCAGGAGGTGGCTTTGATGAAACACAGCAAAATCTAGCCCCCCTGCATTTACTAAGAGACACAAAGAGACTAGACCCTAAATCAGTTCCTTACCCTTAGCCTGGTATAACATAATTCAGAGAAACAGCTTGCAGAGCAAAATTTCTTTGAAGAGACTATGCAAGCAGATACTGTACATCTGTGAAATGTCTTCATCTACTACAAAACTGGCAGAGGTAGGATGTCCTGATGTTTCATCTGAATGGACATTGCATAGAAAACTGCTGCCAGGACACACACAGTTCTAAGAGCAATGAAGGGGCAATAATACAGAGACTTTAGGAGAAAGAAGTACATGTACAGATTGCTTGCACCCAGGGGTCATATGACCCAACTCAAGACGCCTGCCACTGTAATGAGATACAACTGTTTTCAATTTAAAATAACACGTGTTTGAAACAGAAAATAGGGAAGCAAAAATAAAGGGAAAATTTGTCTTCCACAAGAAAAAAAGGTAATTTTTCATATTAACTCTTTGTCACAGAGAAAGACAAATGATGCACATTTATTAGCTGAAACTGTTCATTTGGCCTTTAAGCCAATAAACTGAATGAAAGATAATATTGTTTACAAAGTGGGAAATATCTGTCTGAAAAGGGGACTGAAAGATATCTGGCTATATCAAGCATTGTAATGAAAATACAATGTTGAAGATTAAAAAAAAAAAAAAAAAAAATAATTTAAATCTTTAATTAAAAACCAGAAAAATAAATCCTCCATTGTTAGGTAAAATACATATATACAGAAAGCTCATCCAAATCTCAGTGAAGCACTTTGGAAAATCTCTCTTTCAAATTCATTCATAAAGGTGAAGGACTATAAACAAATTGATGCATTTAAAAATTATGCATCATTTATGAAAATAGGTGGTAAGAAGCAGAAGGCAGTATACTTTTGTAACATTCATATTTGTTCTCAATTATGATAATAAAGAAAACTATGCAATTGCAGTATTCTAAAGAATAGTGGAGGTATACATTTTTATAAGACGCCAAGGATTTTCTTCTCAGAAGGATATATTTTTTAAATATCTGTCATTTTGCACAATCCAGTTAATCCCCAAGACAAAGAACGCCCTTATGAACCTTCAAGTTAAGGTATGTTTGTAGGTATAATTTATCAGTACTTAACTCATCCGAGACTGGCAGCAGACTCTGTCAGAGGTAAAAGACTCTTCCTAACCTTTTCTTGAGATTGTTGGGAGAGTTTTAATGAGTAGTCCCAGGAGACCTCAAGATCCTTCTCCAGCCCTCTCCTCTACTGCATAAAATTTTACCAAATAAAGCCGTAGTTAAATGATTCTTTAAAAGTGGTGTCTCAACTTTTTAACGATATACAGGAAATAAAGTAGACATCAGGAACATAGAGATTGGAAACCACTATTACAAGAGGGCTTAGCATTGAAAGGAACAAATAGAACTCATCATAGGTTGATGAAGTATAGTTTAAATAAATCCCAGAAAGGCCCCTTTCATTGATTCGCCACTGGTCAAATTTATTTTGGAAAAAAAAAAGGTACTTAGTTCAGTCTGGTATCCTAGAGAAGGGAAAACAAGTGGAGGAAAACCAAGAGAGGAGAGACATGACTGAAGTAGTGGATAGGAAATTATACCTGAAACCACCTTTTATATACAAGAAGAGCAATTCTGATTTTTTAGGGGAGGACAGGTTGGGGAAAACGGGTTTGAAGTTTTGGGGGAGGGGTGAGAGTTTTTAAGTTAAAAAACTTAAACAGTTGATTTTGAGTAAAGTTGAAATAACTAATCATTCCTGGATAATAGCAATATCTGTGTGAATTAATAGGGAAGATTGAGCTTCAGAATTATCTAAAATGAACAAAGAAAACCCTTAATAACTAGCTGTATGCTGGATGTTCTCTTGTAGAAAGAGGTCTGCATGAAAGGTGACACTGAATCTTATGGTCTTCATGACAAGAAGGGTCACATTCTCTAAAGTAAATAAGAAGGGCTAATATGGAGAGGACTCTCAGGAGGACAATGTGAATTTATTGGTTAGATAGCGCTAGACCGACTTTTTAGTATGAACAGAAGGAAATAGGTGTGAAATAGAGATAGAACCATGAGTCAGTACTACAGAGATAGGTGTTGAATTTGTGTCTTCAGAATGACTCAGAGATAAAATGTTACAGGTGACAGAGATGAGGACAAAGAATGGAAGTCTCACTGAAAGATTAAGGAATGAAAGAGATCAAGCATAAGGTATACTGAAAGAGCTGCTAAAAAGATAGAATGGGAAATTAGAGGGAATGTAATGCCAAATTGAGATACGATTTCAAAATGTGTAGATGCCTTATGATGTTTGAGGTTGCTGATAGCAGGTCAAGAAATACTGGAACTGGGTACTACTGTCTAGGAACAGAACTTCAGAGACATTGATAAGAGTAGAGGCTAGAAAAAAATATGGAAGAGGAAGAAAAAGAAATGGAAATATGGCAGCATCAGAAAAAAATAACTAAGTAGGCAGAAATTACGATTTGTTAACAGGGTAGGATTTCTCTGTAGGCATTGATACTGCTTTGATTGAATGGAAACTCACTATTGATGTGTTAAGGTGTAAGACTGAATCATTTTGCAAGTATTGCTCTGCTCTAGACATACTAGTGAGTTAATCTATCTTAACTGTAAAACAGTTTGGAAGCAAGGATTTTAATTCTGTAAGATTCCATCTATGGTTGCTTTTATGGCTCTACATTGTTCAGGTGTAGCTTAAGGTATGGATATTATAGATTGGGTAGTATTGCTGAAAGTCATTCCAAAAGCTTGCGGTGTTCCCTTTTTTCCCTTGAAATAGTTACATATGTCTAGAAATCAACTCGTGAAAGCAAAAAGAGAAAGAGCATATAGGAAAATAGCATTGTACAGCTTTGATCTGGTGTATCTGAGCACTTCTGAAAATCTCAAAAATAAGGCTAATCTCATGAGATTTCCCAAAAGAAATTCAAATTAGAAGGACGTGAGTTAGGAAGATAGCAAATTCACATATGCAGATGTTTTGATGTCTATTCTAACTGAATTTTATTTCTAAGATGTGAAGGTAGTCCATGTTTTTTATAGAATATAGATTTTTATAAATTTAGAGAAAGTATCTTCTTCCATTGTAAAGCAGTCATGATCTGTTGCAGAGTAAATAGAGCAGGTTTGGGGTTTCCTTTTCAATTCTGCCACTAGCTTACCATACAACTAGTMAAAAGTTTTGCAATCTGAATAGACAAATTGGCCTTCTCTGTGAATGAAGACAGTACTAACCTCCTATGTGAAGTGATTTCATAATTACTAACGAAGAGTATTATGTAACATGTAGGTATGTTTATTTGAAGCATTAGATATGTATTTGCCAACTCTGGTTGTTGCATGGGAAATTCTCACTGAAAATGCTATTGCTTTGAGTGATCCCCTAAATTCTCATATTGAAACCAGCCACAGGAGCAAAATTATTTACTATTTCAAAGGAACATTTCTACAGCATATCTTACTACTGATGGATATCACTGGGCTCCATCATGCTTATATAACTTATTTGCATGAGATGACATGTAATTGCATGATCCAGAATAGCACTCAGATAGTACTACCCCCTCACTCATGTTTTTTTAGGTATGCTTTTAGAGAAGCAAGAAGAGTCCAGTTTCCATTGATGCTGTTTGTCTGCTCATTTCTAGCCATGTGCATTTCACACATCTAAGTGCATGCTATTTTCCTCCCTTTGTAACAAATACCTCCATACAGAAATAACTCCTACTATAGCTGTTATAAGGGCATTTAACCCATTATGTTATTTTTCTGAATAAGCATTGCTCAGTGGCAATAAGGGTGACCTAATTTAAGCCCTCAGTGTGCATTTATAAAATATTTGGCACAAACCTTAGGTGTTTATGGAGCTATTGGCAAAGGTCATCATATAAAATAATGATGAAATTAAAGCATATTGCTGTATATCAGTCTCTTCAGAAAAACAATTTAAAAATAATTGATCTATGATATTCTTAGATCTATTTTTGTTGGGTTTTTCTACAAGTAAGCTCAGACTTAAAAATGTTATTTCTCTTCTGTTTACAACCCAAGATTCCCAATTCTGACTTAAATTAATGATTCATATACAAATCCATTTACACTTTTTTCTACTACAGTAAGTAGTAGTTTAAGTCTGAATCATGCGCTTGAATGTTTCAATTATCATTCAAGACTAATGGGTATGAAATATGCTTGTGTTGGTGAATTTCAGCAGAACTATCTCTAGGAATGCTTTATATGCAAAGCAGAGATATTAATTTTATCATACTAACTTTGCCACATTGTGTATTAAAATAAAATAACATTCTGGGTCAGAGCCTCTACAATAGGAAGATGACACTTAAATGTTTGTTTAAAACTTGTATTTCAATGGATATTAGCCATTTAAATATTTATATTGTCATAGTGGTGGTTCTGTGCTGTATAGAAAGAAAATTACAGGGCAAATTTTCTTTTAGTGGATGTTCACTCAGTTAATTCACAAGTTTGATTTGGTTTGGTTTAGTTTTAAGGGAAAAAGAAAAAATTACTTTCATTTCCTCATGGAGACTCTGGAAATGGTTCTAAGTTGAAAGAATATCAGGGAGATAACAAAATGCTGAAACTATAAGAAGATCACTTTGCCTTTTTGCAAATGCTGGATTTTTTTCATGTTTTTTCTTACAGGTTGTAACATTTTAAAATTACACATGAAACCAAATCTATCTTCTCTTCACATTCAACAATTTCATTGGCTCAGACAAGATATGAAAAACTGGACCTCAGTCAAAAAATTCAGACCTGGACACCCATAAGCTCACCTTCTGAGCCATGGTTTACTTCTAAGTGCAGAATGAGGGAAAGTTGGGCATGAATTCAGAGAGAGCATAGGTGGATAATCTCAACAGAGGATATGTTTCAAACCGTCTCCTGCATGGACTTAGGTAATTTTCCCTGACCTCTAGCAAGATGCCTCGCTGAAGCTGGTGCTCAGAGCCTCTGAACTGCTTCCTACGCTTACCCTTACCAGGATCCTGAAATCTTTATCAGGTAGCTAAAAATAACTTTGACCCTGTGTCTTTGGTTGATGCTTTTCTAGTTCTCCTTTAAAAACTCCAGAACTTGCCATTCTGGTTGACTTAGAGTTATTTTATAGGAGAGTTTTTAAAATCTATTTGGTTTGCTTGTTTCTTGTGGATCCAAATTCTGTTGCCAATTTCATATGTCATTCACACTTCCAAGTGTCAAAACTGAAGTTAACATCTGGCTAAATATTTCCAAAATTATAATGAGAGTCAGTCATGATATTCTTCTCAAGGACAATATAATGAGCATAATACAATGAAACTTATGTAATAGACATAGTTTAAATTACTAAATATATGTATTAACAGAAGATAGAAATAAATGTCACTACAGGCCATTACATCAGAAGTATTCTACTACTTTTAGCTGCACCTATGCTGTCCTATGCTGTGCATTGCCACTAAGAACCTTTTGAAGCCAAAATCCCTCATTGGCCATAACATCCAATCTTTGACGCACACATGAAGGTATCAAGAGAGGAACCTAAATATATAGTTTTGGTTAGATTTTGCAACATATTCTTGTGTGCACCTTCAGGTAATCTGTATAGCTTTATCATAGGGAAATTACTACCAGAAGAAGTCTCAAAATCAGCAAAAGGTATTCCAAAAACCAATATGGTGTCACTACTCCACCCAACTATTCCTCACTGTTTCCATGGCCTTATGTTGAAACACACTTTCTCAGTCACTGTCCTACAGGTGTGTCCAGCCCTGCTATTTGCTGTCCTGACCATGATATCACATACACATCAGAAGTCCCCTGATTAACTGAAGAATCCTTCAGAAGAATCACTTTAAAAAACTAGCATTCATAGCTGATACCAATGTCACAGCCTCTAGCCACCTATACATTTGCAGTTCCATCTTGGCCATCTCTAGCCAGATTTCACCTTGTCTTTTCCCCATGCTATGGAAATCAGTCAGATGCAATGATATCATTGCTTCAGTGGTGCAAAATAGTGCCCTTTCTAGTCCAAGCCACACAATCTGTACAATTCCTGGGCCAGCAATAATATAAAGAGAGATCAGAAACACAATTCAGAATTGTTTCATTTCTCTTGGGATCATATTTATAGGCTCTTTTTCTCCTTTCTTTTCCCTTAAAGAAGAAAATAAAGTGCCTTTTTTTAAAAAGACGTTGGCCCATTTTGTTCTGTCTGTTTCACTTGCCCCAGTCAAAGGGCACTTGAGCCAGGAAGAGTGAGTTATTACCTTCTTTGATGAGATTCTCTGCTATGTAGCTCCATACGCTCTTAGAGGGGTAGCAGAAAATTCTGGGATTGTCTGTGATGGACTCCAGCTTGAGACTTGTTCCTTGTCTTACAGAGTTAGCATTTCCAGGGTCTGGCAGTCTAAACTTTCTTCCCATTAAGTTTCGGATTATCCCGTGGTCATTCAGGAGGGAGATACCACCTTGCCTAAGCATAGGTTTCCTTCCCCTGTACATTTCTCTATTGTAATTTTGATCTTCTTTCTTTGTAATCAACAACAAAATACCGGTTTCAAGGGGAGAAAGATGTTCATGTTGAAGCTATCCATGAAAGGCTATTCATCTTGAGATAATTATTGAAATATTAAGTATTGTACAAATGCAGTGGGGGAGGTTAAATTATCAATATTTAGAGAGTTATATATTTATAAGTGAATACCAAATCACACATGGTATTTCTGAAGTAAGAGTACTCAAAACCCTATTTAGATAAAGCTATCTTTTGTCATTAATGTTATCTGTTTCAAATTACTGGATTGTCTCATAATGAATTATAGCAAAAACCAGGGGAATGTTTTCTCTAAACATTCTACATAATTATTTTAATTTATATTGGGTTTTATGTTGTCAACCGGTGTGTTGCAACTTCTTATGATATTAAACATGAGAAGTACATGACCATAAAAACAGCAAATAAGAGCTTATGGGGGATATGCTATGTTTCATAACCATATTCAAACTTTAGAATGCATAATACTTTAATTGTCTTATCATAACAATCTCATAGACTTAAGCCCTGAAAAAGATGAAAATTACTTCAAGCATTTTATTCACAATCCTAGTACATATAAATATTTATTTTGACCGAGGAAATAGAGGTAGAAAATAAGGACTCTTCAAATCTGCAAATCTGCTGTGTGCATTCTGTTTTATGGAGATATGGAAAAATGTTGGCACCAATACCATCTGTGGGATACTCTGCTTGTCAGTAGTCACTAGCTGATTATCAAATCATTGATTAATATTTTCTGAACCCAGTGGTTCAGGTGATTATTAAACAGTTTAATCATGCATTCATCCAGTCCATGCTTCCTCATCTTAAGAGGGAATAGAAATGGGAGACCGCGTTAAAAGCTGTCCTGGTTTCAGCTGGGATAGAGTTAATTTTTTTCCTAGTAGTTGGTATAGTGCTATGTTTTGGATTTAGTATGAGAAGAATGTTGATAA
>JAYKAV010000064.1:0-18161 GCA_035582835.1 Phoebastria nigripes | reverse complement strand
GTTTGTCTTCCCAAGTAACCGTTACGCGTGATGGAGCCCTGCTTTCCTGGAGATGGCTGAACACCTGCCTGCCGATGGGAAGTAGTGAATGAATTCCTTGTTTTGCTTTGCTTGCGTGTGCGGCTTTTGCTTTACCTATTAAACTGTCTTTCTCTCAACCCACGAGTTTTCTCACTTTTACCCTTCCTATTCTCTCCCCCATCCCACTGGGTGGGGGGAGTGAGCGAGCGGCTGTGTGGTGCTTAGTTGCTGGCTGGGGTTAAACCACGACAAAAGCCCTTATAAAAGGACTTTTCAAGGTACATTATATTGACTGTTTTCCACTTTTCTTCAAAACCAATGATTTCAACATTGAGGGCAATCAGGTTGGTCACATTTGATCTAACTTTGGTAAATTCATATATTTCTGATACTTTCTTGTCTGTAACATGTTTGGAAATGGTGGAAGTACATATTCTACAATTTTTCCCAAGCTGAAGGCCTGGATCTCTGGATCTTCTTTTTTGCATTTAAGGAGGATGGGTATAATGTTAGCTTTTTTAATGTTAGCTTTAGCTGGCTAATGTTAGCCAGCCAGTTAGGCTGGCTGGTCCTTCTAGGATTTATATTAGGAAATTGTTATCAACACAGCACAGAATCTTCCTGGCTTGCTTGCACTACACTGTGTTGACTTGGTAGATGTCTGGATGGTTGAAATCCCCCATGCAGATGAGGCTTTCCGCAAACAAACAGCAGAAGTCCTCTGGCAGCCAGCCTTCATTCTCTGCATCCTGTTGAGAAAGTGGTTGGTAACAAAAAATCACCACAACAATGCCAGTGTTCTTTCCTCTCCTAGCAATGATCCAGAGAGTTTTAACAGCTATGTTTTTGGCTTTATACTGGAGCTCTGTGTAGTCAAAAAGGTACTTACATAGAACATAAATAGCTCTTAAATGGTGAAAACAGATTTTTTCAGTCCCTTAATTTCATCCTTAAGTAACATTACATACAGAATTGTCTACACAAGTCAGCACTATGAATTGGATTACTGTAACATTATATGCCTTCCCATGATATTCTGAGGTCAGTATTTTGTTTTGTTCGGTTATGTGAGAGTTGTTTGAAAGATTAGGTATATGTATACACAAATGCCTAGAACAACAGGAAAAAACAATTGGCTTTTGATGTCTTTCATTTGTTTAGGGGGCTCCAGGTAGGTCTAAACAGATGGTAGGTTAAACATTGAAAGATGGAAATGTATTGGAGGGAATTAGTTGACTGTGATGTCAGTTCTCTAAGAAAAATTTGACAAACCAAATTTTTTTTTTTTTTTTGCCTACGGGTAAAGTGAAAGGCACTGGTTCAGAGGAAGTGCTAATGGAATTTTTAGGCATTTCCATATTACCATATTTACAGAGAGGTGGCATCTTTAAGTTTACTTATTAAAACCTTTTTTCTCTTTTAGGACTGAGACAACTGCAGACAACTGTTCTCTGAAATAGAATGGTTTTCTGAGTTATCTGGCAAAGCAACATCAAGTAATGTTTGCTATATGTCTTGTCTGATATTATTATCAGTAATTATTTATCCATGTACACTTATGCAATTTGTTTATCAAGCATTTAAGTAGAAGTAGTATTAGTATAGTCAACAACTACAAACAAATAGATAAACAGCTTCATGCACTCTACTTGCATGGAATCATAGACTCACAGAATAATTTAGGCTGGGAGGGACCTCAGGTCTTCTGGTCCAACCCCCAACTCAGAGCAGGTTAGAAGCGGATCAGGTTGTTCAGGGCTTTGTCCAGTTGATTTTTTAATAACTCTAGCAACGGGATACACTTCTTTCAATCTCTGAGTTCCTTCATGGTGATTTTTTTCCTGATATCTAATTAGAAGTAGTTTACTGAAGAAGTTTACTTCCATAAATCCAGAACTTTATTAGTATAGCTTTATGTTCTTCCAAACTGAAAAAGGTGAAACACTTGCCTGAGGTAGTGCTATTGCGGTCTGGAAGACCGAGTCATTTTAATGTTACATTTGGCCTCCTAGATTCACAGATGTCAGAATCATAGGGGAAAAAAATAAACATGCATGCAGTTGTCTCACAGTCTGAGAGACTAATACACATGTGCAGATGATATGAGTCTTCTCTGCTTATAGTCCAATTGAGYTCAACGAATATGTTCAAGTAATATAACATAGCTAACCCTACACGTATTGCTTAGGGACAATGGGAAGGCATTTCACTTTATTGTACCACCAGCTGTAGACAAAGCCTTGTCATTTCTGTCTGTCACACATTTTCTTTGCCATTTTTGAAATCACACTTTAGTTTCATCTCCATCTGGGGCAGAAGCAGGGGTGTTGTAATACTGCAAGAAAAACTGCTTTTTTTGGTATTTTTAGCTTGATTGGATGATGAGAGCTCTGAAAATGCCATGACATAGGCTGGTCTTTTGATGGTTATAGAGAAAGTTTGCAGATGCAATAGGCTGACCAACTGCACAGCAAAAAGAAGCTTAGGATGACAAGTACTACATTAGCACAGCTCATATGGGAAATGACATTTTTCTAACAGAGATAGATATGCCCTGCATGCTGCAGCCAAATAGGGATTCTTCAGATCTGTTCTTTGGCTTTTTGAATATGTATTCATCAATTTTATACATGTCATTAGCACATTTTGTGGAAAACAGGAGAAATGATAAATCACATTATGCCCCAACATACAAATGTAAATTAAGAGTTTGGCTTTGTATATGAAACTTAGTAGTTAAACAGCTTACATAAAATGCATGGGAGATAATTGTTCAATGTTAGTTATGCTGAATTAGGTTGTTCTTAGAACAGGCTAACAGTAGAAGTAAGAAATTATTTTACTTTTATTATGTATTAAGAAGCAACCCTATAATATTACTGACCATTTGACCTTTTGATAATTTGCCAAATTTACACTAAGGAACATACATTTTCCTGTCATAGAATCATAGAATCATAGAATCATTAAGGTTGGAAAAGACCTCTAAGATCATCAAGTCCAACCGTCTGCCCAACACCACCATGCCCACTAAACCATGTCCCTAAGCGCCTCATCTACACGTCTTTTAAATACTTGCAGGGACGGTGACTCAACCACTTCCCTGGGCAGCCTGTTCCAATGTTTAACCACTCTTTCAGCAAAGAATTTTTTCCTAATGTCCAGTCTAAACCTCCCCTGGTGCAACTTGAGGCCATTTCCTCTCATCCTATCGCTAGTTACTTGGGAGAAGAGACCGACACCCACCTCACTCCAACCTCCTTTCAGGTAGTGGTAGAGCATGATAAGGTCTCCCTTCAGCCTCCTCTTCTCCAGACTAAACAGTCCCAGTTCCCTCAGATGCTCCTCATAAGACTTGTTCTCCAGACCCTTCACCAGCTTCCTTGCCCTTCTCTGGACATGCTCCAGCACCTCCATGTCCTTCTTGTAGTGAGGGGCCCAAAACCGAACACAGTATTCGAGGTGCGGCCTCACCAGCGCCGAGTACAGGGGCACGATCACCTCCCTATTCCTGCTGGCCACACTATTTCTGATACAGGCCAGGATGCCGTTGGCCTTCTTGGCCACCTGAGAACACTGCCGGCTCATATTCAGCCAGCTGTCAACCAGCACCCCAGGTCCTTTTCTGCCAGGCAGCTTTCCAGCCACTCTTCCCCAAGCCTGTAGCGTTGCATGGGGTTGTTGTGGCATGGGGTTGTTGTGGCCAAAGTGCAAGACCCGGCACTTGGCCTTGTTGAACCTCATGCAGTTGGCCTCAGCCCATCGATCCAGCCTGTCCAGGTCCCTCTGCAGAGCCTTCTTACCCTCAAGCGGATCAACACTCCCGCCCAACTTGGTGTCGTCTGCAAACTTACTGAGGGAGCACTCAATCCCCTCATCCAGATCATTGATAAAGATATTGAACAAGACCGGCCCCAAAACTCAGCCCTGGGGGACACCGCTCGTGACCGGCCACCAACTGGATTTCACTCCATTCACGACAACTCTCTGGGCCCAGCCGCCCAGCCAGTTTTTTAACCAGCGAAGAGTATGCCTGTATAAGCCATGAGTCGCCAGCTTCTCTAGGAGAATGGTGTGGGAGACAGTGTCGAAGGCTTTACTGAAGTCCAGGTGGACCACATCCACAGCCTTTCCCTCATCCACTAGGCAGGTCACCTGGTCATGCCATCATGACCATCAGCCATGCTAGGAAGAAACACAAATTAGTGTTGTCAGCTAAATGAGGTGATTTGAAACGTGGTATCAACAAACAACTTTCCCCTGTTGACATTTTACAGAATTGAGGTGTATGATCATATTCAGAAATAATACAGGAACACAAAGAGGTAATGCTGGACATCTTAGAACCCAAGGCAACTTGGTTTTGTTCTCTCTCTCTTTTTAGCCACTACTACCTCTGTTCACCCTAATATTTCTCTTCTTGATAGCTGCAACTAGAAGGGCTTCAGAACACTTCTCCCAGTATGATGGTGCCCTTCTTTTACGAGAACTCTAGAACCATAGCTAGCATACAGTGACATATGTGGAAGCCTGATATTGACATCTAGGAATCAATTCAATGCCAACTATGAGAGCAGAATAATATTAAAGATGACTATGTTCCAACACTAAATTTAAGCAATAAATAACTTTTATGTAAAACTTTCTACCTTCAGATCACAAAGAGCTCTATAAAAGGAGTTTTTTCAATAGTCATATTTTACAAATGTAAAAGCTGATAAATAGAAAACTAAAGAAACTTGCTTGAGATGATGCCCAAATTTACTGTCTTTTCTGGAAAGGAAGAAAACAAATTTCCAAGAATTGTGCTCCTTTGAAGAAGATTTTGCTTATGTGAGAGTCAGATTCTTTAACTCCTGAATATATAGACAGTTAAAACAGAAATGTGGAAGTGAGACAGAAGCACAACAGTAATAAAGGAATTCTAATGAATTCCATCAAAGGGTTATAGAAAAAGTGCTAATGTTTCAGTTTCACAGTTTAGTCTCAGTCTGCAGCTTTATAATCAACAGGAAGACTTTTTTATCAAAGAAAAGAAAATTATCTTGAACAGCAAAACATTAAATGCAATGTTTACTTTATTAGAAAAAAAATTTACAGCTATAAAGTAGAGTTACATTCAAGTATTGTCACTGTTCCTTCTAAGATAAACACCTTCCTAGCTTTTATTGCAAGAGATAGAAGGGGAAGTTTTACCAACCCAACAATTAACTTATAAATAACATTTCCTGAGATGGTGAATAGGATGTGCCCCTCTGGGCAGTCTAAATGTATTGATGAGATCAATGACTCATGGAGCAGAAGTGCTTTGGGTCTATTTCATATTGAACAGGAATGCAATTATTTCCTTTTTTTCTTGTGTAGTCATCAAGATACTGTTGGCAGAGGAGAAACTGAAACCTATTGTTGCACTGCACTAAGTACTGACAAATAATTTTATTGCTATACTTTTAATTTTTTTTAATTAAATAATTTATAAACTCATTTGGGAATGACTTATGCCTCTTGATAACTAAATTGTAAGAGTACTTAATAGATACTCATTATTTTGTTTAAATATTGTTTTATTAAATGTTGTGAGAGATACAGAAAACCAAATAATTACTGAATTTTAATTTTAATAAACTTAGCATCTACTGCTGCTTAGTTTTATTTTCTCATGCCATGTTAAATGTTTTCTTCATAGTTAATACAATTTGAGTACTACATGAAAAAACAATGCCTTAGATTAACATTTCTCAAAGACTGTTTGAAATATTCTGTGTACCATTCAGGACATTTTTACCTATCACTGTAGTATATGAGAACTTACTATATGGAATTAATGTCATTAGTGAAGTATTTTCTGAACTTGTAGGAGTGGTTGGCATGTTTCCTTTTTCAAGAAGATAAAGACTTTTCAAGAAAAAGACTTGCCTAGGAGGAGGAGAAAAAATTCCAGAATGTGAAAAAGAAGACTTTTTTAAAACTGTGTATGGTGATCCAGATTTAAATATTATCTATCAGACAATATCCCAAGACATCGCATAGGTCTAACAAATGTCTTCTTTAGGTGGTGGAAAAGTGGAAAAAGCACATCATTTATTTTCAAAAGTTTCCCCCCTATTTGCAAAGCATTATTTGTCTGGCTTAGTTTCAGAACCAGAAATACAAAATCAGATTTCTTGTAACGTTATCTAACAGTAGCTACAGTTTTAGTTAGTAGAAAAACTCTTTCACACCAATAGTAAATTGCATGGTTTAAAGAGATTGCCTATCAAAGATGAACTTTGATGACGTGTATTTGTACTTTGTTAAGAAGAGAAAGCTTATACACAAAAGTGATAAAAAGAAATGTTTAAGTAAAAAAAAGAAAAAACAACAACAAAAAACCCCAAACATTCACAATTGCCACTGTTTTCTAAGTCAGTGAAAGATTTACCGTAACTCTAAATAATTCTATTTGCCATAAACTCAAGCTGATGGCAGCGTCTTTAAATAGATGTCTCCTTTGTAAGCCATATCAGTCCTGACAAAAGCTAGTGGGCTCGAATATTGGCAGCTTTCCACTGAACAATGAAATAAAGGCACAATTTTATCCTTAAATTAATATAAGAAGGTCATGTCTGTTGTTAGCATACAACAATATAGAAGCACATAAATTATAATCATAATATGCTCAAGAACAGTTCATAGCTACTCTATAATTAGCTCTTTCTTTGCCTTTACTTGTTTTGGATGATATCTTCAAGATTTTTATATATAAAACCTCTTTCAAGATAGATTGCAGTATGTAAAAAACTTTACCATTTTATAAAAACTTAATTTAATACTAAAACAAGTCTTTGAAAGTCATTGCATTGATGAGCAATAACGTGGTTGTCCAAAATAATTGTCAAAATAACTATTTATCACCCTGGAAACCACGCAGTGAAAACTATAGGAGGGTACAGACTGTGACCCCTAAGACTCAACAAACGTGGTTACTTATAATTCATAAAACTAATAGAGTTATCTAAAATCCATTCTCAAAAGCAAATGATCGATGACAGATATTATTATTTACTCTCATCTTTAGTACTTTTAAAAGCTCATAACTCTCCATTTTTGTTAATATCATTCTCAGAAAAAATATTCTTAGAGGCAAATCCCAGGAAGGAATTCCCCATAATTTTCAAATAGCAAGAAGCCTTTTCCTGCAGAATGATTGGGTTCAAAAGGTTGGAAGAAAAACACAATTTCTTAGAATTTATCAGTGTTTTAGAAACTATGGTGAACTACTTCATGGTTTTATGATATTTTTGGTCAACTTAACTGTGTTTAGGTTTGATGAATAATGGCATACAGCTGCCATGTTTATGTAAGATATAAGGTCCTCTTTTTATGCACTCAAATTTAAAGAAGGGGTCAGCTTTGTCAGCCAGGGAAGAGTGGTAAATGTCAGGCATTATTTTTTCCAGATCTTGTCCTTACATTCAATTCTGTTTTCCAAAAAAAGTAAAAATCAAAAATCTGATTGGTAACACATTAGGTAATAATTTTCATGAAGTTTAACATGGCTTTAATCAGCCTGGAAGTGAAAACAGCTTCTCTTCATTTCTTATTCTTAGGTTATATGACAGTCATTCAGCTGCTAACCCTTTGCAGTCTCCAGTGCTGTTATCTTGTCGTAGCCTCTAAAAAGCGAATGAACAAAAAATGAGAGCTAAAACATATAAAAGTTTAAAAAACAACTCAGTGAAATTTTTCTCAATAACATAAAAAAAAGGCTAGTCAGAGAAACAGAGGCAGGATCTGGTTTCTGGAGAGAGAAAAGAAGTATATTTTAAAAATCTTTTAAATCAGAATGTGACTTAAATTTTTACTCTAACAGGTCCAGACAGCCAAAACAGACTGCCAGTTTCATAATAAAATAGCATATGAGAAGACATACTATCATTAAAAGTATAATCAAGAACAAATGATGTACACACATTATAAACTGCATTATGGTGGATGGACAGCAGTTTGACTGCAAATTTACTAAAAACTATTAGAAAATTCTAGAGTGTCTCTCGTATCATATTTATAAATTACTTCACTACAGGTTTTTGTATGTGCTTTTATCTTTTATCTTTCATGCTCAGCTGGTAAAAATACAGCACTATATTCTTTTAGCAGTGTACTATTAGCTGGCATCATAAACATGGACAGCAGAACATGACTTGTTTACCTTCTTCCCAAGACAAGTGAGGTCAAACAGTGAGTGATAAATAATGTGCACTATTATTTTAAATTTCTGCAGGAATTTATGATCTAATTCATGGGTAGAATTGCACAGAAAAGACAAAAGCATTAGCTATTACTAATCAAGCCCTAAACAATCAGACTCTGATGGTCTGAATCATTGAATTCTAGTTATTGATTTAGTTGTTGCTCTTAAGTCAGTAGTCATCTCTGTGCACTATGGATAGCTCTCTTCAACGTTTAGGTTCATTTTAAACTCAACTTTGTTAGAAAGCATGTTTGTTATTGAAACCTATCAACAATCAACAACCTATCAACAGCTAACCTGTAGCTGTTGAAAAATAAGAAAGAAAATTTTCAGAAATGTTTATGATTTTATTAAGAACTGCAACTATTGGCTGCTTATAAATTAGTTGGTTTATATTTTCTGATGCTTATATATGTCATGTACAATATAATTCTCACACTTCCTAAGCTGATAAATGGCTCACAGTGTGGTTAATTAACTTTTCATGTGGGACTAGTTGCAGGTTTTGAGTTGGTAAACTATGAAGAATTCAGAGCAGAAACGAAATAAGCTTAGAGAAAGAACAAAATGCTATGGACCTGATAAACTACTTCAGAAATAAGGTTAGGACAGAAGTGAAAAATTATATGAGGCAAGTGAATTAGTATGCAGTTCTGAGAAAGAGTAAGATGCTAGAACAGTCCAATTTGGTTAAATTTATAAGGAAGTTTGGGTTAGAGATTAGATTAGAGATTATAAACTTGTGGATTAGATTGCTTTGCTAGAACCGTAGCATAGGGCTTTCTAAAACTGCAGGTTTAAGTAGTTCATACCCTTCAAGACTTGTTGACTTCTAGACTGAATGTTTTGACATTATATCCACTTTCCAATGAGTTGTTAAGCTAAACCTATCTTGTCACATCCTTGCTAAGGTCCCACCAAAGAGCTCTAACATGTATGTTTGTTGCCATTTTCCTGGGGTATAGCAGTAAACTTCCAGTGTAGAATGAATGGGGAGCTATAATGACTGGAGAGAAAATACTGACTGAGCAGGGGAGGCCAATATATGTTTTGCCCAAGAAATATGTGAGACAGCCACTAGCAGTCTCTAACATTCAGAAATCAAACAGGTGCTTGCAACCACTCAAATTTTTTTCTTCATTCTCCTGGAAATCATTCACCAATGCAGAAAGTTTTCTTGAACTATGAAGGAAGGTATCTACATCCTGCAGACTATAAACTAACTATGAAGCCAAAGATTGATTATTCAGTGTATTCAAGCAGAAAATATAAAAACTTAACTTGGCAAGAGAACTCAGCTGTGATTGTGGAGGCCTTGGCAGGTTTGAGCAGAGGTCTTTTTCTGTTATTCTGCCTCTAGAAGGACTGTTGTAGTGACAGGTCAGATGGTCACAGGGATTGAGAGTCTGTGTATGACCACTGTGTCCCAAAAGCATTTAGGGGTTTTTTTGGTATATTGAGACAAGATGTAACTTCCAAGTGATGCTTTTCTGTAATTATTTTGTTAGGCACTCCCATTCTAGCTGAAAAGAAATCATATTTGCAAACTAGCTAAGGGTCATTTAGAATTGCCTGGCATTTCTTCTCTCTCACAACTTTTTGGAGTCTTCATTCTTTTATTTCTGCTGATAAAGACTGTCAGCTCCTTAGTGGTGTCCATTGCAGGGTGACTTTACAGAGGCGACTGGCATGGCAAGAGAAATTTCTTACTGTTCCTCCTCCAAAGTTTTGAAGAAAAACTTTAATTTCAAGGTCAGTAGTAGACCCTTTCTGTGCACTGGATAGACGCCCATGTTAGATGTCCACACAATCTGTCATGTTAGCGATTGTATGGGAGGGAAAGGGTACAGCAAAGATGACAGCCGAGGCCTTGTAAAGCCAGCTGTTTCTTTAGCTGCTGTATCAGGCAGCTACTGTATGATATAGGCCCATAGGGTCTTAAAAGACCAAACGGTCATAGACAACAGATGCGTATTCTCATCCACTACATATATTTATTTAGGAACTATTTTAATATTTCATTTTACAGGTGTGAGCAAGTTAGCAATCTGTCTCAGCATATTAAAAGTTTACTGCTATTGTTGCTGACTTTTGGCATCCAGGAGGCAGAAAGTATCTGCTGAATCTTACTAACTTAACCCAGTGTTTGTGGAAGGGCAATATGGCAATATTTGGTGATATGGATATCATCTACTGCCTTTCTGTAATGCTAGTGTCTGAGGCAGGTGAATGTACATTGAGGAGATGCTGTAGAGACTTCTGGGATTAACCACATACATAGGCAGTAGATGTATCTAATGATCCTGCATTCTTCATTCTGCCCCTAGAAATGGTGTTAGCCATTCTTAATACGTTTCACAACACAAGTTGGTAGCCAGACTATTCAGCCTATTCTCTCCTGCTTGAAAACTGGAAAGCAAGCACTGATTTTGTTTGAGAATGGATAGGCTGCAGACTAAAATCAAACCATATTACATCTCTCTCTCTAATGCTGGGAGGAATTAGTCGTTAATGGTAAATTAAATGTAGATCAGTGTTTCTTAACACACAAGGGAATCTCTGTATTTTGCACATAGTCCAGCTTTACACTTGCCTCAAATAACTGGTCAGTAGTACTATAATCAGATTAAATTTGTGTGTTTAATTTTATATCATTATTGTTGTTGCTGTTGTTGTTCTTATCTGAGAGACCAAATCACTAGTCCAGGGAACACTGGAAGACCATTAGCCTCCTAGGGCATACACTGTCACACAAAGTTTTCCCAGTTGTTTCAGAAAAAAGTTGCAGGAAAGCAATTGTGGGAAAACCTGCCACACAAAGGCAGCTTATTTCTGTTTCGTCTGTTTAATTGACTTTTGCCCTGAAGCAAGCACATCTACATCTTATCTATAAATCTTTGTCTTTGACATAAGAATAAATGTTTCAATTAATCATTAACGTACCTATCCCCTTCCTGAAATTCTATCCTGTCCTCACTGATAGCCCCTACAGGAAATAAGAACTCAATTACCAATGCAATTTCTATCAATCAGGCTTCTACAGAATAAGCTGCAGTTCAGGGTCCAACAATTTCACAACAAACACGTTATTGCTCTTCTATAACAGTAGGGCTAAGTAGGTTTTCGGGGTCCCGTTGGGGTTTGACAATTAACCATTGGGATGGCTTTAGGGGAACTGCAACTTCCAAACTAATTCATCTCTACCTGGTGTAGTATTAGGAATTATTAATTTTTCATAAATTCTTGAACTACCAGCAAAAAGAAGCACACATGTGTCTCTGTAACTTTTCTTTTTGGAGTATTAGCCGCAGTGCGCATTCTCCATTGATGTGGTGAATACAATAAGTGCTAGCAGGGAGGAATAGCACTGAGACAGGTGCAAAGTAGGGCTGGACATACAGGTAGCTTGGTAATGGCTGCCTATTGCTGGGATCAGAGTGTCTTCCTGGGTTTTGTGTCCCAAGTTTTACTTAGTACCCTGGTGTCTGAAGGAAGCCAATTGGGAGTCCACCATGCAGGAGTCTGATGAGAAGCCTTGGACTTTGACTCAGTCTGATCTTAGTTTGATCACTCAGTCTTCACAGAATCACAGAATAGGTTTAGGGACCTCTGGAGATCACTTAGTCCAATCCCCCTGCTCAGAGGAGGGTCAACTAGAACAGGTTGCTCAGGAACACGTCCAGTTAGGTTTCAAATGTCTCCGGGGATGTAGACTCACGACCTCTCTCAGCAACCTGCTGCAGAGTTTGATCACCTTCATAGTAAAAAAGTTTTTCACATATTTAAATGGAATTTCTTGTATTTCAATTTGTGCCCACTGCCTCTTGTCCTTTCCCTGGGTACCACTGAGAAGGGTTTGGCTCTGTCTTCTTTATTGCTTCCATTGCATATTTACACACACTGATAACCCCTTTCCTCCCAAGCCTCCTCTTCTCCAGCCTAAACAGTCATAGCTCTCTCAGCCTCTCCCAGTTTGACAGATGGTCAAACCTTAATCACCTTAGTGGCCCTTTGCTGGACTTGCTCCAGTATGTCAATGTCTCTCTTGTACTGGAGAGCCCAGCACTGAACACAGCACTCCAGATGTGGCCTAACCAATGCTGATCAGAGGGGAATGATCATTTCCAGGCACCTGCTGGTGATGCTCTTCCTAATTTATCCCAGGATATCATTGGACTTCTTTGTCCAACAGGAACCTCAGGTCCTTTTCYGCAAAGCTGCTTTCCAGACTGTGGGTGCACAATGTGTACTGGTGCATGGGGTTCTTCCTCCCCAGATGCAGATTTTGCATTTCCCTTTCTTGAACTTCATGAGGTTCCTGTTGATGCATTTGCTGGCCTGTCAAGGTCTCTTTGAACAGCAGCACCCCCATCTGGTGTTTGAGCCAGTCCTCTCAGTTTTGCATCACCTGCAAACCTGCTGTGGGTGTGCTCTGTCCCATCATCCATGTCATTAATGAAGATGTTAAATAGTATTGGCCGCAGGATCAAACCCTGAGGTAAGCCACTAGTGACTGGCTTTCAGCTGGACTTTGTGCTGCAGTTATTTGGTCCCAGCAGTTCAGCCATTTTTCAACCCACTTCACTGCTCATTTGTCTAATCCATTTTTCATCAGCTTGTCAATGAGGATGTTATGGGAGACAGTGTTGAAAACCCTGCTAAAGTCAAGACAAACATCCACTGCTCTTCACTCATCCACTGACAAGTTATTTCACCACAGGATATCAGGTAGGTCAGGAATGATTTCTGTGTTGTAAGTCAATGCTGCCTACTCCAAATCACCTTCTTGTCCTTCAAATGTTTGTAAATGGCTTCCAGAAGGATTTGCTCCATCACCTTCCCAGGGATCAACCTCAGGCTGACTGGCCTGTAGTTCCCTGGTTCCTTCTTCTCTCTTGAACATAGGAGTAACTTTTGCTTTCTCACAGTCCTCAGGAACCTCTACTGACTGCCAGAACCTTTCAATGATAATCAAGAATCACCTCACAATGATATCAGCCAGCTCCCTCAGCACGCGTGAGTGCATCCCATCACGTCCCATAGACTTGTTTATGTTCAGTTTGTTTAAATGTTCCCTTATCTGATCCTCATCTACATAGGGTAAGTCTTCCTTGCTTGAGACTTTCCCACTGGTCTCAGAGATCTGGGATTCCTGAAGGCAACTCTTACCAGTAAAGATATATATGAAGACGACCTTTTCCGTATCCCTTCTCACCAGGTCATCTGCCCCATTCAGCARTGGACCCACTTTTTCCTTAGTCTTCCTTTTCCTGCTGAATTACCTGTGGAAACCCTTCTTGTTGCACTTCACATTGTTTTCCAGTCTCAGCTCCAGGTGGGCTTTTGCTTTCCTAACCCCATCCCTGCACACTTGGAAAGTGTTTCCATATTCCTAACTCTGTTTCCACTTATTGTATACTTTTTTTTATATGTCCTAGTTTTGTCAGGAGCTCCTTGTTCATCCATGCAGGCATCCTGTCATCTTTCTTGACTTTCTGCACGTTGGGATGGACCATTCTTGAGTTTGGAGGAGATGACCCTTGAAAAATCAACCAGTTATCCTAGACCCCTCTTCTCTGCAAGACTGTCTACTGAGGCACTCTTCAGAGAAGGTCTCTGAATAGGCCAAAGTCTGCTCTCCCGAAATCCAGGATTGTGATCCTGCTATTTGCCTTCTTCCCCCCTCTCAGGATCCTGAACTCTAGCATCTCCTGGTGTACTGGGTTTGGCTTGGATGGAGTTCATTTTCTTCACAACAGCCCTTATTGGTGCTATGTTTTGGATTCGTGACCAAAACTGTTGATAACACATCAACATTTTAGCTATTGCTGAACAGTGCTTGTACAGCTTCAAGGCTTTCTGTTTCTTGCTCTGTGTCCCACAGAGAGTAGGTGGGGGTGGGCAAGAGGCTGGGAGGGGACACAGCTGGGACAGCTGACCCAAATTGACCAAAGAGATATTCTATACCATATAATGTCGTGCTTAGCAATAAAAACTGGGGGAACAGGTTTCCAGGATTGCCGTTGCTCAGGGATTGGCTTGGCATCGGTTGGCTGGAGGTGAGCAATTGCTTTTGCATCACTTGGTATTTTTGGTTTGGTTCCCCCCAGCTGCCCCCCCTTTTTTTTTTTTTACATTTACTTATTAAACTGCCTTTATCTCAACCCACAAGTTTTCTCAATTTTACCCTTATGATTCTCTTCCCCATCCCACTGGGTGGGAGTGAGCAAGCAGCTGTATGGTGCTTAGCTGCCTACTGTGGTTAACCCACAACACATGGTCACTGCAGTGAAGGCTGTTCCCAGTCTAAATATCCCCAGCCAGTTCCTTCTTGCTTGCAAATATCAGGTCCAGCAGAGTATTTCCCCCCATTGACTCTTTGATCATTATGTCAGGATATTATTCATCAGTGTTCTCTAGAAACCTCCCAGAATGCTTGTGCCCTGTTATGCCGTCCCTCCAGCACATGTCAGGGTGGTTGAAGTCCCCCATGAGGACCAGGGCCTATGATCAAGAGGCTTCTTCCAGTTATCCAGGCCTCATCTGCCTCCATAGTGCTGTCCTGTAGGCACTTCCTTATTTGTGTGCATACACTTGAGGTGGGTCCCTTCAGCCCTTTTCCATTGGTTTCACAAACTCACATCCACATCTGCCTGTATGTTTGCTTACCAACCCAGTCTACCAATTCCTTTCTTGATTGTAGGTCATCATCTCCCTCTGCCACCATTCCTAGTTTAAAGTTCTCTTCACAAGGTTGGCAAAGATAACTTTGCCTTAGTCAAAGGCATTTGCTGAAGGTTTTGTGGATATGGTTTCAGTTTTATGAATTTTGAGCCGTATGGCATTTACCACAGCATGAATACCAATATAATTGTCAGCGGTGGAAGGTGATACAAAACACTATCTCTTCTTGGCTGATGTTCAGAGTATTTTACATTTGTTATTTCTAGAAATTTGAGACCAAGCAGAGCTAAGAAAAATGTCCTCTTTTTTGATGAATGTATCATATTTTCTCGTTAATACCTAGAACATGTTTCCAATTACATCATGAAAAATTATGACTGCAGGTTTTCCCTGTTTATTTGGAAAATTGTCTGGAACTTATGTAACTTGCAAATGTTTGTCATTTAATGAGATACATCTTTGAAGTATATTACTATAAGATTAGAAGTATGCATGCATGAAACTCATAGCTACTTGAGTATAGTGACCCACTGCACTGGAAAGTTATTCCCAGAAATAACATATAAACTAGCTGATGCTTGCAGGAACACTGTTACAGTTACAGACCTTAGCTTTTCCTTTCTGATGACAACATTTCTGTAGGTACCCAAAAGGTTTTCCTCTTAACATACGTGAAAGGACAAGATTCCATTATTGGCTGAAATTATATCAAAATCTTAGTCAGATTGCAGGAGACATCTCTACCAAAGTTAATATTTCCCTCAGAGTGTAATATCAGAGAGCCTCAGGCAATGCTGTGTAAACCCCTGAAGCTTCTTGTTACCAGGCTGTATATTATGCAGGCTTACATTTTCATAGTGCAGTTAACAAGTCAAAGAGACATTGGTACCTTGCATCTAGTTTTGCACTCCATTAGAACAGATTTAAGTGTTTTGTTTTAGACTTTAAGCTCCCTGTATCCCATACTATTTGCAAGTATTTGGCCCCTAGGTTTCTCCTTGAATCCGTCCTCCGCTGTCTTTTTCTGGTCTTGTTCCGAGTGACATTTTCTACACCATAGCTCCCAGCTATCCCTCAACCACAAAGGTAGTTGAAGCAGCTTCCAAAAATACCAGCTCCCAGGAGCAGCCCTTCTGTGCTTAGAGTATAAAACAGGTCTCCACTCTGTGTAATAAATGAATTCATGATTCTCAATTCCCAGCTGATGTTAATAGCAGCAAGGAGCAAGAAGCGAGTTAATGTTAATTTCTGCAGGTAATGCGTGAAAGCAGATAGGGAAAGCTTGAAAGGTCAACATCTGCTGTCATGCAGGAAAGTTGCAAAATTTGATTGGCCAGTAAATGTCAACACCATGTTCTAAAATCTACATGCTATCCTTTCAATTTAATCTTAGCTTGCAGCCCAGCTAGAGATCATGCAGCATGTTTCAAAAAACCTTGAGTTTGAAAACGGAATTGTATGATTGCCTTCCCATGGCAATAAGGCACTTGTAAATTACAAACTTGTCATTTAATCAGCATAGTAGGTAGTACAACTCCTGTGACTTTTTATATCAATTTTCAGGGAATGCTGAAGAATCCATAATGATTATATACCATAAAGAACTGCAGTTCCAACTGTTGCCATGGTATTATGTACTCCTCTTTTTCAAAAGTAGTGACTAGAATGTAAAACAGATAATGGATCTAATTGATTGTCCCTTGCACCTCACAGAGATGCTTTATTTTTGTCTCTGCTTTGTTCTCTGTTTTGTCTCACAATATATCAGATGCAGAACTACATTGTTTAGCGCATTGATGGTATTAATTTAGAGGAGAGCAGATGCATTTTCTAAAGCAGAAATATGATGACCAGCTCTAAGCAAATGAGAATGAAAGTTATATCTTCTTTGTCTAGATGGCAAATAGCAGTGGCTGTTGGAAAACATATCCTCAGCTTATGTTTAAGTAAAATTTTCTGTAAAGCATAAGGCAATATTGAACCAGAAGAAGCTAGAGACAGAGAGGGAAAGAGAGAGTGCATGTGTCCACATCCAGATAGCATAGATGATTATGTATAGCTTCAGCAGTAAAATATGACTGCAAGCTTGTGGTTCTAAATGCACCTTCAATTAGCCTGCTAGGTGTCGTACTATGCTAATTGTAAAGCTGCACAATAAGGATGATTCTGAATTTTTAGGTGCAGGAAGTTTCATGTTGTCTGAAGAAATGCTGTGCCTTGTTATACCTGGCCTTTCTGGGCTTTGCTCTATATCACCTAGCCCTGATGTGCCTTTTCACTCCTATGGCTTGCCTCAAATGTACTATGATATAACTTGCTCAACCCATCTGACGCAGTCGGAAGAAGGAGAGCTAGAGGAAAGCTACATTCCCTTCTTAGTGAGCCAGAGACAAATTGCTGTGTGAGCCAAGGAGGGGGAGGGAGTAGAAAAGAGAGAGGATTGGCAAATCTCACATGCACTCACATGAGAGTTTGGTGGTGCCATCTCCATGGTGGTCATGTCTCTATGGGGGAACCTACATGTTTTCAAATTTCCCAGCAAGTTCCAATAAACTGGGGAACAGAGTGTACTGAAGTAAGAGAGTCACAAACCAGCTTCCAGAAATTTCTGAGAGCTCTCAGTAGTTTTGTCAAAATAGCCTCCAGAAGAGTCTATTGAAGTACCTGGTGTGACACCGCAAAGCTCCTTTTATTTTTTTGTATTAATTTTATGAGAGACCGCCAGTAGATAGCTGTGCAAGAATCACTCTAGATAAGCCAAAACAGTTGTTACTCCTTTGTGTATTGACAGCATATAGCACGTGATTGTTGTGGTTTAAGCTGGCAGGCAACCAAACACCACACAACCGCTCGCGCACTCCCCCCTCCCCTCAGTGGGATGGGGGAGAGAATCAGGAAAAAAAGTAAAATTCATGGATTGAGATAAAGACAGTTTAATGAAACAGAAAAGGAATGGAAAATAATGATAATAATAATAATAACAATGATAGAATATACAAAATGAGTGATGCACAAGACAATTCCTCACCACCCGCTGAGCGATACCGAAGTAGCAATCGCTACTTCCTGGACCATGCCTCCTATTTATATATTGAGCATGACATCATATGGTATGGAATACCCCGCTGGCCAGTTGGGCTAGCTGTCCCGGCTATGCTCCCTCCCAGCTTCTTGTGCACCTGGCAGAGCATGGGAAGCTGAAAAGTCCTTGACTAGTAGACCA
>JAYKAV010000063.1:109169-224471 GCA_035582835.1 Phoebastria nigripes | reverse complement strand
GACTAGCAGACTACTTAGCAACAACTAAAACCATCAGTGTCTTATCAACATTCTTGTCATACTAAATCCAAAACACAGCACTAGGAAGAAAATTAACTCTATCCCAGCCAAAACCAGGACATTGTGCTTAGAAATATCATTGTGCTTAGAAAATACAGTGTGGTAAAAGGCTAAATGTTTGAAAACAGCAGATCCTAGGCATCTCAGATTACTGGACGCATTAATCGGGTCTCCCTTGGTAAAACATCCCTCCATTCAGAGAACAATTACAAATACAAATTAACGCATTTCCAAAGTATGCCACCAGGTAGGGATGAGCAACATAAGAAAGTCCACAAGAAAATTTGGAGTTCTATCTTCTGAGCCGTGGATGTGACATAAGGAGAAGAAAAAGCACAAACAGCTCTTCATTAATGGAGCACTATCGCACTGTGCACAGAATGAGGCTGGGCTTCTTGGAAAATGTAGTAAGTGATCACATCCTTAAGCTCTACTTCTTAAAAAATATGAACAAGAGCATCAAATGAAATAGTGCAAGCCAAAGCTCTCAGGTGTTTGCTAACTCTATCAAGTTTTATTTTATGATATTCATAATAAGGAATATTTTTCCACATAATCATACTTTATTTTTACCTGTGGTAACCTGACAGAACCCTGCTTATGGCTCTTAACCCCAACATAACAGACAAGGTGTAAGGAAAATAGAGAGAGAGATTTTGCTCCCCCCCTGCCAAACTTATTTCATGTTTAACACAGAAAACAAATATTCATATACAAAGGGAAATCACATAACTTACCCTTCATAAATTAAATGCATAGATTTGGCTCTGCATCGCATGTTAAAATATGTTTGGATCTGCGTGTACCAAAAAGATATTACAAGCCAAAAAGGAGATGAAGAATGAGGTGAAAAGTAAAACTGAAGAAATAGAGCACAAATACTGATTCATGAAAGAAAGCAATAGAATTGTTTTGGAAATTTGGATGTTCAAGATAGACAAGCCCTCAGGCAGGGCTGACTTGCATAATCAACCTTTGCTGGATTTGGCAGATATAGAAACCAAGWGTGACAGTGCTAGACGTAGGAATTTTACCAGGCTGAATCGTTCTTCAGCAGTCACTCTGGTATACTGGACTAGGCACAAACAAGTGTTCCTCCAGCCTCCAGTGAGCATATTTCTGTTATTAGCCAGCATTTTTGTCTCTCAGGTATGGAAATGGATGTTACTGGTTTTGGCAAGTGAGGATCCTTTCTGTGTTTCTTGCCCCCCATTATCAGAAGATCAAAGGAAAACAAGATTTATGTTGTCAAAGAGAGTCATTTAGTGCAATGTAATCTGAAGAATTTCTTTACTATACTTCAGAACTAACTGACAGTTTTTCATCATGTCGTGAATATTTTTATTAGGGGATTAAAAACATTTGAGTGCAGCTTCTTCATTAATCATGTCCATGTAGTCTAAATGACCTTTGAGCTCCTTCACTCTTTTATTATTATATTTAGCAGCATTTTTTATTTAGCTCCTTTTTGCAAGGAAATTTAGGACCTCAGTGATGATTTTATTCTAATAATTTTTTAGGTAAAGTGAGTTATGAGCTTGAAAGTGGATTGTAATTTTAAATCATATGGCCTGTAGCTTGTTAGATTAAACCAGTGATAAAGATAGGCCAATTAGATACTTGTTCTTTAGTTAGGTGGTCTAAATAGTCTCATGGTAATTGTTAAAGTTCTTCTCAGAAATATTGTGACACTGCATCTAAGAAAGGAAAATCTATACCATGATTTAATACTAATTATCAAGTAAACTTTCTAAATACTTGGCATATCCCATACTGATAATAGATTCCTTATCTGGTGTGATAGAAACAAACTACAGAGCAGAGATCAGAGGGCATTTCTGAAGAAATAATCTGATCTTCTCCCTAAATATGTTTTCCCCTCAGCTATGTAATTTTCACATGCATTTGTAAACTAAATCCATTCATTAGGTACTTCAGAATATCCTTAGTATACCTGTATGTTGGTTATCATTATAGCAACATGGCAATCAAGGACTAACTTGACAAATATCTTGGAAAATTCAGTGTGGCTTCACTAACATAAGGGCAGTTTATACAAGAAGTTCTTTTGCTATCTAGGTTATAAACATCTCAAGCCTATATTACATAGTTTATTGCTTTTACTGCCCTATTAACAGTAGTGGGTTTTTTATTCTAATGAATCTTGACATGTTTATTTCATCCTTATGCCCAAGTTCCAGATACTCTTATATCTACAACAGATGCAATGAAAACTTTCAATAGGCCTCTACAAACCTTCTGTTTGTATATGTCATTGCAAAATGCCACAGTATAAATAACAAATATCCCAATATAATCAACAAGCCTATCTTTCCTACTTCTCCCTGTTTTCCCCCACATTTAACAAACAACTGGAGCTGTCAAATGCTAATTGTGACATTTTACATTTTCCTTTTGGCTCTGGTGGAGTTTAAAGTGATGTTCTGAACTCTGGCCCCAAGGCACCATCCACTACTACATGCAGAAAGCCTAAAGCATTAAGTTCTGGCAGGGACTCTTTGTGCTAAGCCATTTATAAGGTGGAATATAAGCAGCTGAACTGATTTTGTCCCTACTAGGGAGATCTCACCAGTTGCTGTTCTTTTGTACTACATGAATACATGAATGGCATAATGAAACAACCTTTTGAAAGCAGCGATTTAATGCTGTTTAGAGAAAATATTTTTTTACAGACAAAACACAAAACTTGCAGTGTTCTTTGACACTGTGTACCATTTAAGCCACGATCTAGAAAAGAAAACATTCAACATTGACATCTTGTGGAAACTTAAAATATTTCTCTTTAATGGTAATGAAGTAAAACAAAAACAAAAAATAGAATTTTGAAAATATTTGAAAATGTTACAAGTCCTTATTTTCATAGTTTATRGCACCAGACATCCAGGTTTTTCTCTCTTCCAAGTTTTTTTTTTCCCCTCCTTTCCTCTGAAATACACACTGAGAAACACTAAGGGCTTCATTTAGTTGTCTAAATATAGATACCTGTAGCCACTTCACACAGCCTAAAGTATCAAACCTAGAGTCACCTGCATGGAGGTAGTAAACCTGATACAGAACTTATGGGAGACCCTGGCACTTGCTGAGTGGAAGCTGGAGACAAAATAGGATATCCTGAGGCACCTCAGTGGAGTCCAGCTCAAAACATCTTTATTTAGACACCTATATTGAAGCAGCTGAATTAGGCCCGAGGGGTCAGATTCAGGTTGAAATTAAGACCTCTGAATGTAGGAGTCTTCATGTGGGTGAACATATGTGAGCTAAGCATGGAGATCTAGTCTATGCAGTTGATACAAGTCTGGAAAGAGAGTTTGCAGAGCAAGTACTACTCTACAACAACTCAGTTTGCTACTTCAGGGTGGGCTGAACAGTTTTGCAGGCTCCTCTGACTATTATTGTCTTGGGAGCACATGCTGTCAGGGCATGGCATTCATCTGCTACTCCAGAAGGTTACAAGCCTGCCATAGACCTGTTTCATAATTGCCCCATCTGTAAACATCTGTGTTCAGGCAACTGAATCAAGCTCTGGATGTCCTTTGACTATGATAGGAGTTAGCCACCTAACTTGCAGGAAGACATCTTCACATAGACACCTAAACTCAGGTATCTTAATCCAGAGGTGAATCCCAGGCCTTGCGGCAAAAGACTGAATTGCGCCAATCATCATATGGGACAATTCATATGAATCAGGAGGCAGGATACCTAGCTAGTCTGAATGGCGTTATTCCTGTAGTAGAAGCTAGCACTCAGAACTCACACAGGGTTTGGTAGTTAGTTTGCAAAGGAAAGAAGAGTGAGCCTTTGCCCTACCTTACAGAGTACCTATGACAAAGTTTCAGGATCAAACTCAACTTCTTCTTCTTTCCTATCCATATCTTGTGCACAAAAAAAGCAATCTCCTTTCAATAAAGTCCTATTGAAAATAGATCTAAAGCAAATAATCAAAATTATTTCAAAAAAAGAAACTCAGCTGGATTTAATCTTCATCATCGATGCAAATAGCTGAGGAAAAGGGACCTGCTGAAGAAGAGTTTATGTCTGGAGAACCCTCCTCAAGCAAGTAAGTTTAATGTCTTCAAATAAGGCTACCTAAAATTCAACCAACTTTTTTTTAAAGTTTACCCATCAAAGCTATCAGAAACTTAAATTACATTTTACAAATGCTGGTTTCCTTTAATCCCAGATTCTTACAACAACCTTGTCTGGCTCAGTGACACTTAAAAATATGTATATGTAAGAAGTAAGAGTAATTTTTAAAACAAATACTGAAGAAATGGGGCTGAAAGAGGACTCTTGGATCACTAAGTCCCATGACCAGGTATCCATGACATCAAACAATCCTTTTTTACAGCTTCTACCCACTATTCTTTTGCAGCCATATGCTTGTCTCTTCATGAATGTGTTATTCTTCTCTATCTGTATGAAATGTTTTAGGAGTACAAATTCGGTACAAGCTATTATCTGTCATAACGGTGATAATGGGCTAAATGTGAATGACCTTTCACTGGTAATGGAGGGACTTCAGCATAGGAGTGGTTAGGATTCCCTGGTTGGTAAGTAATATGGGTCCTGAAGCAAGGAATATTGTTGCTCTTAGGATATGGGGCAACTCCAATGAGAGCTGGACCTGGGGAGAAGGTGAGGGAGTTGACATTACCACCTGTCACCTCTCACTGGGACCTCACTTAAAGGAGTGGGGGTAAAAACTTCTCCCCCCCAACCAGGGCTGGGATTCTTAACTCCCTTCTTATCTCCTTTTTCTTTGTTGAAATGATGTTAATGATACTTTCTGGGTAAATGTTATGCTTTCATTTTAAAAGTGTTTGTTAACCTCTGATGAACCTCAAAGTTAATACGAAGTAGACTCCCCATTCATCTGTCGTAGTAACCCTTTGCTACACCTCTTCCAGTTTGAACTTACTCTTTCCAGAAAATGAATAATCAAAGCAGTCCAGGCTATGGCAGACAAGCTTTCACCTCCCTTTTGTACAAAGGCGTTGACACTCTTTTATCTTTATTGAGGAATACCACAACAGACATACCTAAGGATTGCATTTTTTTTTTCACGGCCACATCATCTTTGAGGCTCATAGTTCCCTCAGATGAAATTAATCTCACACAGATATATCTAAATAGTCAACCTAGGGTTCCTTTATGGTTGATTTAGAGAAACAGGCACTCAGGAATCACTAATCTTGCCAAATACCTATTTCAGGATGAAATGGACTATGCCATAAAACTGCTGCCTATTTCTCCCAGTTGACTGTAATGGCATACATCTGTCTTTGGTCAAATGAGTTTCTTTTCTTGCAATCAGCAAATAGGGCTTTCCCATCTCTGTCATACCTAACCAATAAGCTCTAGGAAAAATTCCTTTTATATATCTTGAGTCTGTGTGATTAAATTTAATCTGATTTTTTTCTCCAGTTCTCAATGTCACCTCATTCTCCCTTTATGATATCCCAGTACATCCTCTTTGAATATATCCCACAAATTCTAGTTAAAAACAAACCTTGTCCCTAGTYTCCTATTTTCAGAGCCATATAAAAAATGAAGTTGTTAAATAAGATCCTTCCAAGTTGTTCCTTGAAAAAACTAGGAATAACCTGAAAAGAAAGGGTCCCATATCTAGACAACTTAGTTAATTAAAGTATTAAGAAATCGCATGTAAGTAATTTCCATGAGTTAGTTACCTTTACCGCTGCCAGTTTTCACAACCATTTATGTTCCTTCTCCCAGTTATCTTTACTGCTGCTTCAGACATCTCCATTACTTTCTCATATTACAAGGATAAACGAAGGATGTGCATTTCACAAACTTTCTCTTTGAGTTGCTATTCAAACTCTCCTACTTTCTGTGCTCTGGTCACTAAGATTGGACTTATTTGACCCTATGTTGATATAAATGGTGCAGAAGTCTATACCAGAGCTTATCACTGTCAGCTCCTTGCCTAGCCAGTTGAGAGAAATAGGCATTTCTCAATTCCTCTTTAAAGGTTCCTACATTTTTAAGTGTAGGTGAGAGTCATTGCACTGAGTGACTAAACTAAATCTTTCCTGTGTCTGTCTGTTCATTTTTAAGTTTGTCAGGTAACTAAGTTTGTCCACTAATAAAGGATGGAAGTTGAGATTCCCCATCAGAAATTTAGGCCAAAGCCTCTGTCTCATTTCCAACATAGCATGGATTGCCCTTTGAAAATTAAAAGTTGTAATCAAATCAAGTGCCAAAACAAATGCAGTCATCCTCAGTTGAAGTCTTCATATCCAGGGAAATATATATCCAGGAAAACGATGCTGACACCAACTGTTTGAAAATTCTCTTTCAAAATGTGTAAATTTTTAACAAAAATAATTTTTTACAGCTTTTTCAGAAAATTATGTTTTGCATAGTTTTGTCCCCACATCTCCCTTGATGTATTATTTCCTTTTTCAAAAAAGAAATGCACTGTGCATCATTGATTACATAATCATCCACCGCAGCCAAAAAGAAATTAAAAAAAAAGAAGCATAACACACCCAAAGAGTAATTCTCATCTTCATGAAAATTGTTTTCATCTTGGCAATGACCTCAGAAATAAATGTTGCAGTTTTAAAAAATGATATTTCAGGGCTCTGGAGGCCAAAAATATTTCAGGAAATTTAAACTTTCATGGAGAAGAAAAATCCACTGGAAAACATCCATATTGGAATGAAAGTAAATTCATAAAGTAAACCAACTGGAAATTCCAGTTTTGCCCAATGTCAGTTAGGACACATGAGACAACATCTTTTTTGTGTATAAGAAGGTATAAATCCTAGCATTTGGGACCTTATATTTAGATATCATTGGAAAGTATAGCTGTACACTCTATCTTCACACATCCCAGTGGCAATTGATTAAAAAAGACTTGTTTGGTCTTGTTGAAGTCATGGCATGTTTAATGAAGTGTCCCTTAGTCAGTAAAACACCTAAGTTTGTACTCACCTACCTTTAAACAAGTGTATTAGCTTTTTGCTATGTCAGGAACAACATGCTCAATATTTTGCAAAACTGAACTCTGACTCAGTTCTAAAATCTTCCTCTGGCATTTCATTTTTGCTTGAATTTCTTTTACAAAGAAAAACCAGGATCAATATTATTTAACATGTTTGATTACACAACACCCAAAAATCATATGAAGAAGTTACATGATTAATGTGTAGCAAACCTTTTCATTATTTACTGAAAAAAACGTTGATTAAGTTGTGATACTAGTTCCCGCATTATATTGTTTGCAAGTGTTTCTTACATGTGAAAATGATAAAGGGTAACCATAAACTACAATGCATTTTGAAACAAAAATAAAAAAATTGTCTTCTCTTGCTTCTCCAGGAGTATATTGCTGTCAGATAAGCTGATACTGTACTCTTGGACTTGATTTTTTTTCTTTAATGCGGAAAGTACTCTATTGAAAAAATTGGCAAAGATCTCAAAAATAAAAAGAATAYGGTCGCTATATAAGTCCAAAGGTACAGAATACGAACAGCCATTTCAACTGGTCTGAATAATGTTCATGAGTTCCTCTGATTTATCCTTCCATTGGCCCTTCTAGGAAAGTACCTTTTTTTTCCTTTTGCCCCCTGTCTTCTATATTTCATTTCATGTGTCTATCGAGGCTATGAAAGATAAAGCTATCTGCTTTCTCCTGTAGTAAAGAACTATATGGAATCAGTTCACCTGTCTGTCACTCCTCATTAAATTCTTACCCTCTTCATTCACATTCTGATCTTTGCAAATGAACATTTGCTTAATAAATGTTCCCAAGACTAACAGTGCAGAGTGAAAATCCCACACAGCAGTAAATTATTAACTCAGTCACAGGGGGAGTGCCATATATGACTTTTCAGAATGAGTTATTATGTGGATCATCATGTAATTATGAATTTTTCAAGCCATGATAGAGGAAAATTGAATATTTAATATTTTATGGACATATTCTGCACTGAGGACATCTTTCAAAATTTTATGATAATTTTTGGAGTGAGCAAAGAGCAGAACAAAAGTTACAAAATAATTACAAAGTGGAATATTTAATCACCATGGACATTGTTGGCGATTTCTCAAATTGCATAATATCGTCAAGGTCGTGAACTTTTAATCACGATGTATTCAAATGGAAAAAATATGTGCATTAAAATTAATCTACAAGTATGTTTTGATTGTTTAAGAAATGAGAATATGAGGCTTTCTACTTTATTGTATGATAGGTAGAATGATGTAAATATTCATGGCAAGACAACGGGCTGTCAAATGCTCCTGAATAGTCATGGATTGTCCCTACGTGGGGCATTTAGAAATACAGAAACATGAACATAAACCTATGCTTCTTGCTCCGGGAGTGCTTGCTGTAAGCAGGGAACATGAGGGGGAGCAGTGCAGGTGCCTAAGCATAGTTGTTTAGCACAATTTTAAACATCCTGGGGTATTCACAGCATCCGCATGAGACTGGCAGAGACAACACAAGATCTGTGGGAGACTGGAGCCCTTCTGAAGCAGCAGCTGGATGCCAGGCAGGATATCCTAAGGCATCTAAATGGTATTAGACACTTATGTTCAGGCTTTTGAATCACTCTCTAGGAGTCAAAGCTGAAACCAAGGGTGTTTTAAATGGCACTAAATTCCCACATATGGGCAATGGACTCAAGCTGTGAAATTTGGAAAGCAAGAATCACTAAGGAGAGGAAAATATTTACTTTTTGCTCTGATAAACAAGAATTTGAAAAGAAAAAATATTTTTCAGGCTGTGTTTCTGGGAAAAAAATTATCAAGCACTTGATAATAAACCAAATCAGATATTGACTTTGGCACTTTGCTAACCAATGAACTTAGTGCAAATCTACAATAAAAAAACCAAGTAGTGTTCTTTTCCTTAACAGTCATTTACACCTTGCCAGAAAACCTGCTGAAAACCAAGGTAAGGGAAGTATGAAAGCTTGAGGAGGCCATAGAGCAAAACAAAGTATATATAGTAAGTACATGTTAGTCTGGAACTACTTGGGGGCTCATGCATGTTTACAAATGTCTTAATTCTATTTGTTTTAATTTATTTGTTTAAATAATTTACTTCATGTCCATTACTAAAAAGTATCTTTATGCCACACATAAAATAATTCACAGTTAAAATATAAATTATGTCCCTAAGGCACCAGCCTGACTTCATTTGCCCAGAAGGGTAAATGATGGAAGTTAAAAGGTTTGGACCAGAATGACCCTACATTGTCAGTGTGCTCAAGTCTTAAACTTAGTCGCAAAGGGCATACTAAAAAGACACAGCAGAGAAGGGGACCAGCAGGTACCATGCAGATGCTGAGAGGGTCCAAGCCACCCAAATGTTGGGAGGAAATATTTTAATTCCTTTTACCAAAAATTCCCACATTGCCTTGATTCACGACTGCCTGCTTCCAGACAAAACTGCTTCATGCCCTTGCAAAGTGACTGGATGAAGGCACATCCTGCAATGTGATGGGCTGAGAACTACTCAAAAAAATTWGTGTAATATAGTGTCTTATTTTAATAACACTGTATATCTCTTTTGGGTTGTATATGGACCTGTATGTACATTTATATACACTGTAATGTATAATTTTCAATATGATGTACTGCTGAGCATCTACCTGATCATTGCTGTGTTCCTTACTCCAAGGACAGCTCTCAACACCATTCAGAATGAGGCACTTGTGAAATTTGAATTATCTTTTGATTTTGGAAACAAAGTTATAAGGTATCTAGGTGAAAAAGAAAACATTCTTCTTTTAAGCTACAAATAAATCTAGACTTTATGAAATGCTAGGAGACAAGCACTTAATGTCAAGTGTGTAATTATAATATACAATAGTAAGAATGATATTTCTTCTCTTTGCAGGAACATCATCGATAAATGACCTGGCTCAAATCCTATGATGATCTCAATAATGAATATCAATTCCAGTCCAGGTAATTATAGTTTTTCTATCTGTAATTACACTGGCAGTTTCAAATCTGGACAATACCTTTCCTTGTTTCTAGTTTCAATTATGTGTTTGGGTTACTACGTGCTATTAAATAATTGCTGACTCCGAAAATGACTATCAGAGACAAGTTCAGTGTATGAATGACGTGTAGAAGTGTGATTACTATTAACATTTTGAAATAGTACATGGTTGCTTAATGTTCACCCAAGAAACTTTTTCAGATCTTTTGTCATGAAATTAAATAACCAGTATTAGGGTCAGAAAAGCATGTCATTTATGTCTGCTAGCCAGTGCAGGATTTTCATGTCTGTTCCAGTGATATTGCCTAGGCATTTTTGTCTTCGTATGGATCTACAAAACAAACATCTTGGCACTCATCTCTGCAATTTCTTTGCAGAAGTGAAGCTTCAGGTTTTCTCACTGTCAGTAATCTCTGGCCCTGACAGCTCGTGGCATGGATATTTGGTAGGTCACAGTGACAAGAAGAGCCCATCCTGCCCCATGCATGAATGTCACAGAGCCACCTCTGCCCCTTCAGTAGCACTCCAGGGACTTTTATACGCTAATTAACATTTCTAGCTATAAGAGCAGAAGAGCAATCATGGACAAATGCCCAGGTGGATTTCCTTGCTTGCTTAGGCATCTCCCTTCATGATTTTATATAGCAAATGACCATACTGTACTTTTCAGGATGCCTATGGTGATAAATCTTCTGCAGCCTATTCAGGAATGTAGATGCAATTAGCTTACTAAGATAATCGGCTCCTATTGAAATCAGAGCTAAAACCTTTACTGTTGGTGTAAAGCACCAGCACTAGATCCCTGAGCCAGTCTCAGATCACCAAAGAAAATGGTCTATACTAAATTAAAGAGCAGTGTAGAGTACCATGTAGAATACTATGGAAAACTGATATTTTAAGTAAAAGTGGGGTCTGGCTGGGAGTCACTAACATAGAAAAATGGATGCCCTAATTTTGCAAAACCCAAAAGCTTTATTTTTAGTATTAAAAAACACTGTTCCAAATCACAGTGAATGCAACAAAGTCCTGACTGACAAGGGACATGCACAATACCCCTCACTACATTAGTGTTTTCTTTGAATAGTAAACAAAAACCATATTTAGCACTTCCATAGCACTTTATATGCTCAAAGGACTTCACTAACCATTACTGGCATATCTAGATGCTTCTTATATGCAAATGAATGCAGATATGAGAGTAGGCATTAGGAGGCAGGATATTAGAATACATTAGCAAACGGACAATAGAAAACAACTGGTTTGACTGACTGTGGAGGATCTGAGTAGGGAGCAGTAGATAGCACAATTCACTGCTCAGAATTATGGAAAGAATTGTGCTGATTGCCGTCATGGCTTAGAAACTCATCACTTAATTAACAATATAAATATTTTAAAAATTAACTTTTTATAAAACCACAATAAGAGRTTCCATTGTGAGAATGGGAAAGGATTAATTCACAGTTGGCTGGACCGATGGCATCCAGCCTTCATTCTCTTGCCTTACAACAACACACTCGGCGAGAATTAATACAACGCAATTCATGCCCTGTCATGTCTCATTACTTAATTATGAAATGTCTGTAGTACTTTGGATATTGCTGAGCCTGTTTGATTGGCTGTGACTGATGTCATACCCACTTTAATACTAGCCGGTACATGCATGGATAGGCCTGTCCCCCTCCTCACCATTTTCCTTCTTTCTATTCATGAATTCTATTTCATAACAGTAATAATATACTCCAGGCGGTGCATTTCTAGGGAATTATTGCATTTCTCAAGTGGGTAAAGTCATTTGGCCTTTCAGCCTTTTACCGTGCAACACCTTCCTAGGCATGTTATAATTGCCCAGAAATACACTATCTCTTGTGTATTATAATTCTTACACGCCACTGTTTTTTTTTTTCACTTGACCAGCCCAAATAGACTCCAATAGGAAAAGAGAAGTTGTCAGGTGCATTTTTTTCAAATGAGCCTCTCAGATATATTTGCAAGGCTTGGAGTGTCTCATGCACATATAATTTAAATGCATTAATTTACAAATATTAATCATTTAACAACCTGTATAAAATATAATGGCCACATTCTCAAGTCCCTTGACAATTCCAGAGCACTGTCTGCTGTGTCTCTAAGGTGGCAGCAGCACAAGATGACACACTTGATTTAATAAGAGCGTGGAGCCATATGCAGTGATATAATAGAATGCTTAGATATTTTTAAGTGAGATGCTACAGTAAATGTTTATGAAAGCTTAAAAGGAATCATTCTTGTAGAGCAATCTTTGAGTCTAATGATTGAAGAAAGTACAAGGCATTCTGCTCAGTTTATGGTAAACTACTGAAGTCAAAACTTACTTTAAGTAGGAAGAGAAAATAATTTAGGTATCAAAAATATCCTCAGATTTAAACAGGAAAAATTCTTACAAGATATTTCTAGTCCCTCCAACACAGAAGTTTGACATGCACACTTATGGATCAGCAGAGTTGGGCTGAAATCTGAGTCAACTTCATCTGTTCTGAGTTGCTAGAGTTCGGTTTTGAAGTTATGATTCAACCTGTCATGAATACTTTGTACTCCTATAGTAATTTCCAACAAAATATCTCTAAGAACTCAATGATGAGCTTTAATGAATCAAGCCTTCTGGCAAAGTCCAAAAGGAAGGTCAATTTAGTAGAAACTAAATTATGGCAGTTTGCTAAGTTAGCACTTTTTATACCTGTAATTATAAAATGGGAAACCACTCTCCTACCAGAGTCAAATATTCTTCCAGTAGTTCCATTCTTACTTTACTTTTTGCTTCCTCTGGAGGTGACACCTCCCATTGCCTGAACTAGGGCTGCCCTAGACTTAACCGTAGTAAATGTAAGATTGGAACGTGACTGGGCGGTTAAACACAAGACTGTGCCTTAGAGTGCTTCGGTTCTGCCCCCATCCTGGCCTGGACTTCTCACGTCTGCTACAGACATACTTTAGATGTGGAACAGTACTGCACAAGGTACCTCCTCTGAAACTCTGCCAGCTAGAGGTGGTGACTTCCTCTCTGTTAGAATGAGCTGATAAATAAATTGAAGCCCACAGCCAGAAATGAACATATTTCAGCAGCTGGAGTGCACACATTTGTGCCATCTATGGCAAAGGGCTATTAAAGCTCTGAAGATACTGTTCTTAAAATAACTGGGGCAAGAACAAGCTGAAGATTTTAATTTTGCATGATGTGTAATGTCAAGTTTATAAATAAATAACAAATTAGAGTTTCCCATGGTTCTCTTCTTCAGTTTCGATATACCTACTGTAAACCAACATGGTCCTGGAGAAAACAAGGTGTAAAGGTAACCAAGTTTACAGCCCTGCTTTGTGGAAAATAAAGCAAGGGGAGKTGAACTAGAACAGATAACTGGGATATATTTTATGAGAAAGAATTTTTCTTAAGAGTGAATATTTAAGACCTATTAAAAATGTCAGTGAGTTGAAGGTAGAGATGAAGATGGGTCCAAACCACATCCTCAAATCCAATATGCCTCTTAAAAGAGGGAAAATTCAAAAAGGAGGTCAGCATTAAATTCCAGAATAATTGTGGACTTAAGAAGACTGACATTTCCCATTATCCATGAGCTCTAACCCAGCAGCTTCTTCTGTGTGTGATGATTTCAACCCCATTTATCAGAAAAACAGAAAGTCTTAGTCCTTGGTGGTGTCTCTTCTCGTCTCGTATGTATTATCTTTGGCTTAGATACTTGAATGTCTCAATATCCTTTGGGACCAGCTCCTGAGCGATTGGAGCATTAACGGCACTGCATTAAGTTCCCCCTGTCTYTCTGCCTGAGGGACAGTAATCCATGCCTCCTACCTGCATGAAGAATGCCTTCATCAGCAAACAACAGTTATTCTGAGGCTGGAAGCTCTCGGTCTTCTTGTTAAGCTGTTTCACTTTGTATAAAACAAACATTCCTTCACACAGAGAGGGAACCAGTACTGCCCTCTACCTGAGTTTCCTAACCACTCATCTATACATCCATCTTCATCTACTTTCTGACACAAGAGCATCCTCTGAAACAGGACAGCCTGCATCCTACAAGACTATCCTAACAGTGAAGCTATGAGGGGAAAAGGTAGAAAAAATTCCTCCTCCTGTATGTGTGTGTGGAGGGGGCAGAGGCTTAGCTGGCTATTCCTGCACTTCATGCAAGCAAGCTCTTGTTTTATGACTCCCAGAAGGGCCTAAATAAGAGGCTGAAAGAAGGGGACCGATACAGCATAGCAGTGCCAAGACTTAGGCAGATGTACACATCCAGCCACAGAAATTTCAGAGTTTTCTGTGCTTTTTGGATCAAGCCCGAGTGTCATTGTTGCCAGTGTTTCCATATCAGATTTAGACACTTGAAAAGGCCCATAAGTATCTCATTTTCCCTTGAGAATCTGAACCTTAATGTACAGCATATTGAACTATAAAGCAGCTTGGGAAGTATTGGGATTGATGTCAGGTATGTAACAAATACTAGCTCATCATTTGATGTTGCCTATGTAGATCCCTGGAATTCAACAGGTAGCCGGAGTCAGTCACGCTCAGTCACTGACATGCAGGTAACTCCTCGTTACAATTGTGCAGTACTTGGCTCTAGGATCGTTTTACCATTTTCCTTAAATTCATCAAACAGGCTTTGAACAAGGTTATGATGGACATCTGGTTTCAAATAGTGGGGGTTTCTTACAGTTACTATCAATTAAACCCTGGAAACCTACCAAATGGCAATAAAAAGAAAAAAAAAAAAGCCAGATACCAGGTTGTAGTGGATTATTTTGCCAGTAGTGAAGAAAGATCTGACAAATTAAGATAACTATTTTAAATATCCAAAAACATCTGTAACCTTGCCAGCCTTCCTCTATGATACAAATTCATTCTCTCTTGAGAAGAATTATACTTATCACTCTTTGCTCTTGTTTATTATCAGAGTAATAGTCTTTCACCTGAGAAAACAAGCGTGTTACCAAAGTGACTGATCACACAGCAGTATGAATAAGTAAGTAATAACAAAACCATAGATGAATATAGTTTGTGAAATACTGATGAAATTGCAATTGTTTTCAAGAAACTTTTAAAGATTCATTACTAGAGGTAAACACTTTTGTAAAATTAGAAACTGTTTTGAAACCAGTTGTGTAGAAAGGCAATGATCAACATAATTTATCAAATTAATTTTACTACAAATAATTTATTAATAATTATAAATAACCATAAGAACTTGGAACTCAAGGAGTGACTAAGTACATTGAACTGTTATTTGTACTACTAAAGGCAAGTGAAAAAGTTAAACAGACTAATGAATAGGATAGGACTGCAAAATATATGATATTTTATATCATATATGATATTTTAAATTATGGATTATCTCCATACTTTGTTTTTCAGGATGAGCTCATGCATCCATTTTTTCAGCAAGGAGTAAAAGTTTCAGTAGGTTGTGAATTTGAAGATATTCTCATCTTAGTCATGACATCATTTGCTTTGTTTGGAAAGACCCAAGCAATTACATAAATAAGGAATACTGCCATGTAAGTATTAAAATGTAATAACTATTTTTGCTCTGCAATGATAATAGGGCCATGAGTGATAGGAATTGATAGGGAATACAATCTATTTCTGTTGAAGACATTTACTTTCACTGTTAGCACATACATTTGCACCAGCAACATAGTTTATGTTTACCAGAAAAGCTGTCATTCAACTAACAGATGCCTCCAGTGGCTGAACATAAAGCAACTCACTGAAATTGTTCAGTGATTTCCAAACTACTTTAACAATGTATTCCAAATTCACATCAAGTTATGTGAAACTATAATTTATTTATTGATGTCACTTCTTATACCGCCCCTATCACTCCAATCTGAGCACGTCCCAGTATTAGAAAGCATATATAGAAGGTATATTATTTCTCCCTCTCCCTCTTATTTCCAGTCATCAAACATTTTAGAATTATTTTATTTTGCCATATATCTATATCTCTGTGTATTTGGGAAGAAAGAATAAATCCCACTTCTCCATCATGACTTTTACCATATGCTCACACACACATATATATATAAAAAAATATACTTTATATATATATATATCTCATATGTATACCACATACACATACAAATGATAAAAGTTGCAATGGAGAAGTGATATTTGTTCTTTCTTCCCAAATACATAGATTTCATTTTCTGGGGAGATTTAATCTGCTTTTCTAGCCCCAGTACCTTCAATGTTTTCTTCCAGAGAAACCACTCTGGGAAAGAGGGTTGGTGGTGCCTGTCTATTCTCTGTGTGTGCATGGTGGGGTGACTTTGAGAAGTCATACCTTCTCCTCAGTACCAGTGCTGCATCTCGAAGCAAGGCACATATCAGTGTTGTACGTTTTGTCCCCAAAGTGCTGAATATGGCTGTTGTGGTTTAACCCGGCAGGCAGCCAAACACCACACAGCCGCTCACTCACTCCCCCCWCCCCTCAGTGGGATGGGGGAGAGAATAGGGTAAAAAAAGTAAAATTCATRGATTGAGATAAAGACAGTTTAACAGAACAGAAAAGGAAGGGATAATAATGATAGAATATACAAAATGAGTCATGCACAATGCAATTGCTCACCACCCGTTGAGCGATACCTAAGCAGCAATCACTACTTCCTGGACCACGCCTCCTATTTATATATTGAGCATGACGTCAYATGGTATGGAATACCCCGTTGGCCAGTTGGGCTAGCTGTCCCAGCTATGCTCCCTCCCAGCTTCTTGTGCACCTGGCAGAGCATGGGAAGCTGAAAAGTCCTTGACTAGTAGACTACTTAGCAACAACTAAAAACATCAGTGTGTTATCAACATTCTTCTCATATTAAATCCAAAACACAGCACTAGGAAGAAAGTTAACTCTATCCCAGCCGAAACCAGGACAATGGCCCAAAACCATCTCTTTGTTCTGGAGGTCTCCAATTTCAAACGACTCCAGGCATCACAGAAGTAATGCTCAGATTATTTTGAAGTCCAAATTCTCACCTCAGCATGGTGGTATCCTTTTCAATGGTGACATTTACTTGGAACATTTAAGCCAGATAAGCCTAGACAGGAATCATTTTGTACTTCCAAGCTCAGTCCTCCCCAGAAGTGAAAATGAGGTTGAAGTCTGAGACAACTTTGCAAAAATCCTTTCGTAGGAAGAGGATGACCATACAGCAGGCAGAGGGATTTCTGATCTGGAAGCACCATGCCTCTTGGCTGTCCTTGGGGAGCCAGCATCAATGACCACCCACACACAACATGGTCACACAGCACACCCAGTTAGGTTCTCAGTCTAACACTAGTGCCAAGCCTTGGCTCATCTTCAATTAGCTTGCCTGTTCATGCCACAGGAAGAGAGAAGAGAAAGCAAAGAGAAACCCTTGCTCAGAAGGCACCACTCCACACAAAGAAATGTCACCTCTCAGACGAGGAACTGGACCTTCCCAGCTAGCCTGTTGAGCTGCAGGAGCCTGTGTGAGTTTTCTACCAAAACATGTCAGAAACCAGTAACTGCCAGAGCTGGGAGATGAATAAATGATGTTTGTGGCATAGGACATGGACCCAGGAGTGTGCCATGCTCCCTGTTCCCACAGAACAACTGACAATCCTGAGATMATCTGGAAGTCTCTGCACAGTGTTTCTTTCATGTTCGTGGACCAGACTAATCGGGGCATAAGATAACTGTTTTAGTTAATTGTTGCAACTCAGAGAGCAGAAAGTGGATGTGGAGCAATGGGTGCACGGGGGCAGCAAGGTTCTATGGGGAGTTCTGCATTCAAATAAAAACTAATCTGTTCAGCCTTTCTTGGCTTTTGGTACTGCTAGGTCTTCTTCAAAACCAGTGCAGCTGGGTAGGTCTGCTTTTGCAGCAAGGTGGAAGTTTGGGTACACTGCTCACGCATTAGGTATGGCTCTGTGTGGCAATTGTCAAAGGACACAAATGATATCATACCATCAGACTATGAGTAAACGGGGGCTGGCAATCAAAGGACACCGTGCTTGGTCAGTATGATCTCAGGCTCTGGAACATTGCGCTGTTAGATAGCCTAGGATCTCCTGACAGTTCCAGCTTCAGCTGGTGGTGTTGAAACAGGGTCTCAGGGCTGGGCCACAGCTATGGACCATTTGTGAAAGCCAACAGCTGGTAAAAAAAAGAGTAAGAGTCAGTGTGATTTGTGCAGCTGTACTTATCTATGAGGTGAGATGAGAGTCATACCACAAGGTTTTGCAGAAAGACACACCAAGGTGTCATAGGTATCTTTATTGGTATGGTGATGCCATGCCAATAAAGGGAGAGACATTGCCAGAAGTGGGTAATTCAGAGAGTCTCTGAGAGCACTTGCCAGACTCCTTAGGATTGCAACTGGGGAATGGCACAGCACAGTGCACGTTGCAGATGCCAGGACATCCAGACATGGAGAACTGGGCTGTATGGGTTGTGTCAGAGGTTTAGTAGCAGAACAGTGAAGCATGCTGTGGCACCAAACTCAGGACTATTGTCTACCACCAATGTTGCTGTCAGCAATGATTAGCAAGTAGGGAAAAGTCTAACAGGAAACATGACATTATAGGGTGAAGGAAACAGGGTGACTGGAAGGATTTCCTAGGATCAGAGCCAAAAGCTTTGATGACTTCTGAGGAGAGATATCCATTTGGAATTGATGGATGTGTTTGTGTGTGGACAAACAGGAACATTTTACTTATTAAATGTCCTACGTAACAGAAGCTGATTAGGACATTTTTAGAAGGAACCTCTTTATCAAAATTTTGGTAGCAAATGTTTCAGAAAACAATACTTATTTACTTAGGGTTTGTTTGTTGTTTTTTTTTTTTTTTCTTCTCATAAAATATCTGCTTCTATGTCACATTAACTATGTAAATATTTGAACTTAAACCTAAAAGCACTGAAATAATAGCTACCTGGTGAAGCAGAGGTTCTTGTCAAAGAATAAAACCCAAAGCCTTACAGAAACGTACACAAAAAGAAAAAAAGAGAAAAAAAMCCCCAAACCTCCTATATTTAATATCCTCACATTAAAATTTGTATTACATTCAAAGCCCTACAAATGTTGTGTCTTCTTCCTCCAGCAGCTAGAATACATATGACAAGTCAGCAGTATAGACTTTCCATACCAAAGGAGGAGTCAGTTCCAAAACACAGCAGTTCAGGGAAATGAAGTTTTGTATGCAATTTTCTCTGATATTCCTCCTGTATAGCCAGCTAGAGCATATCTAATCTCAATTATTACTGTTAGTAGCCATAAGTGGGGTAGGGGGCTGGAGGAAGCAGTTTGCCTAGTACTTCCCTTGTCAGAGACAATATTAATCTCTAGTTGTGAGGAAATGGTAGTTCTCTGTATGCTATGAATCCAAGATTTGTTTCCAAGCTGTCAAGAAAATCTGGCCAATTAGAGTAGCTATTAAAAGGATTTGCCACTATGCAGCTTGTGGTACTGGTGGTGACCGAGGTACTGGTGAGTTTAGGCAGCTAGCATATGCAGACAGGATCTCCCTCTGGAGGGCTTCGAAAGCATGTGCTTCTTTGACCATACAGGTAACTCAAGCATCTCTTTAAGGATGTCTGCTTCTCTAAGTACTTACATTTAGGCATAAGTTGGATGCTTCACCTACAGAGGCTGGATGACCAGGGGATGAACTTCTCTCCTTGCTTATAGACTTGGCTTTAACTGTAGACAATATACTTGGGTACATCACTGACCCCCACGTTATATAGCTCCACATTAAAAGAAGCATTATTTAATGCTATTTAAAGCACATGATAGACAAGCAAGAATTTTGTTCCTGCCACTCACCAGATGTATGACTTTGGGCAAGCCAGTTTCCTTGGCCTCCGTATACCCATAGAGGCTATGATTTATGACAGAGGTTATTCTTAGGTCAAAAAAGTGTAATGAAAATAAATCACTATTGTAAAGCCCTACGGGACAATCAAGCAAGGGAGATTATATAACTGAAACTAAAGCATTCATTTTATTTATAGATTTTTAAATTAAGAATCATACCCCCTTATCAAGTTCACTAGGATGATGTTCCCATGAATTCAAGCCTCGGTAGGCTGAAGTGAGGGAATATTGCTGGGCTGCTTCCATACTCTCACTGCAGCTTATGTTTATATTAGAGACACATCTGCTAAACAGCTGCAATCCATTTTTCTTTTATTCTCAGATCAACACAAATTGCAACAAATTTGGTTTCTGCTGACCATTTGTTTGAGAGAGATGCTTTTACTGATCTTGCCAACACTAATGTTCATGGCAATGCTTGAATTATTCAGGTCCACTTTGCTTAAAAACAATTTATGAAGCTCCATAAAGGTATGGAGTTATTATGAACATATTGTAATACAGATTGTCTGACTTGAAGACCTAACACTCTTAAATGAGATCATTAATGACAAAATCAAGTGTATAAATATGGCCTTAATTTTTGCAGACATGTAAAGCTATATGGAGTTACCTTGATGCTTGTCTGAGTATGGGTATTTTCCTAAACCAGGATCTCTTTCAGCTGTAGAGTTGATGGGAAGATTTTTCTCCTCATAAAATAATCTATACCAAGGGACAGGACCAAACACCAAAAGATATGGATTTTCTGACCAGAAAATTAACTCGTAAAAAAAAATAATATTTTTAAAAATATCTTCTTGGATTGGTTTTCCCCAGCAATTTTTACAGAATATTTTTAATCCAATCTGCTGTCTGTAAAACCAATTTAAATATTCATTGTATTACAGCCTGAACATTTTAAACTACTGAAAAATAGCTACATAGCAAGAAAGAAATAAGCAACAGTTTTTTTCATGGATATTTAGAAGTACACACCAGTTTGTTATTGGATGAGTGAGTACGAGGAAAATCTAATGGTCAGACTTTTACCCTTTGCTGCAAAAGCTGGTGGAGAGTCAGAAAAGATGCTATGAGGAAGGAGTTTGCAGAAATCAAAATAGCTGTGCAGAAATCAAAATAGCTGTAAAGAATATAAAGCCATAGCTAGTGAAGGTAGGGAAACACTGATTAAAGTTATGATAAAAGCATTCCCTTTTTCAATTAGTTACAAAGGAAAGGTGAAGCTTCTTGTCTTTTACATTGCATTGTAAATAACTATGCTGTATTTCCACCATAATCATCTAACTTTGTTTTCCACGAGGCCTCCCACTTGGTCTGCATGCAAGCCTAAATCTTCATGGTACAGATCTACAGTGCAGATTGGCTTCTGCTCCCTCTATTTAGCAAGAACTACAGGAACAGCTTTATCGGGTGAAACATTCTTGAGACCCTGACATCCACACTACGCATGTTACAGGGGTTACCTCAGACCCCTTTCAAAACCRGTTTTGTTTCATCCAAGAAGAACCCAGTTCATGTGCTCTGAGATTTTTCTGCAACGTGAACCAAAGCATGCTATGTGGGAATGACTGGAAAATTTGCTCCATAAGCACACTGATGATCCAACCTAAAATAATAATATAGACATATCTTTCATCTGTCAGAGGATGGGTGGCCATCTCCTCAGCCCTGTGTTAGACAGCATTGTTTGTAAAGAGGCGTCCTTTACTAAAATGAAAACAAAGCCACATGGTTTCTCATGTGGATCCCATACATGAAATGAAAAATGAAATTCTGGAAATGTACTTTTTCGGGAAACAGCCTAAACAAATATTTGCAAACCTTGTTATTCCATTGTATCTTAAAGATAACTGAAGGAATTTATTGACTACTTTTGTTAGTTTGTTCACACCAGCCATGACACATATACTTGATCACTATATGTATTTTAAACATCTGCCTAAAGAAATAAATTAACCTTTGCAATTTGGCAGGTAACTATATGAAAATGATTAATGAACAGAAGTGTAATATTTTCCATAAAAATTAGATGTATGTTTTTACATACTTTCTTCCTTTCTTCCTCTTAGACAATAACAACCTTCTGCAGCTGATCATTTTTCATTTCTCATGAACACCTTCTCATTTCTTTGGTTTTTTTTAATTAATAATTTCAAATATCATAACAACAAGGCATTCACCAACTTAGACTTCTAAATTAATACTTGATCTTTGCTCTACTGTACTGTGTATTTCATTAAACGGTTGCATAATATTCTTATTGGAAATATTATTCTTCATCCTGAAAGACTGCTTTCTATTCTTTCTGTTGTGCAAATTCTAAATTTAGTTTCTGTGCTTTTCAGGGTGTGAAAAAATGAAGAGCAAAATCCATGTTAAGTTCTGTTGCAAGTTATATGCAAGTTTTCAGTAATATAAAATAATAATGTAAACATTTCTGACATCAAAAGAAAGTTATAACCTTTTTCTCAATTAATTTTCCAGACTTCAAGTGTAGCTTGTCCCTGCTGCTTACAGGATTCTTTCTTTTGGTGACTTAGGAGCCTGCAGCTTCTAAAACTAGGAAGTATTCAGAAATGAATACATGAGTGGCTGAGGGCATGAAGGATGTGCATCACTGGGAGAACACTTTTACAGTCTTTGTAAAAGAATATGTATGAAATTTGTACGTGATCAATACAACTACATATTGACATGGCTAAATGAAACTCTGAGAGACTGAAGCGCTGCCCTATACATATTTAGGTGCCCATCACACCCTCAAATGGCACTCAGTCCACAGAGTGAAAAGGGAGTTGGGCAGTCAGAATGGAGAAGTAGGACTAGAAAACTTTTTGTTCCTGCTTTTTAATGACAGGAGATTCTCACTGATGAGAACTGAAAAAGGAATTGCAGAACTGATCTTCACCTTAAAATCACCCTCATCAGAAAACTAAACATCTTGTCTTCTCTCTTGTCAGGGAATTTTATTCATAGTCATTGACAGAACTGAAAGCCAGAAGCTTTATTAGACCTACAGACTGAAAAATTGGCTTATTTTAATTTATCTGAAAGCCCAGAGCTGTCAGCAAGTACCTCACTGTCTGAAGAGGTAGCCTTAGGACATCTTTTGTCTGGGCAGTTAGGAGGATGTGCATGTACAGGAAGAATGTACATGTACCTAAGGAGTGCACCGTACACTCCTTATCTTGGATTATATAAATCCTGTTGTTTAAGACAATCTGAGAACTATATGCAATCTGAATTAACATCCCTCAGTGAGGCAAATTGTCCCTTACCTAAATTTGCAGTAGAAATGTGGGAAGATAATAGAATTGCTAAGGCTTTATTTGGAGAAAAATAAAATAAAAAATATAATTTTAAAAGTGTTTCTACTAGGCCCTTTAAATGATAGTTAAAAGATTTTTTTGAGTTCCAGATGACATTTAGAGGTTGCAAGGTCACTACTGGCTCTAAACCTCTCGAGGTTTTTTCACGTTGCAAAGCACAGTAATCCCCTGAAGATTCCTTTTTTTCTATATGGTTTTCAAGGCATCTGATGATACAAAATTCTCTACGATTTTCCTTTTCTGAAGTCAAAGTAACCTCTTTGTTTAGAAGAGATGGKAGTGATAGATTTCTTTCAACTCACTTTTGAAAGATCTAGAATAAGAAYGGTCTTCTGCTGAAACTTAGTTCAAGAACCATCTCACTTCTCTGTCATATTTGAAGTTTGTCCCCTTCTTCTAAGGAATAAATCTGGTCATAATAATTGTCATTGTGATTAACAATTAACAGACATGAGTCTGTAACAATTTCACAAATCTTGGTTTTGTGACAGGATGCACACTGCCTACTAGAAACATCTAATGTAGGTCACACGCAGCCTGGAAATTCAGCACACCTCAGCGAGGTGGCTCCATTCCTGTTACACTGAATGGACTGGGAGAGGTGTTTGTGGAAAGTGTCCAAAAGACACACCTTTTTGTTTCTTTTTGTCTCATTATATATACAGTTCTGCACTCTGGATCCAGTTTGGATTCTATCCAAACTCTTGTCCCCCTCTGGAAATAGAGTCATTCATTCTGGATCTTTTCTTCTCCTAATACTCAGTAAACTGAACCATACTTAGTGTGCTGCCTCTCTTTTGTGTGACTGACACGTGATGACAGCACTCACCCAGGAAAAGGTTCAAAGCTCCAGACCACGTCTCAGCGGGGCCTGGGTGAGACGAACAGCTCAAGGACAGGGCAGGCTACTTGCGGGATCTGCTGTGAACTCTTCCCATGGAAGCTGAGGTCCTGTGCAAATAGGGGTATAGAGGAGAGAAACATCTGGAGGGAGCCTGACTCTGTCGTTCACTTCCTCGGATGTATTTGAGGATCATCTTTACCTTCTCTCAGTGCTGCTTATGCATTTTACCTGCTGACTCTGCAATGCAAAAAGGAGGATTTAGGCTCTAGCAGCAGAGTCCTGTTGCCATCAGGCCACAGAGGCTTGAAATGTCCACCTCTTAGACACAACAATTTTCTGTGTTCAGACCTTTCTGCCAGATAGTTTCATTAATAGTATACAATCACACAAGCACATATAGCATGTTTCTGTACAAGAGTCACTTCATATTCTCCTGGATGCACAAGGGCATCTTGAAATGGGAATATAATGCACTTACATGCATGTTAATTCTCCCTTTCATTGATGGAGTAGTGTAAAATGGCCTCAGTATAACCAAAGATCAGGCTAAACTTTGTTTAGTTTTCCTCCAGTATTTATAAAGAAACCAGAAAAAAACCAAAACCCAGAATGCAGACAGAAATAGAATATTCAACATATTAAATAGTCAGGACACCACCAAGCAGAAACCAAGGAGTTCAATTCACAAAATTGAAGATCTAAGTACTCATTTAGGTAACCAAGTGTGAAAATTTGGTAAAATTTCCACAAAAGTAGCACTCATTGGGGCAAAACTGGAATGTTTTGGTTTTTTTTTTTTACATTGTTTGAGTGGATTTTCTTCTTGTCATGACCATTTTCTGATCTATGTATATAAAAAGATGGGGGTAGTCAATTAAAGTGGAAACTTCTTTTCCCCTTATACAGAAGCTCACTTTCTCGTTCATTGCTAATTCAAGCTGTTCTAAATCAACATCTCTTACCTAGATTATGAGTCAAATTAATATTTCATTTTTAGTCTTACCATTTCCTACTTTCCACTGCCATCCTTATTCCTCATGCAATTTTGTATCACAAGAGTATCTCTGTTTATGTTCTTTGTAAACTCCCATCTTTTCCTGTTACTGAATTGTCTAACAGGGAATGAATTTTTCTTCCAAGGAAGCTGTGTTTCTGATTTGCTGTGTCTGACACATCAGAGTGCTCTGACATACACACTTCTAAACTTTGTCTATATAATTTGACATATGGGAAGCCAATTATAAAATCTATGCATCCAATCATTCCACACATGTATTTTCATAACCTACTAATCCATCACAGAAAATGAGGCATTTGCAAAAATATCTTGTAATGTATGACAAAAAGATGGGACAGACATACATATAGACAGAGACTGGAAGGAGGATCTAGGATTTTATGCAAAAATTCTGAGTGTTCTCCATCTCGGAAAAATTGTGTTCTACTCAAAACTAATTAAAAAATCTCCTCTGCATGAAGTGACATATCTCATCACCACTCAAATGCAATTCTAGTCTTTGCTTTTAAACTTACGTTGACATCTGCTTCCTAGAAACCTTGAAAAGTTTTGCTGTATTCTGTAAATTTTCAAAGGACCTAACTTTTCCACTACAGCTTTATAGAAGTAGCAATCGAAGTCTATGCAATAGTTCCTATTTTCTGGTGCAGTACATATTCAGATATACGCCTTAATATTCTGAAACTATGAGCTGATTCGTACTTTCAAAATATTAAGCACACTTAACTACATTCAAAGTGATAGTCCATTGTAAAACTGGATCTTTCCTGCAAACAGCATGTCTTAGGTGAAGTATAGTTCTGAAATAATGTTAGCTCACTTTATAACAAGAATCATAACCGAGACTGCCAACATGGAAAAACTCTAATAGTTATGGATTTGAGACTCAGTAGAGAGAGTTCTTCTTTAGTATCTCATATGACCTTGTAATCCTTGACTCTGGATGCACAGATTTCAAAACAGATAGTCATTCTTCAGCAGCATTAACTGGAAGAAAATATTTCCTAGGCAATAATGGAAATCCTGTATCATTTACATCCCAACCACACTTCTTTCTCCTCAATTAGTATATAAATTTCAACACAATTTAACAAAAACAACAACCCTGATTTTTTTTTTTTTTTTTTTTTTTTTTTGTGGGGGTGTATGTGTGTGCATATACATCAATATTGTAATATTATAGGAAAAATACTGTTATAAGATTAACTTTTGTCAGCAATTGTGATGTTTCTCACTTATGTACTGCTTTCAACAATGCAAAATCTCCTAGTACCTCAACCAACAGAGAAAGATATTATCTCACTTCTAAAAATGTTGGGCTTTATGCAACACACCAACAATCAGCAGATCTGGCCCTTTTTGACACTGATCTTTCACAGCATATCAGCAAGYCTAAAAAGATTTCTCGATGCCATCATTTTTCATCCATCACTTTACATTAATTTTGCTATAGAGGAAAAACTCAGTCTCTTACTTGCTTGGCTTTCTACTACACGGTTGAGGAGAAGCATATCTGGTGCATGGTGGGTATCCAGGATACAAAGACATTGTAGGCAAAATCACAGGTTGTTTTAATTCTTTTGACCTGTAATTCTTGAGGAATTTTCCCTTTTTTGAGGAATTCCTTGGATTCTCTCATCCAGCCCTTGGGTTTTTTTCTCCAGTCAAAGATAAATAGCAGAGTACAACAGGGTTCTGTTATCACAAAGTTGCATTTCTGTCAAGACTCATGTATTTGACTCATCAGTGCAGCACACACTGGACATGGAGAAAAGTTAATCTGAGTAGGGGGCTTTGACTTTGAGATTTTTCTTGGAGTGAAATTCAGATACAAGACAAATTTAACCCCCTAGTAGTAGCTGCTTCAGGAGAGAAAAAAATTCTGATTGGGCAGGAGTAGAAAGACAGATCACTCCTATCAGTCTATTCCTATTTGKGAGTACTCAAATGAATGTATGTGAGAAGACTGAATATCTCTCATACCTTTGACCAAAGTCCATATAATATGTTTAGGTATGGAGAAATTACTTTGCTCATTTAGTGGTCTCTCTAGTCTCTCTTTTTATCCATATTTCATGGATCCCTGAAAATATCCTATGAAAAAAAAATGGTTTAGAAAACAGAGACCATCAGCAGGTTTTGTTCACATAGCTTCTATGATGTATAAATGACTGTTCAGAGGGCAAAAACACTGTATGTTAACCTGTAAAAAATATACTCTGAGAATGGATAGATTCAGGAGAGAAGACTTCTCTTTCTAAGCCAGGTCCATGCAAATGCGGTTTTCCTTTCCTTTCTAACTACTCTATATCTAGAGTTTGGAGGCTGAGGCTGAAGCCCGCAACAAACTTAAAACATTACAAAATGAAATAAATGGGTCTCTTCCAAATGAATCCCAGATGATGCCAAGTGGAGGAAGATTTATGTATATGTTGTATGAATATTTAATGATATGGCCAAAAACCTACTGCCACTTAGCAAAAAGGCATTTATCACTCCTGTGAAATATGACTTTTCAGCCAATAAGACTGAAGTATGTTAATGACCTCGAGTGAATTGTATTGTTAGTTATTAAACATTTTCTGACTTCTGATTGGCTAAGTCGCCTCTGAGATCACAGTCCCACCATCAGCCATAAGTTATTCTGTAACAGCCAAGAAATAGGTCTGAAGCATTAAAAAAAAAAAAAAAAAAAATCTATAAAAATTACTATAGGCATGAAACAGAACAAAGGTATATCTTGCATGTGAATGTCAGAAGAGCTATTCTCTTGAAATTTTTGATGAAAGCAAAAAATGCTTTGTATAGCTACGTGGGAACTTACAGGGAACTTCACAAACACTCTGAGACTAAAATTTGAAGAAAATTCCCATAATCTGTTTGAAAAGTCTGTTTTTTGCTGAACTGACCTTATAACATGTTGAACTGTTGATAAATGTTCTTTCCATGAAGTGTTTGATTTCAATGCCTTTTCAGGTCCGTTGAAATCTGTGAATAATGGATGAGCCTCTAAATGGAAAAAAATATGGTTATTCAGTTAAATCCATGCTGTTAGAGTGGACATACAGTGGACTTTAAACTGCTACTTAGAGCTTAAATGATTTCTAGTAATTCAGCTGGTTCCTCAAAAGCTAAATTATGCCAAAGTCCCATACCTGTACTGACTTCGTTTTATTGGGGTGTATATTCAAAACACCTGGCAAAGCAGAGAAAAGGAGTCTTACATTTCCCATCCTCTGAAACAGCAATGCAGACACATCAACCCCAGCATGGCAAAGCACCACTGGAGGTGGCTGGGTGATAATATGCATTGCTTATATGCTATGTGGGATTGAGTCCCTGGTCTGCCAACACAGTTTGCTGCACTCAGTGCAGATAACGCTCACCTTGTCCAGGATGCTGCATTCTCCTCTTCACCCATTTCCACATCCTACATGACAGACAGCATCAGAAAATTTGGCCCTGGGAAAATGAAGTAATTGATAGAGTACTATTGGAATTTCACAGACTTCTCAGTTCTGAGCAGTAGTTTTTGTTAATTTATTTCTACAACACAGACGTTCATCAAAAGAAGTATTAACTGTAGATGACAACTTAATATGCAATATGATTTTGTGGTCTGTCCTTCAGAAAGGTCTACTTTTTCCTGTTGTTAACTTTCCAGCTCACTGCCATTCAGACGATAGATTGGCTGGTGTGTTGTCTCAAACACTCGGGACATTAACAAATTCTAATTGGCTGTGTAATAGGAGCAGACGGCATGTACAATGTTAAACCACTTCTGAACCACCTATTTTCTGTATGCAAATCAGACAGAAACAAATGTTTGGCCCCAGCTGGGCGGAATGTCCCATTTAGAATTCTTTTCCTCTTCTTTGTTCTTTGATGTTCGATGTTCTGCAAATGAGCTTTAGAACTCCGCTCTTCACACAATTCAATTTTACAGGCCCATTATCTGAGATATAATGTGGAGGTTAAATATATCAGGGCAGCCATTATGTGAAAATAATTAACAGTAATGAATAATGCACTAATTCCACTGATGAGAGATGGTTATATGTGTAATGAAGTGTTGGGGCAGCCCTGACAAATGAAATTAAAATATTTAAACACTGTTTTATGATATTACTTTGCTCATATAATTTCCTTTACCTACAATGAGCCACTTCGATTATCGTCATTATCTTGACAGCTCTGAAGGATGAAATAGTGCAGGTTAATGTGACAGCGATTAGTCAGAGAGAAAATCCATCACATAAAGCAGAACAGAGTGAGGGAGAAAGGTCTCTATACTTTCCCGTTTCAAACATGAGAAGAATGATACCATCAACATCACTTCAATATTAAATGGATAGAATTATCTTGTCATTCATTTACAGCCTCTGAAGAACTACCTATTTGTACCTGCAAAGGAAAGGTCAGCCTTTCTTAATCATCCATAAAAATATGTTGATGGATTCCTTATATCAATARTGGTAGCAGAAACAGAGACAGGAAACCAGCGAGGAAATTTAAAAGGAAAGCACTCTAGGTTTTGTATTAAAATCTTTTCACAGTTTTATATTTTTAAGTTTTGCTTCACTTGGTGTGATCTTCAGAAAATGCACAATATGAAATGAAGTGAGACACTGACATAGATTTTGTGGAAGTTGCTTCAAATACTATTTAAATAGCAAAAGGGACTGCATATTGCACAGTTACTCCTCATATGGTTTTTTTGTATGAATTGACTATGAATACACACAAAACCTAAAAATATTCATATAGATGCCAAAAGTTAGGCTAAAGTCAGATTCAACATTACAGTCACCTTATTTTCAAAAGTACTGAGCACACATTGCTTCCAAATACACCAGTAGACCAGCAGGACCAGGCTGTCAGAAATATGTTGCGTTTTATGGATCAGGCAGACAGGTAGGAAACACGTGGGCAGTTAGGTACTCACAGCAAGGATCCTCAGAAGAGAAATAAGCAGAAAGATGTCCAATCTAACCTGGGGAGAAGTGCAAAGGAGCATGTGGAGATCAGTTTACTTAAACTGACAGATAAGAGGCACGCATGTCCAGAGCACCAAGACACCCAAAAACCCAGCCTTTTTTCCTTTCCTAGATTAGGAACAGGTTTGTGACTCCAATGGTTAATGCATTCAGTTGGGATGCTGCTTCACAGTCCTTGTTCAGATAGAGAACAGTAGAGATTTGAATCCCTTATTCTCAAATGAAACCTGAGATTTAATTTTTCATACGATCCTTTGTAGAAGCACAGAGGAACACCAGCCTTCACTAGCGCTGGCATTTCCCTCAGGTGCAACCCATTCAGATTCAATTTCTTTCTGTAAAACACTTGGGCATCAGTTTCCTGTTTGAGGGGAATTATACTGGCTTGGGAGGTGGGTGAACAAAGAAGGTGTAGCAGGGTACGCAGAGGAATCCTTCTTTTGAAGTGCCACATAAGGGTCACTCAGAAACACCTGCCCAAAAAGCCATTTAAACTGTTAATGGCGTCTTTGGCCATTGTAGAAAAATTAGTGGTTAGAGCGTTCAGGACCCTGTCTGAATAAATGGTATCTGAACAGTGGGTTTTCTTAACAACATGAATGGTGACTTTGACAGTCATGATATTTTTATTTAGGTGTCTAAATACAGCTTTTACAAGGTCTAACATTTGTCATCTGCCCTGAAATATGTAAACTTAACTTACAAACAGACAAACAAAAAAAATTGGTAAATTTAGCAAAGGGACGCCTTTCCTGTTTATGCAAGCCATTATAATTGCAGTTGTTCTTACTATATTATTGTTATTGTTGTTATTATTATTACTGTTGTTATTGTTATTATTATTAATCATATGTTATGGCAGCRCACACACAAAAAAGTGAGAGGTGTCCCTTCACTTTCTAAGTGTGTCCAGTGTTTTAAGCACTGCACAGATACAGAGTAGCAGGTAATCCATGTGCTGAAGAGCTTGCAGTTTAAATAGACAAGGCAGATAAAAGCTGTGTGTACACCAATTTTACCCAGGTGGCATGAACAACACGGTGGCGGCAAATGTCATATGTTAGTTAGTTCCACAATACAATGATGGCAGCGGGAGGGAGGTGGTACGCAGGACTGCAGGATATGCCAATACTGCTCAGCATCATTGTCCGTCCTGCAGAGCTGCAATCATATCTTGAAGGCAGAGCCCTTCATTGAGACAGCACAGAGATGCAATGCCTCAGAGGAAGCTCTTGAAAAGGAACTTTGCTTGGTATAGCATAGCGTGGCAATGTTTTGTGTGCACAAAGGCACCTAAAAGATGAAGTGCACACAAGATAGCAAATCCTTTTGTTTTAATCTAAATACAGTGGAAACTTATGTCTCTGTCATACTCAGCTAAGAATCTGACTTTCAACTACACTGAAAGGTAGAGGTGGTGATTCGTAATTTACTGTTCTCCAGGACAGTTTGCAGCGTCTACGCAGAGCAATTGAACCACTACAGGAAGCAGATCTAAAAGGTGAGCAAGTCACAGATCCTACTCTCAACTGCAGCCGGTTAAAACAGAGCAAGTAAGAGGTTTGAAAACTGAGGAAGACAGGTGATAAAAGGAGATATACATCAACAAATCAAAAGGCTCATTTTCAACACCTTTCTTCGTACTGAGTATCAGCCCCATTGAACTGAATGAGAATGCACACAGTACAAGTCGGGATGAGCGGGGAGGGCACMGTCCCTCCCTGCGGATGGCCAGTGACCCTGCAGCACCGCTCCTCACAGCGCTCAGGTCTGTTCCTGTGCGGTTCAGGCTTATGCTTTTGGGAAGCTAGCACACAGAAGCCCAGAATAAAATCTCTTATTTGCAAACTGGGGCCCAGGCATAAGGGACCTTCTGAGCGAATACGCTGTCCTGGTTTCAGCTGGGATAGAGTTAATTTTAAAAAACTCATTCAAATTTCAGTGGTTCTTTCATTTTGCTACTTTTAAAATACAATTTACTTCATTTATCGGACAATGAAGTGCCTCTGTAATAAATCTAACATTAAAAAATCATTTCCAGCAAATTACTCCAATAAAATCAATGAAGGTCAGGCTCAGCTGTAGAAACAAATAAATTACCTGCTATTGATAGGGTAGGCAGACTTAATTGTCATTTAGAAAGGCTAAAAGGGATAAAGAAATCTAATAGAAGGAACACATTTATACAGCAAAAATGAGAAAACGGCGAAAGTTTTACCCTGGCAGCTCCCATCCATAGGATTGACTCAGTCCCTGAGCAGCACAGGCAGTTGTTTTAACTCTCAGTAGGACACTGGTATGTGCTTTGGATCTGTCAATATTTACCTGCTTCTGTGTTGCCTTGTGATCTTTTTACCTTTCATATATTGAAACTCCCAAACAGGATTTCTGGTAATAGGAAATGAAGAATTGATAGAATTGAACAATCCCATCCTTAGATTTTTTCAGCCAGGTTAAAAGCAGTTTGACCCAATTCAGGCTTTGCAGTACTTCCAACTATTAAAGAAATATAAAGCTGGGCATTTGCTAGTGGGATTTGCCATTCTCTGATAACAAAGTGACGATTTTATAGTTAAGATCTTCTTTTTAAAACAACGTTCTATTTATTTATTTTAAAAGCTGTCCAGCTGTTGCTGTGAGGAATCCAAAAATGGCACTAACTTGATGTATTTCCACTGCAGCAGTGTACTCCTTCAGTTTTCAGCATTTCTCTTTGAAAAGCACTTTAATTTTTTTAAGCTTATTTGTGTTTACGCCTCCTAAAAGGGGAAAACAAAAGAAAACCAAAATGTTGGAATGTCCATATGTTCAATGTTCAATTGTCCATKAACTCTCATGGGAGGAAATTTAATTTTTTCTCCTTGAAAGTGTGAAACCTGCTCTGGACTGCAGAGCAGTGCTATATCCAGTGACATAACTGGATATAAGGGCTTATTCAGCAAGGAAGACTTTAAACTTTCCTGTGATGAATACAAAATTCTCTGGGAATGAGCCATTTCCAAGATTTTGCAGAACTGAATCCCCGCTCTCTTGGTTTGGAGGCTCTGGTGACCTCAAGAGAGCAGATGACCTTATAGTCATCAATTCCGCATATCAACACTTCTAACAGGACAGGAACTCCTACTATGGTTATTCTAAAAAAAAAAAAAAGTGCAAAGTAAATTCAATTTTGAGTAATACTTAGCTACAATAGGGAAAGCAAAAACCCACAAATGTCAGACACGACCAAATACAATGAAAAGTAAAGGCTTTTATGGCTGCAGCTGTTTGGTCCAGAAGTGATGGCAGTAACACTAATGCGTGGCTGCTGCAATGTTTGCAGTGACTAATAGATTTAAACCTGCATCTATTGGCAGATTACTGGAGTATAGAAGTAGGCTGGGCATATCTTTGGAACAGTTTACTCCTGGAAACTGTAAATTGTGGCCACATGAAGAACAGGCAGTCTAGAAACTGTGGCAGAAGGATGCTCAGGACCCAGCGAACAAGGAGAAATCCTTAGGAAGGAGGTACACCTGGCCCTTTGCACTATTGAAGCAACCTGTTAAAGTCACATGCTAATGAACCATGGGTCGCCAGCCTCTGAATGGAAACATACAGTCTTGGAACTACCTTTTTTTCTTTCTTTTTGGAGTTACAGAACTGTTTCTCTCACACTTAGATGATTGCACATCTGTTTTTCTTYACCACCACATGGATTGATTCAATGACAATGTAAGTTTCTTTGTCTCAGGGAATTCTGTTAATGCTTTCTCATTCTCTTCAGCAGCAAACTCTGAACCATTGAACCAATAATAAACAGATGTCTGCTGCTTGTTCGTATTTCCCTTTCCAAAAAAAATAATTTCTCAGATTACAATTGCTTTCTTTCTTTCTAGCCCTCAAACAAATTAAAATTTGTCTCCAGGTATTATGTTAGCACATGCGCTACAGCTGATATGATCTATGCTGCATGCTGCAGCAGGGACACGAGGACATATAGAGTGCCTATTTCTCCCTGATCATTTTGACCAGATTAGTTCTCTTATAAAACTAATCAGAGATTACTAAATAGTCCTACAATCTTCTATCAGGTCTGCTAGCACAGTCTTCAGTTCAAATGCTTTAGTTGTCATCCCTCCTTTATTGAGTGGTTTTTTTCTCTCTTGATTTTAAAGAATTGTTGCAAGATAGAAACTTCAGCTCAGTACTTTTCTCCCAAATGACCAAGCAAGGGTTTTATCTAGCATCAGTCTAGGCCGTTGGAAAGATGTCCGCTCTTCTGTGTGGGCTCCATTTGGTAGTTGTCTTTAGTGGTCTTCAGTTGGTACAGATACATATTAAATACATATCTCTCTCCATTTATTTCTATATTCTCCACTGCTTTATACAGTCTTAGGTGTTTGGAGGTTTCTTATAGCAAAGTTATTTGGGACTAGCTGGTAGAATTTACAGCTGAATTTGTTGCCATAAACCATTAGGCTTGTGRAGGGCCAGGGGGCTGCCAGGGTACCACTGTCAACAGCATCTGCACAGGCTTAATCTGGAAGCCAGCAGTAACATAAGCTACTCACCTATTTGTTGGGGCTCCTATGGCCCTGTTAGAAGGCAAAAGCTCTGCTGCACCTKGCAATGCCTCCTAGCCAGGACCATTCCTGTTGCATGAAGCCCTTTACCTGCCCACTTGCACTGGAAACAGMTGCCTTTGTAAAGGAAAGGGATGGACAGGATTTGAAGCAGGTGAAAACAAGGGAGGATGGGTATATATGTTGTCCCTAATTCCTTCCTTCCCCAATATAAATTCATAGAATAATTTATCTTTAAGGTACCACTACAGGTCATCTGGTCCTGCCCCTCTCTTAGAGTAAGGCCAGCTTTAAAGTTACGGCAGGTTACTCATGGCTCTTTTCCAGGCAAATTTTGAGTATCTCCAAGGATGGAGATTAYACAACCTCATAGTGCAAAATTTCTTCCTTATAAGTAACCGAAATGTCCTTTGATGCATCTTTTTCTTGTCTCTGTCAAGCAATACCCGTACTCCAAACACAGACTCACAAGCCACAAAGAAAGGGATCAAAAAAGGATCAGGATCAAAAAGGGAGACATAATTTGGTTAAATATGGGGAACTATGTGACAGTCAGAGCTGAGTGGTTCATTACAGTACATCGATACATGATGATTTGCATAGATTTGAAACAGAGCTGCTAGTGACCTTCRTTTCCAATATCATACATATTCTGGACACAGTGTCAGCTCAGTTATCAACTACTCATTCTCCATGGTACCTTAAGTCCTAAATACTTAGTCATATTGGATCCAGTTTATCAACAGGAAATATTTTACATTCATTTTAATTACATTCAGAGAAATGCAGGAAGGCCTGGGTTTGACTTAAGCTAAGCTAAGCATTTGTCATTGAGATTTAAAGTAGGATGCAACTTTCTAAGACACTATATATAAAACACAACATCCTAAAGAGGTAGATATTAAATGTATGTTTATTCATGTACATYTCAGATATAATATGTTTAAATTTATATATTTATATATATGTATATTGATTACTATTMTTATAGATCTAAATTCACTCATGAAGCCTTTAATGCCTATGAAATAGAACTGGTTTTCTTAGTTTCGTTTGTCAGACAGAATCGTAGCACAGGTACTGCTTCTGAACACAAGAAAACACTTTTTACTCTGAGGATGGTCAAACACTGGCTCAAGTTGCCCAGAGATGTTGTAGAGTCTCCATCTGTGGAGATACTCACAACCTGACTGGACACAGTCCTGGGCAACCTGGTCTAGGTGACCCTGCTTGAGCAGGGGGGTTGGACTAGATGTTCTCCTGAGCTCCCTTCCAACCTAAATGATTGTGTGACTCTGTGATTCTGCTTCTCAGGAGTGATTTCAACGTCAGAGATGGTCCCTGGCCARCACTAGTCAGGAAAAATGGCTGGGGTTTCTTCCTAAGAGTTCCCCAGTGTCAGCTGCTACAAAGATAAATGAGATTCATATGTGGCCTGAGCTCAGGCTCAGTTTAGGCTGCCTATCCAAGAACTAGAGGCATTCAGGATTCAATTAATGCCACCTAAATTAGTAAGTGACCTTTGTGGCCCTTCAGAGTCAGTAGTATAAGAAAGGTGCTTTCAGGCCTTCATACATCAGATATAAGTTTTGATGCTGGCATTAGAATAAAATTAATTACACTGATTTATTTCCACATATGGGAAGCCTATAGTCACTATCTCATATGCATGTATCTCTGCAGTAGATTATCTACCTCTGGTCAGATGAATCCCATTAATGAGAATGCTTGGCTTCATGGTCCTTCCATGACCCTACAGCCTAAATAAAAACAAATATAGCCCTAGTGACTAGTTCTTGAAATTGCTGTACTCAGGGTCTTAAGACTAAAACCTTCTATGGTCTGTCAGCCCATGAAAGCTGTTCCTCTTGAGTCAATGACTGGGAAGAAATAGGTGCCAAACGARCTCTGCAGAAGAGAATGGTAAGAAAAGATGAAAAGGTGGTAACCAGACAAATATCCCACAGAGCTCTGTCCCATTGCCCTGCCCATTTTCCCAGGAGGACTCTGCTATATATTCATCTAAAATTTGTCCTTCAGTTGGCCACTGACATTCAAATCAAAGTCCAAATATGTAAAATCATGGAAAGAATATGTTGTTTTTCACACGGTGGAAAAGGAGAGGTAGAAATAATGGAGGAATCCTCCCACAGAGGAACAGGCAAAGCCACATGTACCTTATTTTTTGGTGAGTGAACAAGCATGAATGTACGCTTCAGACAAACAGCTGAGGGATGCCATTTTGTGTTCTGCAGCAGAGGTTATGAGACAATTCACAGAGTGCCTCAGTGAGGGGGCTGGGCACAGTGAGCAACTGRGACTACTCCAGAGCTGTCATAGTATGAGGGACAGATAAGGTATTACAGTGAGAGTGTCACCTGGATGGAAGATTATTGTAGTAGAAAGGTATGGGGTACACAGAAAACAATCCAAAGGAAAACAAACTCATTAGTTCCACTATTGATGGAACAACTTGTTTTCTTTTATGTTTGGATGTTTGGATGTTTGGATGTTTGGAGCAGAGACTCTTTGATTGTACCAAAAGTATGTTCTATCAGAGCAGAAAGTTGTTCCTGCGGTGATTTAGTGCAGCACTTTACAAATATGCTTGCCCCATAGGCCCACCAAAAGCGTTGAATTCACTCCCAGAGGTCAAAAATACCAGCAGTGCAATAAAATTTGCTGTACAAGGAGGAATAGTGTGTGTATTGATTTGTGCACTCATTGCCAATACCATTGTGTGATCAGTAAAAACAGCGGACACCTCTTTAGCAACAGGCAAATGCCTTCCACTTACTAAACATGAATAACCAATWCCTCTTTACTCCTATGACCTACGGTATAATCCCTCTGGCCAGCCAACGCAGCGGTGGAGCCTGTCCTCTAAAAAGTGCACTGCTTAAARAGAAGAACTACAGGGACTACTGCAGCAAAAACAAAACACAGGAGATATCCACTCCTCCTTCATAAGACAGTGGACTTTTCTCAGTCCCAGCAAAGATTTTCTCTGCAGCTGCACTTCCTTGCTTTTCCAGAGGTGAATGACTTTGGTGAGAGAAACTGACTGATTTTCCCTTTTTCAGAGTAAGAGAAGATGCATAAAAACATTGAATGAGATAAAGATTTTATCTTCCCACACGAACAGAAGGRAGGATATTGTTTCCATCTGGCTGTAGATGTCTACTATGTAAATGTCTACAAAGAAGTGTCTAAATAAGTTATTCTAGGGCATTGCTCATCTGACCTAAGCTAGATGTCTGCTTTAACATGAAATGAATCTTGCCCTTGAAGTGCCTTTTTTCTTTCTTTCCATCAGCTCTAGGAAGGACTATTCTGATGTAGACATCTGTGGTTGATAGATCAATCCCATCCAAGTTCTTTTGCCAAATTGTACTCGCTGTCTGTCTGCCTGCCTGTCCAACTGTTGCTCACTTTCTATTTCAGCTATGAGCAGATATTAAAAAAATAAATAACATTTGGAGAAGGAGTAGTCATTATTCACCACATATATYGGTGTCATTTTAGTATTTTCAGTAATTGTTTGCTGTGGTAGCTCTTAATAACACTTTCCCATGTAGTTAGGTTAATCAGTGTAGAAACATAAATGAAATATCAAACATGATTTTTCTTTCAATAGTACTGGGGTAATATTACTGGGGAAACCAGCAAGAATTAAACAGATTTGCTAATCTGACGGTCATATTAAAGGTGAAATATATTGTGTGCATAGCTTTAATCAGAATACTGGACATTTTAAAAGTTCATTTGTTCTGTCTAAGGTTCCAGATAACAGAATACCGAACGATACAGATAAGGGGGATCTGATCTTTCACATATCATATTTGTGCCCAACAACAGAAGCATAGCAATCAGATCTATTGTAAAATAGCAGTGCTGAGATGAAAGAATTTCCAAAATCAGGAACTATATCAGTAGGCAAAGCCAATGCATGAAGTTATCGACAGTAGTTTGACTTAATAATTGTGCCTTATTCACATTCAGTAAAATAGCATTGTATTTTCAGCTCCACTGCTAGGGACAAATCTTGATATAAGAGATAAAATTCTTAGGTATATTTGACAATGAAAAACGTGAACTGTAGGGACACCTGAAATATGACACCTCTTCTAAACCAGTGCAGAAATCAATAGAAAAGGAAAATCATTGTCTGATAGGTGTGATTGCAACGGCATCATTTCTTTTTGATGTCATGGATTTCTCTCTTACTCCTTTGCATTTTCAAGGCTGCATTTAAAATAACATTTTTACTGTTTTACACCAAAGGTCTGAAGTTCCTACACCGATTCAAACAATGACAAATCAGGTACAAAGTAGGCTTGGATGAATAATTCATTACAAAACAATGTATATAATGAATTTAACTTTTTTTGTTTGTTTGTTTAACCAATGTCCTCAAACATATCACAAATATTTGTGAGTTGATCCAATTTTCAATTTATGTACTACTACTAAAAGAGTAATGTGGATTTTTTAGGGGTAACTGGAGTTTTGCTTAGCAAAACTGAATGAGAACAAATTTCTAAAATGAATGGTTATGAAAGATTTATTTTAAGATTTCCCAAAAGGTGTTAGGCATGCGAGTTTAATTTTCACCATCCTTTAGTACTCATGAGATCAACTTAATCATTCAAACATAGAAACACAGAAAAGACAGGTAAAAATACGACAAAATAAATATCTTTAATAAATATATATTTCAGAATATTATTTATGATATTTATATAGTGGGTATGGTATTTATGTAGTATATTATGCAAATGTAACAGATTCTCTATATATTATTATAAACAATTCGGTTAAGAAAACATGTCAGAATTTTTTTTACGAAATATGTTAAATGCATTTTGGTAATGTTAAGATAACAGTGTACACAGTTATACGGTTGTATAGCATATATGTATCATTATAATACCACTTCTGATTCTGATTAATTTGCACCAGGGTTTTAAATTTCCAAAATTATGTCTTGCTTTTTTACTGTGTGACTCCTCACAGCAAAGAACAATTTGCCGGTAACAAATCAAATTGGTACTCCTGAATACATTTTGTCTTTGTGGTACCTGTAATTTTATAATATTTTATCCATATAGAGAGTGCATACTCTCTTTTTATTTATGGAAATAGGTGTTTGACCAGAGATCTGGCAGTCAGGCCAGCACTGCTATTCTGAAAATGTTATTGTCATTCTCATGACAGTTTTTCCTAAAGCCCCAGTTTCAGAAGATATTAGATGGGAATCTTGATTTTCCTTTTCTAACATAAATGTTATCCTAATTATACATTTGTTTAGAAAAGTTTGAATATGAGAACCTTGAAGGTGCAAAAACCAAGTAGGCAAACAAAAAGAAAATATATGCATCATTTTGTTCTGGTTTGTACTAAGTGGATATTTCAGCAAACTTTGTGCTTTTAATAAAAAGGCATGATTCCAGATTTTTTAAACCACTTTTATTACTTATACTAATATATGTTATTTTATTTGGTATATCTCATATTGTCAAATTACCCTTTAAATGGTCAGAGTAAAGAGAATAATCATGAAAATCAGCAACAGATTAATATATGAAAAGTATAAGTTGCACTTTCTATATGCAGATATAACTGTGTGGCAAATGCACACTTTAGAATACCAATGATTTTCCTGTACTTGACCTCTAAAAATGGGTTGTATTTTTGCTGAAAACATTTACTTTTGTTTTCCAGGTAATATTAAAATTTGGTGCTAAAATGCCATAAAATTGGAATCTTCTTTCCTGTAGTTTTCAGGAGTTCTCTGGAGGTTGGTCTCAYGGCAGAGCTGTGAAATCTTTCACAGATTTCCCTCAACTGTTTTTCCTCAACTGTCAAAGTGTTATTCACACCTATAATATCAAGGAAACTTACTGGTGTGTACTAATTTCAGTAATATGCGATGAAATAATAAACCATGGATTCCAACAGACTTGTGCACAGAAATACAGTGATCCTTCACAGACCAAAAAAAGAGTTAATTGAATGTAAAAATATATAAATTATTTCCCTTATTCACTTAATCACTGCTCCTCTCTGATTGGCAAATATATTTAAGACTTTCATACCTGAAATTTTTTATCACAATTGAGTGATATGTTTTAATTACATTTTACACCCTTCTCAGGGAAGATATCCTCTCAAATTCCCACTGTTCACACTTCCATTATGCTTATAATATAACTCAGGAGTTAAAATTAAAAATTAAAATCTTCCTTAAAAGTAATTAATAAGCTTGTTGCAGCCAAAAGCTCCATTAGACACAAACAGCCACACGTATGCAGAATTAAATGGTAGGCAGGATAAGATGAAGCAGAGAGTATTATTGATCCATCAGCAACAGGTATGCATAAATTAGTTACACCACAGCTGTCAGTATTACTATGTACAATACATTACAGGAGAGCCAGGGAAATTTACCACAAAATGGAAGACAAGTTAGGTGAACAGGGCAACTGTGACATCTAAAGGCTTCGCAATGGTTGGAATAAAACAATAACCTGACACATATTTAGTGAAGATGGATATAATAGACTGCAATCTGTGCACTAAGCACAGTTTTCTAAATAGGTACATTTCATTGCATTTTGCTGTTACGTAGGGTTCCATCTGCAGCAAAAATTTGGAGCTAATTTCATAAGTAAATGTGACTTTGTCTTGGAACACTCTTAAATCTGTTTTCAGTAACTTAAACATCATGAAATCACAAGCACTACAAACCTTATCCTAGGATTACCTTGATTAAGGCACAAAACGTTAAAAGCAAATTACTATGAAAGTATGAAACAATTTGCCCTTAATGTTTCAGTCATATCTGTAAAAAATATGACTTAAATCTAGTTTTATTAATAATACATATTTTAATTAAACGGCTAGAGGTGCATCTAGCAGGAAAAATTGAATCTTCACTGGATTTCACATACTTGTATGATTCATGGGCAGTAAATATGCAAAGCTTTATGCCCATAAGGCAATCAAACTGCAAAGCTGATATGCATGTTTTTATCTGAAAGAATGAAGTCTAGTAAGGCTTAGAAATAAAAATAATAACAATAATAATAACAATAAATGCTCCAAAACTTAATCTATTTTTGTAGACCTAATGCGTTTCTAGATACAATCCTCATTTTTTGCCAGCTGCATGGTGTTGAAAACGTATTTATTGTTGTTTCCATTAATCTCATTACACAAGGTTTGCCTGTATGGCTACGTATATACACACTCATAATATCACAGCTTCAGCAATAAAACCATAGGATAAAAATTATCGTGCTACAGTAGCATAGCATGAAATGCTTTCATTGCAAACTGTTTGGGGATTGAACAGTTCTGCAATCTGCTGATCTACTAACAAAGCCTCTCCTCATTTACATCAAGATTGTTTTTAAAGGTCTGACTCTGCATGCTTAGTTTGCTTTGTCTTTTCTTCAGCTACCATCCCACACCATCAAACATTCAGCTCGGTTACGTTTAATGACAACTATGCCGTGTACACCAACAATACCTCTCACCTGGTGGTGTCAAAACACAAAAGCAAACATAAAGTAATTACAACCTACAACGCTTCTCTGAGGTAACTCAATGGTGCCAAATTGCCACCTCTTCTTGAGTGGAGCACAGCAACTGCTCGTAACACCCTGCAATAGCACAGTGCACTAAATGGATGCATGTTAAGGATATTGAACTTTGCTGAAAGTACTAACAGGGTGAAACTGAGTTTAAAAACTTGCTCGTACAGTTTCAAACACTTTTCTAAAGACAGAACTGTCATTGTCATCAGCTTTTTCATCACTGTGGTGATCAAATGTTAATGAATGCCATCTCACAATGTCCTTATAAGACATAAGAAGGCAGCCCCAGTCATGCTCCCATTTCAGAGACAGAAAACTGATGAAACAAAAAACTTTAGGTCCAAATTTCTCCTGATTTCAACGGGCCAGTCAGAGATGCACAAGTATTGGATTTTTCTTTTTTTGTGGAGGGCTTGGCATTTTAGTGTTGGATAGGCCCAGAGCACAACTCCTATTGTCGTAGAAGCAATCGGGACTTTGCAGCCTTTCTGCAACCTGTTGCATAGTGACTCAGACAGGACATTTAGGAAAAAAAAAGAATTTATAACTCCATTTGAAATCTCTTGTTTAGTGACCACTTACAAAAAGTTTGATCACCACAGTGATGGGTGAGGTTTTGTACTTCTGAACGGAGATTCCTCCTAGAATTCCTGAGATTTGCCTAGACAGCATTTTGACTGCTAAAAGTTTTCTTGAATCTCACTCTCCATCTGAAAAATAATAATAACGTAGGGGCTAACTCTGACATATAGGCACCTATCGGCATTTACACCTGTTGATATTTGCGCTACTGATTTGGACTGGTCTGCTCCAAATACAAAGAGTTTAGGGGGAAATATGAAGAAGACTGTGCATGAAAAAGGGAGAGGACTAAAATAGTCAAGAAGAAATACTGAAGAGAAGGATGCATCAGTCCTGAAAAATTCATGCTTCATTCTAAGGTGAAGAGAGAGATCTATTTCTATTCCTTATTTATAATCCTCTACTCTCAATTTGGCTGAGGCACCACATCAGTCATTTTTTTAAGAAAACCAAGACAAAATGATACTATCCTATTCCGTAGTTCAGGGATATACAAGTCCATATTCTTCCTCTGATCAGATGCAGTAATTTTAATCCAAATTCCCTTTCCTCTCTAAGGGAGCACCCTTTGCACTGGTATGGCATATTTTCAGATATTTTCTCTCAATTTCACCTCTTCAGGTTGACCTACCTCGTATTTTGTATATATGTATAAGTTCACTGGACTAGGAAGTAGAAGACAGATCCTGCAGTTGTGTGTTTGAACCAGCAATGAAATTTATATTAAAAAAATTTGAATATCCCACATGAAGGCTGCATTTAAAAGCAGTATCTGGAAAATAATGGTTGAACTGGACAACGAGGCAGAACCCACTATATAAATGGATCTTCAGCCAGCATCCTTGGCACCTCTGGCCTTTTCATCTTCCTTTTACTTTCACGTGTGTGTATCTCAGGGCTTGCTCTTGGGACATAGTGAAGCCCTAGAGCCCATCAATCCTCTCAAATAAGTTCATCTTCATTTCAGGGATGGGGAATGTTGCCTAATTCTGTTTAAGAGACACTCTGCCATAACCTATACCATTTCCTTCTTAGTCTGGACCAGTCCAAAGACCTCAGTGATTTCCATCCATTAGATCTGAGTCTCTGTTCCCACCTGGGACAAGGCAATGCTGTCTCTCTGCTCAAGCTGAACCCGTCCACCTGTCATGGTGATTTTGATCTGAATAAAAGGGAAGTTTGACTTTGGGTCTTTCAGCTCATCTCTTTCAATTCACTGAAAAATTTGTATCATGTGTCACTAAGGTTCCAGATGCGAGGCGTCAGCACAGCGCAGAAGGTTGAGTCCTGCAGGTACGCTGAGCCGGAACGTGAGCACACCACCCCCAACACATCAAAGACCTTCTGGTCCTTCTCCTGCCTTGGTTTCACCACTCAGACTTCAGAMGGGTCCAGCTGTGGTGAGCTACTCACTCACAATACGTTAAGTAATGTATTAAGTATCAAGTATATTAAGCAATTAATCCAATTGCTTTTCAGTTAAATAGCAGCAGCTGTAACCTCCACATCAGAAGCCTTATCTGAAATTTAACAGCTTAACCATGGGGCATGAGCTGCCTGGGGGGTGAAAAGGAGAGAAGCTTGTGTACTGCCTATGAGCATGAGCATGAGCATGAGCATGAGCATGAGCATGAGCATGAGCATGAGCATGAGTTCAGCTATTTTAGTCTCTTTCTATGATTTGACCAGCAGACAGCATCACAGAGCACTTACCTAAACGATTTCCCAGGCCGTTTGGCTCGGGCTGTATTCAGGCTGTTCTTACTGACTCTCAGGACACCCCTAAGACAAACTTAAACGCTATGACATAACATTTTCTGTGGAATGGAAGAACTGTGAATGTACCTGAACTATGTTTAGCTATTTATCAATTAACACAAAAAGTAACACTACTTGCAGCCAGTATTAATTTAGACACTAATGCCACTAACTTGGCATTATTGTGCTCTTATTTGCATCAGAAGAAAATGAATGCTGCATGTCTTCTTGCTTTTAGTGTTACGCTACAAGCCATGTGAATGAATCCTGCAACACTAGTATTTTAGTGCATCAAGAATTTTTTCTTAAATATTCAATTCATTATGACTGTATATTGGTTTGATTTTCAAATAACTCAGTAGTAAGCACTGCAAAGTATGAAGTTCATTGTGTTAATATGTATCTTTATACACTCAGGGAAGTAACGAAATAAACCAATGACAAGATATAACATTATGAGACAGTACAGACTTTAAGAGATAGCAGAAATCATTTATAGATTGAAGTGGTGATAAAAGGACACAGACGTCATTATTTTTTAAATTGTTTTATTATAATGTTTCATGGAGATAGTAGATAGTGTCTTCCCAGAGGAAGAAGGAAAACTGTTATGAAAATCAAGTTCATGAAGAAAAAGTGGAGTAATTTAAATGTGTAGGGTATGGTTTTAAAAAGTGTTGAGCTTTGGCTTGAGCTCTCTTTCCAGTGAAGTCAACTGTGAAACTGTTATTGACTTCCATGGGAGCCGAGTCATGCCCCCACTACACGCTCTCAGCAGTTCCATCTGTGACATCTGAAATACATCTAGGTCTCAATGAGCCACATCAAGTAGATCTGACATGAGTGGAAGATAATGAGAGAAACTCTTTGCAATTCTTGCAGACAAGAACCAGAGGGAAACACAGAAGTAGCATCTGTGATTAAGAAGTGATTCACAGTACGTAACACCCCAAAATCTATTGATCGACAACTGAAATGCTGACTGGGGACAGAATGAACATAATCAGTCTTCTCCAATGTCTGCTAGGGATAACCAGACCTTTTCCAGTTGTGCACAGAGGGGGGGAGAAGATGAAGGAAGGACACAAGGATGTCTGAGTTCCATGTCTGTATTGCCTTCAGAGAGACCTGTTGCTCTGCATGGATTGCAGAGTGGAGGAGGGAAGAAATGGAGGAGTAGCCATAGGCTACTGTTAGCCTTCAGGAATAACCTTAGGTTTTCCTTCCAGATTTCAGTTTTGAGGTGAAGTAATATTCATAATTACACTTTTCTAGAAGCTTTGTGGGGTTGAGTTTTGGTTTTTGTTTGTAATGGATGTGGAAATTATTTCCTTTGCTGACCAAAGAACTGCCAGCAGGAGGATAAGGGATCAGGAGCATGGACTGTCAGAAGCTGATGCTGTTATGTGGAGCCTTGAAATATTCCCTGGTATGCATCTACTGCCAATAATAGAGGACCATGAAGTGAACTTGGGCAGTGGGTCTCTGGCCACACTGCTTAACTGTTAACTTGTTCCCTGGCTCTGTTGTGGACTCCTCCAATTAGCTCTCTCCAAGAGAAAATCTGTAGACAGTCTGGTGGATAGCTGACCCCAGGGACAGCTCCCAAGAGTCAGAATGCACGAGGCTTGACTTCTTTCTCACAGTCCTCCAGCATTACCCCAGCAGATTTTGCAATCCTAGACATCCCACATGGTCTCATGCACCACCACCTCTGCAAAAAAAAAAAAAAAAAAAAATCACCACCCCACAGAAACAAGATATTTATATAAGTGAGGACATGGACACCACACAAGTCTGAAGAAGATCCAGGGAAAAACACTGTGTGGCGTGGATGTGCTTAACTCCAGGGGCAGCTGGCTCTCAGCAGTGTAACACAAATCAGTTTGTGTTATCTGACCTTTGAGGAAGGGTATAGCAATATAGATCTACCTACACTGCCTACTTCACTTTCTGCATAAACAGAATAACAAAATTGCTTTCATATATCCACATAGCTTTACTTTTTTTCCAATCTCTTTCACAAATATGATGCTAACTCCCCAAGTCAAGCTTTAGATTACGCAGACTGCAGTTTATTTTCTATTAGTAAGAGGCAGGCTTTTATATATGATAATGGCTTTGTGCAAGCAGCTAGAATGAATTCCAACATGGTGAGTCAATGCATTTATAGACCCAGCCATAACTGAAGGCGGGACTGGATGAATTGTACCTAATCCATTTCTGACAGCCATTAGTCTCACTTGCTGTTAAAAATTTCAGTGATGGAGATGTCACAACTTCCCCAAACAGCCTATGCCAGTCAACAACTACTCTGGTCCTTTCCATACTTTCTAGTGATTGCCTCACCATCAAAACCAACTAGATGCATGAAGCGACTGTGTGACCTTGAAGGTATCCCTCAAAACCTTACAGCTCTTACAGGACATAGTAGGACACAAACACTGTGCAACCCACAAGGTACCCTGACTTGCCTTTGCTTTTCAAAGACCACCTCAGCTGACATTTTCTCAGCCACTCACCTTAGGAACAAAGGAATGGGCTTTCTCAAGAGTAAATAAAGAGTTTTCTCTAGTGCTTGCACAAAGCCAGAGTATTTGTTCCCATCATTAATAAAAAGAGGTAGTCCAGGTCATAACTGCACTCCGGAGATGATGATTCATCTCTCTTTGACAGGAATTGTTTAAGGACATTGGGGTGATTAGAAACTCAGGCACTTCATCTGGTTGCCTAAAGTTTGGTGTAATGAATCCTGCACATAATTCTCTACTAGAGGTATATGTAGCAGGTTATATGCTTTTGTTCTGTTTGTGCAGGAGTTAGTACATTGGAGTCCTGGTGCCATATCAGTAAGTATGGCAATCCAAGTAAATAATAGACTGAAATAACAGAGCATGAGGCTTTTATCTCAAAAAAACACCCACAACACATTTGCATTCAGTGTGTTTCTCAAATGTGCCATGTGTCTCAAATGTGTCATGTCCTATTATATTCAGTCACAGTAACCTAATGTGACCAACAGACTCCAAACAGAATGGAGAAAAAAACCTGATCTTAAGCCAGAGTAACACGATACAGCAGAAAAACACAATGCGTGAAGAAGGCTGCGTGCCACGCTGTGAACGGGTGGAGTTCTAGACTCAGAAATCATTTTCAGTCACAGAAGTAAGATACATACTGAGTAAAAATAAGGATTATGAGTAAAAATAAGGATTTTCCCTGGCACACATGTAAAACAATGTATTGAAGCACTTTGGAATTGTGCAAATTGGATTTATATAAAAGTATTACATCTTAAAAAAATCAGTACTCTTCAAAATAAATTCCATTTTAAAATAGTATGAGGAAACGAGAACATGTATTTAAACTGATGTGCACAAAGGTCTCTGAGGCAACACACTGGAGGTTGGAATAACTATGCCTGTTGTGAAGATTCTTCCACTTCCCTGCAATACAGGATTCATCTCACTATTTAAAATCTATTCATTGATGTCTAAGCCAATCATATAGGATCCTGTTACAGTCTGTGAAGGGAAATGAGCACCTCTGGGGTTCAGCTCATGCTGCCCATCATAGAAACCTAAAGTTAGCTGATGTTAATTTCACCTTACAGATTAGTTCTATGCCATTACAACTAAAATATTTTTTTTTCTAAATGGTTTAGAAGTGAATTCAGATCTATCTGAGTTGACAGTGAAACTCAAAAATGGGATGTATGTCCACCACTGCTCCTCGTAACACTCTTTTCTCCTTGCGATTTCCTGCAGAAAAGGGAAAGTACACGATCATGTGAATATGGAGAACCATTACTCTTGTTCTAAGAACCTGGTCTTCAATCTGGTAATAAATAAATGGATAAAATACCACTTCTAAAACATTCTTCAGACATTGGGCTTCCTGTGAAAATATTAGGAAGGTTGTAAAAAAACCAACACCTTTGTTCTTTAGAAAGATTACGTGATACGTGGTTAACAAACATCTTCATTCAAAGTGGGTTTGAAGGATTTCATGGTAGTATTCAGCAAAACTCATCTATTATGAGGTTTCATTGGCTGTGTTACTGTTTTAGGTCAGATCAGGAATGTATTGTTGAAGTGAACTCCCTGGTCATCCTCACTTGCTGTCTTGGTTCACACCATGGTGTGGCCTCAGGGAACCGCATCCTTTTCAGATGGAGCTGAACCCCAAGCTGTTCTTCAGGAACCACCTAATGCCCTTCGACAGCTGAGGTGGGCAACCCTCAGGATGAGAACAGAGAGAGTCCAAAGTCACCCTTCACCACAAAATGGGGCAATGTGGACGTCGTTGCAGGTGGTCACTTGCAACAGTTTTCCCTGTGGGCCTGCTCCTATTGTTCCACGCTTCTTCTAATGCAGGCATAGCCCTAGCGAACCTAAAAAGACAAAGTACTGATCTTACCAAAGTAAATGAAGATGACTGATTTCAAGAGGAATGCAGAAGTTTGCAAGTTTTCAGGAGACTTAATCAGTGTTTCTCTACGGCAGGAATTAGAACACCACTTTGGCTGTTTCTGCTGTTTTAACTGTAAATTAGGGCAAATTTTAGCTGTTTTCTTCCAATTGATTTGGGGGTTCGGTTGAAACCCCCAAAGGAGAGGAGATTCAATGCCCACAACAGCAGAATCGTGTATGCCTGCTGCTGGTGAACAGAATTGCTGAGCTGCTGACAGCTCTAAGTAAACGGGATAATTTAAAAGATCACATATACTCTGTGCACTTCTGCTCTTTATCGCTCTTATCTCACCATGAGCAGAGATAGTTACACAGATTCATGGTTGGTGGCACCATGCCACAAACTCACATCTCACAGAAGTAAAAACAAATCAATAATCCTGTAGGAACTAGAACACTGCCCACAATCAAATTTACTCCAAGTTTACAGATAGCTTATTAACTACCCAAATCAAGTGCATATTTTAAATAATGCATAGCAATGTGATCAAGATGAGAAGGTTGGTGAAATGATGCCATTTGTTTGCTTCATACAAAAATTGGGTTCCATCAACTTAATGCCTTTTTTCCTCCATCTAAATTTAATATGTTTAATTTCAGAGTGAGTTTTGATCAATGTGTCCAAATGACTTTTAAATGCTTAGATAAGGTTTTATCAGTCTTCATTTTTCTCATTGGAGCCAGGGTAATATGTTCGGTGATATATAAAAGCTGTAGCTCATTCCTGGTTTTAAAAGAAAGGAAAAAAAGAAAGAGTGAACAAAAGAAAAAGAAAGGTTTTATTTAAATTATCTCCTCTTTGGAGACTTAAAAAGTGCCCTAAATGTGATACAGCATAAACATTCTTTCCTTATTTCACTTATGACTAGTTACTAGATTAATCCTCTTACCCATCAGTGTAGTGTTTTCCACTTTATTATGCATTTTTCTTATTGAATACTCCTTTGTTTCTCAACAGATACTTTAGATTTTTAATATTGTTAGTGTTGAGAGATAAATGCTTTGGTACATATTGGAGAGTAATAAATTGTGTTGAACATTGATAAACTAATGCAATTACTAGCAAGGTCACAGAGTCAGCTAATTTAGAAATATCAGTACTCGGATTTTGAGTTGTCCCCTGGAGAACTGCAGCCACTTTATTAAAGCAGGAGGGTGAGGAGAAAATGGTACATTAGGATTGATCTTTTGATCTAATTGTGGACCTCTGCCATTCCTTGTTTGACCAAAAGTGCTTAGCAAGCAAGAGGAAACACAGTTCAACTAATTGAGGAACATCCCTTAAAAGCCAAAGGGATTGTGGGAAAAAGAAACAAATTGCAATTTGTACAGTTTTATGGTGTTAGTTATCAATGAAAAGGTGTAAATACTGTACAATTAATCTTTGCTTTTCACGTGGGAATTTTTGAGGCTTGCAGACATACCGCAATCATACTTCCAATATGTTCAAGCAACTAAATTTCTTATACTGCTGAAGTCCCAATTAAGCAATATTAAGAATGAGTAATATTTTCTATGTTGTGACTTATTTTTAAAGAATTAATGTAAGACCCCTGCAATAGCACTCAGTCACTAGACAAAAGCTGTACTGTTGGACAACATGATATCAGAAATACTATGGTGTGCTCCCATTGCACAAGAAGAAGGAAAAATGCCCATCTGCTTCAGAGAGCTAAAATGAGGCCCATATTCAAACTTAAATTCATTTTTTTCAATGAAAGATGCTTTCATTTTCCTTTTTTGATCTCTCTACCTGATGTGTATCTGTTTCTTATACCATACTGGAATCACTAGCATGATACAACCTTAAAAGGTATGTCTTAATTAGTGAACTGGCATGCCAGAACTAAGAGTAACGATAATGGGAGATATACCATTACCTCTATAGAACTGTTTTAATTTGGTTCTAGCCAGTAACAACTGGGAATCGTTGCCTTCTGAAAGGCAGTTAGCTGCCTAACTCAAATGAACAGAGAAAATTATTTATTAAAGGACACATGGCAACTCCACCAAAATAGTATTATCATCATAGATAGTGCATAATCATTGTATTAGTTGGAAAATTTTTGTTGGCCTTCTCTCTCTCTCTCTCTGTCTCTTTCCTTCCTTGTTCCCTCTGTCTCTCCCCCTCTCCTTCCCTCTTTCTTCCTAAATTGTTTCAGCATAAACAGCTGCAGGAATGAAGCACTCATATTGATGTTAAAAACTGCAGGAGGAAAATGTTTCAGATGTATCTCAGTTTGGAGATTTTGGGCTTTATATCTTTTTCATGTTGACATTATTTCATGGACAGTCAGAGCCATTGGGATGTAGCTGCAGATCTTGACATCTACATTTAGAAACATTTAGGTATCTACAAGGCATGTATTCAATGAGAGTTGGGTATCTGAGCTCATATCGTGGTCAGTTAGGACCAAGTCAACATCAGAGGAGTCTGGAAAGCTATTCAGCTGACCGTATGTAGGAGATGAACATTGACTGTACTGACTAGTCCATTGCCCATATGCAGACACCTAGTGCAGTCTGAAAGTACCTAATAGCATGGCAGCATGGAGCTAYACGTAATTTCCCCTACTTCTCAGCCATGTAGTGTATACCTTGGCAATCTGCAGATTCAATTCTCCTGTCTGTGTTGGAATGAAACAGGGTAACTGCTGACTGAGTATTTCTGAAATGTCGTGAAAGGATTTAAATATAATTCAATAGAAAAAGAAATATAAATATATATAAAATTTCAAGTAGAATTTCAGGGTTCTGGTATGCACTAAGTACCAAAATCACTTTGGCCTTGTTAAGTTTTGTTCTCWGTGTGTTCCTGATGTGCAATGAAATCAGATTTCAAAAGTTTAAATTTCCTGAAGATTTTTTTTTTTTTAATTCTATAATCAATCACTGGCTTCAGTAGAGAGGTGATGGCCAGTCATCCTTTCTGATCAGAGTTCAACACAGTATTACTTCAGGATCTTTGTTGTACCTTTATTGGGGAACTCAGTTTTAGGTCTGTCAGTTTTTCAGCTTTGAAAATCATAACCCTTAGTTTAAAACATTCCTATTTAAAAAAGTAGGATTTCGTATTACAGGTCTTAAGAAAATCTCTATGACTCTGGTGTTAATATGACCCTCTCACAGACAGTCCCTCTTACTGCCACAGGCTTGTGCAGAGGTGTGAGCCACCAGGGTTTAATATGCATTCACATGGAAAAGCGTCTCCTTCCAGCTCCCACGAGAAACACTTTTGCCCTTATGAAATCTACAGAAAATTCCCAATTTACATTTGTTAATTAGAAAGCTTTATTCTAAATAGACTAATTAATTACAGCCACATTTACATTTTAAATTTAAGTGATTATTTTAGAAGATTTTGTAGACTTCTAATTACAAGTGTTGTTATTCTCATTAGGATTTCAAGTGCTGTCCCAAATGAAAATGGCAATTGATCTACTAAACCCCACAGAGTCATCCAGTTTAACCAGTTCTGTGTACTGCCTAATGCACACAAGCAGACACCGCTGTGTGACCCAGTGTGTGCCAGTGCCAAATAACCGTGGAAGAATACCTCTTCCTGACAGAATCCAAAAAGATCACCCAAGTTCCTGCAAAAGTAGAGTACAGGTTACCCAGAAGGGAAGAAGAACTTGCTTGTCTCACTGCTCAGCTTGATCAGGAGTAAAGAGTTCACAATAGAAAAAAGGACTTTTGGTGGAAGATCAGGCATATGAAAACTATACCAGGCTATTTAGGGGCTTCTGTAGAAGTTATGACTTAAGTAAGCAAGCTGCCAACAGGAGCACAGCAAGCAGTGATAGTTCTTCTTACGTAAAGAATTGGAACAAGATGGTCACAAAATAGGGRAAAATTATACAGTAACATTAAAGTTAATTGGAAACCTTTTGACTTCATATTACTCTTCAGGTGCTTATTCCTGAAGTGGAATTCAGTTGGTGTAAATATAAATAATAATAATTATAATAATAATAGTAGTAATAAATAATAACAACAACAACAATAATAATAACAATAATAATGTACTGATGCAGTGCAATGGAACTTGAAATTGCTTATTTTTATAATCTAAGGAACCTGTTACCTAGGTACTGGTTGAGGAATGTAAAAATATCACTCACATCCTTTTAAAAGGATGTGTCAAAACCCAGAAAGAAAAGTTTTTCAGAGAGAGGATGTACTTATCCTGTTTTCCAACAGTTTGACCAAGGGATCCAAAAGAATAAGAATGAACCTGCCAGCCTCGTTCTTGGGATGCCTGCCCAGAAGGTTGGGTGCCTCAGCTCCCTGGTGAATGACTAATTAGCCATCAGAACAGAACTGCCTCTGCAGGAGAGACTCTGAACCCCCCATCACAGTATTTTACAACTTGGTTAATGAGGCCAGGTCACCAGGAACCTGTTGGAAATCTCATCTYCTGCTGGCAGTACTGTTTCTGTCCAAGAAGCAGCTGAGAGTGAAGATCTTCCTTAAAATTACTTAATCCCTTTATTTAGAGACACATGGACTATTTCAGTTTGAGGAAAACTACTGCAACAAAGAGGTTCCTCTGGCCAAGAAAAATGGAGTATACATAAATTTGATACAATACAGACCCAAAATAACATTTTAAAATCCTCATTTTTTCTGTCAAACCCGAGAAGCAGTTTCATACAGCTCTGACAGCACTGCAGCTGCTCCAGATATCATGCTTTCCTGCAGCCTTTTGCCTGCTGCTGTGCCTTTGAACACTTCGGTTTATAGCAAGGAGGAGACATCCGTAAAATAAAGCTTAAAATGCAGAACTGTCTTACTTCCCTTGGGGCAGAGGAAAGAGAGACAGAATGGAAGAAGAGATTTGACCCTGGAGTCAAGGACATGGGAATGAATAGTCCCCTCTTCCCTAAACCTTCAGTGTGGGTCTGCCTAAAAAGGAAGCAGCACTGGCCAGTTGTGAACGTATCTTCATGGCAGAATTAACTCCAGTACTACCTTTCTTTTGGTGCCCATTTCACAATTAATCTGTGCAATTTGGCTATCAACTAATATTGCAGCTGATCTCCCATGATTCTGGCCAACTCAGGTGGACTTGCAGCTATAGCCAGGGGATCTCCTCTTTGAATTCAGACTTGAGAGGGAGCTGATCTCACAGTCCCGAATGACTCCTCTTGTCCCAAGTTAGTTGGAGCTTTGTACATAACATTGCATTGGGGATGAATCTTTGCTTTTCTTATTTTAAGAATGTATAAAATACTCATGAGGAGTGATTAGGAACCTAAAAATAGCAGTCTGCTATTTCAAGTGGTCAAGATAGGCACCTAGGCTATCAGATATGACATAGGACCTACAAGACTAGTAGGAGGTCAAGAAAGATACCCTGTGCACACAGTATGTCACTGAACACCTATATTTAGGTAACTAAATCCCATTCCAAGAGTCATAAATCCCTGTCATGATCAGGACTTAATTTGTATTGTACATAAACACATTCTCTGAATGTGTTGCAACCACAGGTGTTAAGCACTGCAGCAAAGAATAAATCGTAATATTGTTATTTACAACACTGGCCAAAGATGTAGAGTGGAAGTTCTTATAAACTCAACCCCCATCAGTATTCACATCCAGAAAAATATTAGAGAGAGATGGGAAAAAAAACCCCAACCCCAAAACCTAACCATTAAGCCAATCCTTCAAAACATTCATTTGTAACAAGAAACTAATTACCAGCATTCATGCTAGATGTTTTGTCTTCATCGTGAGTTTTATTTACTGTTTAATGAAGTTGGTTTTCTGTTTTCTTTCATCAGGCAAATGATGAGGTACAGCAAATGACACCAGCAAATTACGAAATAATCCCTGCAAGTTATACAAGGAGACAGAGAATCCATTCCGTGTGATCAGAAAGTACAAAGTGATAATAAGAGCAGGTTTGATGGAGGTTATGTCTCACAGCTCTTTAGGTCAGATAATAATGTGCTATGTCATTAAGCTGTGGTATCACTTTCCTGACTATTGTAATTGATGGTTCATGATATGGATATACTATAAAGCAAGTAGTATGTTTTGAAATCCCCATCTATAAAATTGAGATGTGTTTTCTGTAAGCTCTGCATTTCTCTTTGCTCTTCCTTAGGCTATTTCTTTGCCTTTCTGAGTCATGAATAATAAACACAAGCACCTTTATTTGACAGTTCAAAGTAATCTAGCAAATTACACACATATGCATGCATATACATCAACACATACATACATAATAGTATGCACATATATGGTATTACTGACATATAGTATTCAACATAGTTATATATATGTACACACACTATCATATACGTATCTTCAAAGAGAGCAAAAGAGTGAAAGAAACTGAGGAGGATTGTTTAAATGATTTTGGAAATCTTCACTACTGTGCTGATAAGCTTTGTCAGTACAGCTGAATAAAAGAGGGCCCAGGAACAGAGGGACGGGAGCACTCTGCTCTAGCTGCCCACACCATTTAATTGTCACCTGCCTCCCCAGTATGTTTTCAACTACTCAAACTACTTCTCTTCCAAGAACAATTTGGGCAATAGTTTACTCCGGAAAACAACCTCAAAAGGCAACTTGGACAAGGCTGGATCTGTTTAATTTCCTTTATCTTCCTACCACAGTACCCCAGCAGGCTTTGCACTTTCAGACACCCCTGTGTATCCCACTTACCTCAGTTTCGTGCCCCTCACTTTCCTTATGTCTGTAAGCTGCAACACAGCCTTCACATTAACTCTGGTGCTCTGTACTGAAAATACATCTATACATGAACAAAAATTCTGGTTTATGGCCCTAGGGACATCATGTGGAGTCAAGGGAAAAAACAGGGCTGTATAATGTGGACATGGAGGGTGGTAGCTCTGAGCAGTGTGAGTGACATCCAGCTCTGACATCTAGCTCTCAGCAGTGTGAGTGATGTCCAGTTCATACCACTTGGCTCTGGGGCCAGGGAGAAGTCCCCTTTTTTATATTAGCGCAGACAAAGCACAGAAAGACATCTAGAGCACTTTGTATTGAATGTGCGTCGAAAGAGTCCAGTTCACAACACCACACAAGCAATATACTTAATGAAAATGTAATAGATCTGACACATTCAGGTCTGGCTTTCTCTACATTTCTGGCATACGCATAAGAACTATTTTTGCAAGCTTCAACCTCCCTGAGCTGACAGGCATCCCAAAAAGTACGCCTACCATAAGTATGGGAAGAGGTGTGCGCCATACATTTTCACACAAGGCCACGGGATTTTACTCTAAATGGACCATCCAGCTTTAGTGGTGGCTACATGTTTTGGATCCTTTTTGGGTGTTGGCTTTGGATATGTCTTTTGCAATGGTCCTGTCTATGACCCACAAAATGAAGATACTGCTTGACCTTAGAGATTCAGACTAAGATATTCCACAGAGTCTCTACTGTGGATTTCAGTAACAGGTGGCTTAATGATGTATTACTTAGTTTGGTACCTTAGGCCAAATCTGCATTATGCGCACCTTGGCAGTGTACAATACTGGGATCCCTATCTGTGAACAGTTGGCCTGTGAATATTATTTATACCAGTGAAACCAGCTTAACAGCACTTTACAGTCTCTTGCTAAGAAAGTGAACCATATTAAACCAGAAGAAGTGCAGTTGTGCTGCTACTACTACCCTAGAGGCTTTTTTGCCAGCAGAGCTGTGCCGGTCTCAGAGCACAATATCCCAAAGCTGCATCATTCATGTGTTCTGGAAAGATACTCCTCCACCTCTCCAAGAGTAATGAATTTCCCATTTCTCAGTCATTCCTTGGCTTCCCAGCTAAGGACTACTGTGAGTGTATCAGAATAGGAAGGTTAAAAAGAAAACCACTCCTTTTTTCTGATAAAGTTGTAACCTCAGCCTACAGACTATCTTGATCAACATAACTGAATTCTTGTCTCAGATATTTTGAAGGTACTTCTCAACTCACAGGATCTCGAGCTAGGATTCTTACCTGGGTTGAGAAGCTGGGACTTTTAAATCTTCATGAAGTGTTATTATAATTATAATATAATTATAATAATAATATAATTATAATATACTAACAAATACCAATGCTAACACCTTTTCTGTACATTTATGGACAACTTCAACCAAAAAACCTAACCCAAACTAAACTGACTGATCTAGATAAACGTTATAGACCATCATATATTTGCATGTATATGTGTGTTTATGTATATGTTGTGTATGTTTTACCCTGTTAAATGTTTCCAGCTGTATTTATGAGCCAGTTATTAGACATTTAAAAGTAAAAATCCAACTTTTAAAACTATTCACTTTAATAATTAGAGTGAACATAGGAGGCTACAGCAATTGCACAGAACTGGTGCATTTCAAGGAGGAGGAATTGTAAGTGACAGTAACCCTTTATCAATTCATTCCAAGTCAGTTAATTAAACCTGGAATTATTTAAATAAGGTGACAGTCAAAGGAAAAGGTCAATGTTCCCAATGTTTCAATAGGTCTTCCTCATCTCTGGAGTTTAATTAACTCATTTTGAACAGAATGGTCAAACGTATGTTAAAACTCATAATTCCTTCTCTGTTTTTTAAATGCAAAATGCCTATTCTCCTTAGGCCTGCACAGTGGCTTTTCAAGCCACCAGCAAGTGAAGGAAATTCTCTTTGCCCTCACTAAACCCACAGACTTATACACCTGGAATCCAAAGTAGCTGAAGTGGTGCCTCACCAGTCCATGGCTAACACATATCGCTTCCGCAGGGTCCCCATGGCAGTGGAYATGCCAGTCTCTAGGTCAGGAAATCATCTGCACAGCATTTTAGTCAAGCACTGGGGCTAAAGGAGCTGGTGGCCTCTCCATTGACCTGCTCTCACTCTGACATTTTGGGGTCATGAAGACCCATCTTCATTGAAAACAGCTGCTAGAGACAGATTCATGTCACTGATTACTTCCCTCCCTCTCTCATCTGCCCACACTCCATTTCACCAGGCCTGCTGAAGAATTCAGTCTCCTGATGTGTAAAATTGTGCTGGGATTCACATGTTGAAACAGACACGAAGGGGTTGATTCAGAGACTGGAAGAAGCATGCTGAAACAGAGCATGGGTCCAGAGAGAGTGTGGGAAAACCCTAGCAGAAAAAGCCTACAGAGAAAGCTTTTTGGAGGTTGTTAACCAAAATAAATTTAAAGTTATGAGCTGTGGTTTGCTGTTCCTTTCCACGTAGAAAATCGAATGAACAGAATTGTACTAAAGGAAAACATGACTCTAAGATTAATCACCTACTTAGAAGAACAACCTGAAAGATCCTGAATCTTTGGCTGGTTAGTCAGTTTGAAAAGAACAACGGCAGAAATGCCTCTCATGTATGTGCATACACATAACAAACCAATGAGAAATGCTAGGATGCAAATACTTGTCAATTCACCAGCTATTTCATGGTAACTTTTTGTGTTTGTACCTTTACTCAACAGTAAGCACAGCTTAGCGAGCTAAAGGTATAGCACCTCACCACTTATTTATACAAGTCAAAGGATGTACATAACCCATGCACCATGGAAAAGTGGAGGTGTTATAATCACATTTACTAACACTGTGATAATTTGGTTTTGTGCTCATACTCTCAAAATTGTAGCAAGGGCGAGGTAAGAACATTAAATGCAAAAAAAATGTGCCTGAACCCTTCTGCCTGCTGCTGCTTTCTCTGAGGAAGATCTGTTGGTCTAGAGAAACAGGAATTGGAGAGCTCGGGTAAGACACCAAGGGTATGCAGGAGGACATGATGAGACATCAGTATTCAAGGCACCATATCTCTCATTATTGCTCTGATTTTCAGAGAACAAGGAATTTTATGCCAATAAAATATCCTTCCTAATTTGGAGACCATGGACAATTAATAGCAACAGATCAGAAGCATTTAATATAAACTTGAAAGGAGTTGCAAAATACTTTGGCAAAAAACAATCAGAGACCTCATACTACTGGCTCTTTCAATTATTCTGTTGTGAAATATAATGCAAAATTGTACAATCATGTTGTCTCACAGAACATCCGTGTGATTTTCCTAACTGAAAAGCAAATTTACAGCTGGGATCTTATTTAATGATATGCGTGCAGCTTTCTATAAGATCCTTGTTCCTGTTGAACCCTGGAATCCAACAGTATCATGAGAGGTAACTATCACATGGAGCACTCTATCTTTTGGTTTAAGGAAAAATATCTTCTGTCTTGAGAATATTTGTGTGCAATGAAAGCTGATTCTGCTCTATAAAGAGTTTACCTGGTTAAAAAGGTCCTGAGCCCTTTCATCTCTTACGGCTGATAACTTATACCTTATTTTTTCCTTTGAATTTTTATGTTTTTCCTTTGCTTTCTCTTTAAAACATGTTCATACTTTTTTATTACTCTTTTAATTAACCCAGGAACAGAGTCTTTGTGTCCAGACAACTTTGCATTTCCTTGTGCTTCTTACGTCTTTATGTCTTAGCAAATTGTGTGCCGTTTCATTAGTAACCCAAACCTTATGCTTCGCTGCGGTTTACAATAAAAATTGCAGCTGCAGTTTCCTTGAGCCTTTCAGAAAAATGCAGCCACATCTATGAAGCTATGAAGCACTATCTGTCAGAGAGGCATTTAAGTGAACAAATGGASGGTAAAAATTAGGCTGGTGAAAAGAAACCACTTTTAATTTCTGGAAACACAGAAGAAACGACTCAGTCACTTATTCATTGCCATTTTTAATTTTGTGAGCCTTACAATGCTTTGCCATGACCTGAGGGCAAACAAAACAAGTTGGCTGATTCTTTTCCATCATGGAGTTAGAACAACAAAAATTTTTTAGGATTTCTAGCAACAGTGTTAAAATACATCAGTGTCTTTATGTGTTCAGTGTTATCGCAAACATAATTTGAAAAATTAAATTGCCTTCAGAGGATATATGAAGACAACCATCTTCTCAGTTTATTATCTCTTACCATGTCTTATCTGGAGCATTTAAAAAACCTTGGTAACTACTAAACACCTGATCTAGAATTATGAGCACAGTGATCTTCTGGAYACACACTGGTAAGACACTGCGCCATCGTGGTGATAAGCCCAATGTAAATGATTAGATGGAAACCATGCGTGGCTGTAAGATTTAAGAGCACCCAATACACTTTCAGCTTATATGGGAATCAAGCAGCATTCAAGTTTCCTACACCACGCAGGATCAGCAGGTGGAAATGAAATATTAGAAGCACAGTTCTACAAACTGTATTCACTAGAGAAATCCTAATCACCATGAATTTCTATACAGAGAATATAAGCTCATGCTCTAATGTGTCAGGTTTACTTATAGAAGTGTTATAACATCAGAGCCTCTTCAGCCAAATCTGAAGTACAGATACCAAAACACCAAAGGGAGTGAGGTACATAGATGTCCCTTATACACTGACCATATGTGCCCACAGAAAAGGCACAGCTCAGTGAAGAGCTCTGAGCAAACAGACTTTATCTCAGCTGGTAACTTTATCTCAGCTGTTGAGTGCTAATTCATCTGTACCCCACAGCTCAAAAGCTGTCCCAGAGGAGAACTGAAAACTTTATTCTTTGTTCCATTTCTTAAAAAAACAAAGCCCATGACTTCACGTTGATCTAGTTATGCTACAGAAAGAATAAAGTGAGCAGTCGCAGCTTTACCCTAGCTTTTATCTGCCCATAAGGGAGCCGACAGCCCAGATGCGCATTACATAGCCTTGGTTAAGGCATTTAATAATGTGGATAAGAGGTGAATTAGGGAACACATCTGAGTTCTGATCCAAGACCAAAATAGAAATTCTTGGCCTCATTGCCTGCTCCCCCCCCCCAAACAACTTTCTGCTGTATTTTCCAGTAAATGAAGATTGCACTATGAAAATACAGATATGAGAAAAGACATCATGGGAGAAATGTTACATTTACCGGATACCAGCTAACTTCATTCAAATCCAAAAGCGTCACAAAACAAAACAGAGCTTCTCCTGCTAGGTTTCATATGAGCTGGCATGTCCTTGTCTTACTGTGTATTTTATCTCATAGGAGACAAATGTTTAGATCTGAGCTGAAATAAAAAGGCTAGATAGAGCTGAGCTCTGGGTCACTTTGATGTTCATTATTCTAGTTTAATACTTTTATATTTGCAAGTAACAGAAAAACTAGTTGCAACAATTATCTGTGTGCAATCATTTGATCATTTTCTTCATGTTATTACTCTTTCCACCATTTGTTTGAGAGAGATTCAAAATTACTAAAGCAGAATCAACTGCTATAAGAAAAAAATCTTAGATTTACATAAGGGAAGAATTTCTGCAAATCATTTATTACACTGAAAATGCAGGGTCTTCCATTTCATAAAGGTTAAAAGGTAAACAGATTAAATGTTCAAATTATATTACATTTGTTGTATTTTTTCATTTGTATAAAATTAATGTTAAACTAGATCCTCTTGAGACTCTTGCAAGAGTCATCTCTGAGTACTTCTGCTGAAATCAATCTAAAAATATTTAGCATTGTGTAAATTCTGTAATAGGAGCATGCATCTTTGTTAGATCTTGCCAATATTAAAGAGATTTACAAAAATCCAGTGTGTTCAGTATAGTACATTCCTCCCACATACTACGATCATTATTAAATTATTTGCAGATCAGAAAATTAACCTGTCCAGTAAATAAAATGAGATAGTTTATTACAAAGTTCTGTGATTACAGCTGGATTTCTATGGATACATTAAAAAATATCACTGTTTAGAAGGATGTGCACTCGTTTGTATGTGTATTTATATTTATAWGTATATACATATATTTAAAAAGTAAAACTAAAAGCTCTGTTTTTAGATACTTCAGAAATGGTTGCTTTAACACATTTCCAATGCATTTTCATTAATATTTTATTCCACCATCTTACGAACTCACTTCAAGTCACAAACAATAACAAGCACAGTTAGACTGCCTACAAATGTAGCCTCTTTTCAGTGACTTCCAAATACATGGGGATTTAGTTCAATAAGGCAGTGCACCTGAATGACAAAAGAACTCAAGTGAACCAAACTGAAAAGCACAACAGCTGTAGGCTTCTGAGCAGACAAAGTGCCTATGTATTCTGGCACYGGGCTGTACTCGAACTAGACCAAAAGCAACACTTCGCGTTCAACTTTTCTTTCACAAAAGTAGGACGCTGAACTTTTCTTGATTGCATATTTTATTTGAGATTTAAGAAGGATTAGTTCTAACTGGCCTGACCATCTCTCTGTCTCATTTTTACTCCTTACTATTTTATGGTCTTTTCATCATGCATCTTTTCATCTCTTGCATCTTTTTCTCTTACCAGTGCTACTCCCCAGCTAATTTGGGCTCTGCATATGGGGCTAGTTCCAATTCTTATTCAGGAATGTCTAGTATCTTTGGCTTCTAACAGAATATCCTATCATTTTTCAAAAAGATAATTTATACTACTACATACTACCTACTTGAGTTTGGCCCATGAATTATAATTGGGGAAAARGGCATCAAATATCCTGATCTGCAGTGAAAGAAAATCTATAGCTTTTGCAAAGAAGCAGTCTTTTCATTTTAGTCTACAGTTTTAGTCAAAGTTGTGGGTAATTATCAGATCTAAGATGGTCACAAAAAAGAAACATGATAACATGGCAAAAGTGTATCAGATACTTTCCACGTGATTCTTGCTATTTGTTGTGTTATTTAATACCACAGTAAATAACAAAACAATATAGGAAGTGACAGTGAGAAAAGTGAAATCCCAAAGGATCAGTCAGTTCAGAATCATAGAATCATAGAATCATAGAATCATTAAGGTTGGAAAGACCTCTAAGATCATCGAGTCCAACCATCAACCCAACACCTCCATGCCCACTAAACCATGTCCATAAGCACCACATCTACACGTCTTTTAAACACCTCCAGGGATGGTGACTCCACCACTTCCCTGGGCAGCCTGTTCCAATGCTTGACAACCCTTTCGGTGAAGAAATTTTTCTTAATATCCAATCTAAACCTCCCTTGGAGCAACTTGAGGGCACTAGGCGGGTCACCTGGTCGTAGAAGGAGATCAGGTTGGTCAAGCAGGACCTGCCTTTCATGAACCCATGCTGGCTGGGCCTGATCCCCTGGTTGTCCTGCACGTGGCTTGTGAGCGCCCTCAGGATGACCTGCAGAGTAGAGCTATAGACCACTCCCCCATTGATAATCTCTCTATTCCCTTTGCAAATAGAGCTATTATTACTTAGACTGTTAAATCCTTACATCACTATTGATACATTCCACTTACATACTTATAGCAGTCAACAGTTTCTAGCCACAGCAGATAAAGGACTAAACTGACAGGGCAACCAATGTTGCAGTATTAAAGGTTTAGTGTTAAGAGTAATTCTAGTTGTATATACTTCATTGTGTGGACTTTTTGAACACTTCCACTAACATTTTGCTTTTATGTGTGAAAATATGTAATTTTATTGCAACAAATATTTTTCCCAAGCATTTATAAAACTCTACTCTCTCAACCATTTCTCAATGCATCTCCACCTAAATTACCATTTTCAATTGAAATATGGCTCTTTCCAGCTAGATGTATTAATAAAACCATAACCGGGTTAAACAGATTAAAATCAATTGCCCATTTTTAAATTTCATTGTAAATCAATTTGCATTAGAAACCTAACCATAGAAATAACAACGCATCTCTACACCTCGCGGTATATAAGAAAGGTGGGAGGTTATTTTCATTGCTTTACTCCACCATGCTTGCCTTGGTTCCTGTTTAGAACTGCATGGTAAAAAAAAAGTCATAGAGGGATGTTGTTGCTATTTGCTATAAGCCAGAAGCACTTTTCCAGGAAGCCTGCAGCTTTTGAGTTCTACAACTATTGTACGTACAATGGCATAGAGGCATGAGGAAAGGAAAGGTTTGTAGGAAGGCAGTAACTGCAGCCTGTGGAAAGCCCAAGCTGGAGCAGAGGAAACGCGTGGGAGGGAAGGRTTGGCAGAGAGAAGCTGCTGCGTACTGACCACAACTTCCCTGCATGCCTCAGCCCCCTGCRCCACACAGGGAGGTGGGTAGAGGACTCAGGAGTGAAGGAGTGAAGTTGAGCCTGGGAAAGAGGGGAGGAAAGGTGTTGTTTTAATGTTTGTGTCTTGTTTCCCACTACCCGAACATTTTATTTTGCAATAAATTAAGTTAATTATCCCCAAGTTAAGTCTATGTTGCCCACAACAGTAATTGGGAAGCAATCTCCTATTTTTCAACGCAGCCCACAACGTTTCTTATCCTATTTTCTCCCCTGTCCCACAGAGGAGGCAGAGTGAGTGAGCAGTTGGGTGGGAGTTCGGCTGTTATCCAAGGTTAACCCACCACAAACATCTCTGAAAGAAAAGGCAGGCAGTATCTGTAGAGGAGAGGGGATGCTAATAAGGAACCAAAATAGCCGTCTCCTTTGTTCCCAGGTGGTATTTAGCACTGAAGTCTATTTCAGACCTGACGGAGAGCTTCTGTGATGAACAGCTTGTCATTTTTTTCCTGCTATTGTTGATAAAACAGTAGTATCTGAGTTATTTTGACAATATCTCAGTTTTCCCTTTTCCAATCTGCCACAGCRTAAACAAACTCAAAGGCAAAGTATATTTCGAAGTGTATGTGTATAAATGTGTATGTATATATAATATAAATCTAAGTGTATGCACAAGTATATATATACACACACATATATATACACACCAAGAAGGTTTTTCTTCTTTCTTTTGCAATGTTAAAACTTAAGTTTACACAGATAGTCATGATCCTTGTACATCAATATGTCTCCAGACACACAGCCTAGAATGGGGTTCAGAACAGCAGGACTCATGCTTACTGGCATGCCAAGGGCAGCCAATTAGAAACACCAAAGAAAAAAAAAAATGTTTCAAAGTCTGGGTATGTGATACCTATGTTGTAGCTAGGTTTTTTTGGTTGCGAAACTGAGCTGCAGACCCTGAAATGACCTCCTCCACTTAGACAGCTAGATGGTCCTTCCTTGTAACAGCCCAAAGTTTAAGCAGTCACCTAGAGTGGGATGACCAAAGTCCTCTGCTTTCGAGGTCTTTAGTCCCATAAATAGCCTCCACTTCCAGAAAAATGGCCTAGTCACAAGCCGAGAGGGGAGGAGGAGAGAGAGTAAAGAGGAGTTGCTGTTCAGGTATATAATATTCATAGACCCAGAATGGAAGAGATCAAGAAGTCCTGATGCAATATTTTTTGATTAAGGCATCAATTGTTTGAGAGTCTGTGTAGGAGAACTAACCTAAAAGAGAATGAACACATTTCATTTGTAAGAAATAGGGAAACAYCAATGTTTTTTTCTGTAATATTCCATAGCAACTTGAAATGTGGACATCAATAAAATTAAAAGACCATCAAACTGCTGACAATTATTTTCTTTCTGGTTTAGGACAGTTCCAAGGTACTCTGCATGAGTCRCTTCAGCTTTCAAGATATTCTTCTTTTGATATTGGAGACCAAGAATGGTCATTCTCTTTCCTCTCTAGAAATACTTGCACTACTGAAGTAGAAGATGATCAGGCAGAGTGGAACTAAGCAGCTCTAGACTTATCCCCAAACTGAGAAATTCATTAAACAGGGTATCTGTTAATTTCTCCAAGAGTCGCCTACTTCCCTCTAATCAAAGGTTTAGCGAATGGGGTCCAGTATTAAGAAATAAATATGGGAAAGGTAGATATGAGGTATCCTAGTTTAAGGCCAAGGTAATTAACTTTTGCTTTCCACATCCCAGCAGATGCAGTCTGGAAGAGCCTGGGGATCTAACTTGAAGTCAGCAGTTTTCAATATGGGTAGAAGCTGCACTCAATCTATAGCCTAGAACAAGGAAAAAGAAAACTCCAACAGTGTGTTTCTGCACTTCAAAGTTAGGACACATTTATTTCTTGATTTATGTAAGATGAGACAAGACAATGTGAGGCATTTTGGGAGGGGAGCTAATCAGAAATACTTTTGCAGACTGTAGGACTCAATAAAAACCAGCAACTTTATGAATTGAAAATATTTTTGAAGGTAGGAGGGATTTGCATTCATGCTGACAGCTTCTGTATCAAGTTTAGCCCAGTGGGAATTGAAACCGCTGAGATATTAAACCTTGAAAAGAGGGATTTATAATGGAAAGGCTGACAGAACTTTAATTATAGCCAGTAGCACTTTAAGCATACTTAAATGTACTATGTTTTTATAAGGACATTATAAAAACCAAAGGACAGAGGTCACAGATTAGATTGTGCTGGAGTAACCACTGGAACATCTAAGCCTTTAGGCCACTTTTTGGCTCGTGTTGGCTGACTGAGAGATAAAAAGTCAAGTACCTGAGAATCTAGGTAATATTAGACAACAAGTTCTCATGTTTTTATAATTATTTCACTAACAATATTCACATATACATTTTTTTTTTTTCCCTGGGAATGTATAATTGGTAGTCTTTTGCCTTATACAAATACATGAAAAAATCAAAATAAGGATAAAGGATCCTTTCCTTATTCAGACAGTTTTATGCCCAGCCCACCTAGTACATTATAATACTAGCAGGAATATACAATGTCACTAAGAACCTGCTATACTGTACCTTTGTGATTTGTTCATTTTCATAGCTCACATATTTTGAGGCTCTCAGTGTATAATATTTTTAAATACTATAGTATATTAACAAATAACCTGCATATAAACATCTGATTTTTAAAGCAAGTATTTAACACTAGAGAAAGGAGTGCGATTGACATCCCTGGTAAATKAACTTCTTTGTTTGTGTACAGAGCAGCGCTGTGGCAAATGTCTCAATCAAGGCAGTGAGTTTAGGACACAAGACCTAAAATCAGAAGCCAGAAAATTTGTTTCCTGAAGAGGTCACAGTGACCAAAGAGAGCCCTTTAGAAAGGATTAATTTCAAATCTCAAATGGACTGAATCACCTTCTGATTGTGAAGGAACTGAAGGACTATAAAAATTAGTTTGGATGAATCAGTATATGTCAACAAATCCAAGTTCCCCAAGTAAGCACCAACAAGGAGTCTTTTATATTCTGTGTTATATTACAAAGGTTAAAATAATGTAATACAAGTAATGACTTGTCGATAGGTTCAGCTCTTCCACTTTAACGAAGAAGTCCTCTGAGCTCAGGTAGTGTTTAAGCGGTTAGTTTATGGGAAGCCACTGTGATATAGAAGAAGAATACGTTCAGGCTTCACTCTGGGCTGTCTGTAGTCCAATGGTTAAAAAAATAGTTATCAATAGTACCAAGATTTAGCATGGCCAACTTAAGGCAACATGACTCCCCATGACACACGTCAGCTCTTTCACAGGTTTGGCTTCTATTCCAAGCCAGGACCAAGCCAAGAGCGAAAGGCTTCCCARCTACCTCATTTATAAAAGAAAGGAGACTGGGTCATAGAGAAGCTGTGCAGCTTAGTTATAAAAGTAGTGTAGTTAACAAAAGCATTTTGTAAAAGAGAGGGTGTTCAGGTTGTTTGATACTCTAATCTCCAGTTATATGTATCTTCAATAAATCAAAAGGGATATTAGGGAGAAGGAGAATATTCTCCATTTTTCATAGTATYTATTATGTGTCTTTCTTGGCACACTACAGATAAAGCTAACAGGAAAACACAGGATGCATTTTGTCAAGTATTTCTAGTATTAATTACTTAAAAATTTTATACAGAATGAAAACTAGATCCATTCACAAACATTTGTGAAAAGCACATGAGGCAAAGAGTCCTCTGTAATCCAAAGACCTTAAGCTAAGACATGCAAAATCACTATATATGTCCCTGCTTTGACAAATGAGGATTAAGGATCTCCTGTGATCTAGATAAACAATTTACCACTGTCATGAATAGTGATTGATAGTTAATAGTGAGTTATAGCTAATATCRCTAATATTAGCTAGCCTGCAAGTCCTTAGCTACCTTACAGTCTCAAGCTCCACCTTGGTACGTTTCCAACCAAAGTTCTGCCAGAACCACTGTTCCTAAGAATAATTTTGATTTCAGCAAAAAAATATTTTCACATAAAAATCAGTACTTATAAATAAAAAATATTCTGTGCTAAGCAGTTTTAATGTCTCAGCTTCAAAAGGCAGGAATGTTAATCAAAAAGACCAAGGTACTCACCATTCCAGTTTGTACTTAGGTTGGGCCTACTGTTTTTTCCAACTATTTAGAGATACTGAATAGATCACATAAAAAGCATAGAAATAGAGTCAGGAGACAAGGGATCTAATTAATGATGCAGCAAGGACCAATTCTTATTTCTTTATTCATTTGTTTATCCATTATTATTACCTTGGGATGGTTAAAAGACACTCATTTATCAACTCTCCTTACTGCCAGTCAAATTTGAGTTCTTTGCAGTTTGTTCACTGTTAGAAGTGTGGGGAACAGAAAACAGTTCTTCTTTTCTTTTGCATGCAATAACATTTCCAGTGCCACCTAACCTCTCTCTTTCTCCGGACATTGTGAGTCAGGCTGACTCACACTACTGCTGTCTCTAGACCGAATCCATGATAGATAGATTTACTGCATTTTGGCAAAAGGTGTGAGCTGAAACATGTGAGACTTTGTGCAGGGCTGTGTTGCAAGGCTGGGGGAAATGCAAGCATGCCAGTCCTTTGTGAAAGACTGCAAAATGGAAGAGGGGGAGTATAGTCATGGACCAGCTCCACCAGTGAGACCAGAGATAGATAGGAACCATACCACATACACAAAACATGAAAGGAAAATGTAGGTGTGTCATTTGGGGTGTTCACAGTTTAACCTTCACACTCCAAAACCTGAAGTTGGCCCTGTCACTTACGACAGCAGCCAGTAACTGATTGTATCTGTAGGAGCACGATATTGCAGAAATTTACTGTATGCTCCTCCTGCACTGCTACAGCCAGTTCATGTTTTTCCAACCAAATATCCCCTGGAAACAGTACTGCATTTAAAATAGTAAAAATTCTCTCATTTTCCCTTTTTGTTTTTAAAATATCCATTGACTCACTTTGCATATATCAAATAACATTTTATGGCACGCTGTTGTGCTGATGTAGATAGAGGAAAAGCAGTAAGTATAACGTATAGACCATGCAGAGTGATTTATTGAACTGGTTGTTTGGTGAAAAACTAAGCAAAGGGCTAATCTAATTTATGGTTCTAATTTTGTTTGGTCACAGTATTACTTGCCTTTTTTGTAGTATGACAAGATTACTATGAACGATAAACTCCAAAGAATCATTACCTCTGGCATTTGTAAGTGTGCTCAAATTGAGTACTTAATTACAAAATCTCAAATGCATGTTTTCTACAACTTTTACCTTATTAAGGAAGAGCTGTCTGAATATCTGCCTCGTAGAAATGAGCGCAATATTCTAAGGCAGCAAGCAAGAATGCAAAATCAACTTGTCCTTTAAAAACTAATTAAAATTATTTGTTATGCACTTTTCAACCTTGTAAAATGTGATGAGTCTAGAATACAAACAAATGTGTATTCTGCTCACAGCAGATAAAACTCACCGAGAGTTCACTTAAATCAGGTAACAATTACTTTATTTTTCTGGAAAATTCAACTCCATCTATAAAGATTTTCTGGTTAAAAAACATTTATAATACCAGTACTCTGAGGGAGGGACTGAGAGAAAAAACACACTACTATCAAAACCACAGATCTTGTAATTCGATTATATGAGTCACTAAAATTGCAAGGAAGAAGCGATGGATTTCATATTTCAATCGGTACTTTGTATTTAAAATATATTGGGTATGTCTATGGTTGTGTGTCTAATTCACAATAAGCAGGATTAGACCTGTTATACTAGGCTTCCTGCACTAAATAGTTCCTAAGAAAACTTCTCTCTCTAAGTAACTCATTATTGCAGAATAAACATCAACTTCACTTTTTAATTTCTTTTAACCTTTTCATAATTGTGTATCACAGTAAACAAGATGACCTGCTATGGGATTAGTATTTTTCACCCACAGCTTTAAAATACCTGTGTTTGCAGTGAGTAATCAAACACTGCAAGATTACTCCACTGCATCTGTAATTGTATTTATAAATAGAGCAGATAGACCAAGAGAAACAAAGATTCCAGCTGCCTCCAGTGGACTTTGAATCAGGCCCAAAGTAGTGTTGGGAGAAACTTTGTGTTCCTACCCACAGACTTCTGTCTTCCTTAAACCAATAAGATATTTCACTGATTTGCATCCTTATAAATTGTTCTACATATAACAATAAATGCCACTATAAAAAAAGTGTGCCATATGCAAGATATGAGGAGTGCTTCCAGCTGTCAAGGACCAATCTCATGGTGGAAGAAGTAGTTTTGGTCTCCTTTGTGTGTTCAGCCTTGCCTATAGGACAACACTTTGCTTGCTCTTTCCCCTGTGCCAGCTTCACGTATTTGGCCAAAGAGAAGAGAAGGGCACAAAAAGTTCCTACAGTTTCCCCTAGAAAGGGGAGGACCTATACTGAAATCCAAGAAGAAGAAGAGGCAGTATGCGGGTTAAAAGCAGATGAGAGTATAAGGGGGAGAAGGGCAGATAAGGGGAGAGGGAGAGGCTGAAGGAATAAGCAGCAATGGGGCATAAAACTAATYATAAGTATCCGTGAGAGCCTGGCACCAGCAGGCAGCTGACAAGATCTGCTGTGGTGTGTTAGGCCTAGAATATTGTAAATATCAAATAATATTGAATGTATGTGCTAGTCACCATTGCTGAGAAGTCATCTTTACATCTTCCCCCTTGTTTTTGGAAGGCTTATAAAACACGGGATCACTACAGTGACCAATTTCAGGTCATGACTGCACAAGCAGTTGAACAAGTCTGCTGCATAGGCAATAACTTGTGGCAAGTGGGGGAGAAGAGCAAATAGATTTGCCCCGGAAACTCCCTTGCTACTAGAGAAAGCATGAAGCAGAATTGCACCTTCAGTGACTTCCTGATAAGAAGGCTGTGATTTCAGGAAATGTATTGACCCTCAGGCAAGACTGAGAAGCAAAATTATCAACCTTATCTGTAAGTCATCACATCGATTACACTGGAAATGAGGGAGAAATCCTAGTGCTATAGGTCCAGAGAGACAAAGAGGTGAAGTTGCCTTCTAGAAATTGCATTTCTGGTTCCCCAGGTTGGTTCATTTCAAAACAACATTTGATTAGGCACAGCTGAACTGCAAGGATGACAGCTTGCCTTTAAATATAACCTACATTACCTTTCATGCGTTGCTCTACTTGTTGCTGGCCAGCCTGCAGAGGACTAGTGTGGGAGGCTCACAGGACCACCTTCTGTTTTTGGAAAGGAATTGGATCTTGCAGATCATTGGATCATCAAGTCCCCTTCCAGCAGAGAGCAAGTTACAGTGAGTCATCCCACGGCTGAGGAATCACACAGGGAGCTCTCAGTTTGCAATGTTAATAGGAAGCAAGTCAGTTTAATACACTGCAGACCTGCCCCACAGTGTTCATGTTCTGATTCAGATGTGCTGCAGCAAAGTGGGGAGCCTCACAAAGTTGCAATTTTATAGGTTAACTATATGTCTTGTAAAAAATGATAGATGAGTTATACGTTTCTGTGATCATCCAGCAGATGATAGAATCAAACGCGGCTTTTCATATGCTCTTGATCATCCTTCCTCAGTATTTTGAGGAAGATAGAATCACAGAATCATAGAATCATAGAATAGTTTGGGTTGGAAGGGACCTTTAAAGGTCATCTAGTCCAACCCCCCTGCAATAAGCAGGGACATCTTCAACTAGATCAGGTTGCTCAGAGCCCCGTCCAACCTCACCTTGAATGTTTCCAGGGATGGAACATCTACCACCTCTCTGGGCAACCTGTTCCAGTGTTTCACCACCCACAGCGTAAAAAATTTCTTCCTTATCTCTAGTCTACATCTACCCTCCTTTAGTTTAAAACCATTCCCCCTTGTCCTATCACTACAGGCCCTGCGGAAAAGTTTGTCCCCATCTTTCTTATAAGCCCCCTTTAAGTACTGATAGGCTGCAATAAGGTCTCCCCRAAGCCTTCTCTTCTCCAGGCTGAACAACCCCAACTCTCTCAGCCTTTCTTCAGAGGAGAGGCGTTCCATCCCCCTGATCATTTCTGTGGCCCTCCTCTGGACCCGCTCCAACACGTCCATGTTTTTCTTATGCTGAGGGTTCCAGAGCTGGATGCAGTACTGCAGGTSGGGTCTCACCAGAGCAGAGTAAAGGGGCAGAATCACCTCCCTTGGCCTGCTGGCCACGCTTCTTTGGATGCAGCCCAGGGTACGGTTGGYCTTCTGGGCTGTGAGCGCACATTGCCGGCTCATGTCCAGCTTTTCATCCACCAGTACCCCCAAGTCCTTCTTGGCAGGGCTGCTCTCAATCCCTTCATCGCCCAGCCTGTATTGATACCGGGGGTTGCCCCGACCCAGGTGCAGGCCCTTGCACTTGGCCTTGTTGAACCTCATGAGGCTGACACGGGCCCACTTCTCCAGCTTGTCCAGGTCCCTCTGGATGGCATCCTGTCCCTCAGGCGTGTCGACMGMATCRCTCAGCTTGGTGTCGTCTGCAAACTTGCTGAGGGTGCACTCGATCCCACCATCTATGTCATTGATGAAGATATTAAACAGTACTGGTCCCAATACAGACCCCTGCGGGACACCACTCGTCACCGACCTCCATCTGGACATTGACCTGTTGACCACTCTGGATGTGACCATCCAACCAATTCCCTACCCACCGGACAGTCCACCCATCAAATCCATACCTCTTCAGTTTAGAGAGAAGGATGTTGTGGGGGACCATGTCARAGGCCTTACAGAGGTCCAGATAGATGACATCTGTAGCCCTTCCCATGTCCACTGATRYAGTCAYTCCRTCAYAGAAGGCCACTAGGTTGGTCAGGCAGGACTTGCCCTTGGTGAAGCCATGCTGGCTGTCTTGAATCACCTCCCTGTCCTCCATGTGCTTTAGCATAGCTTCCAGGAGGATCTGTTCCATAGATGAAAGCACCCTATACAGTTGATCAAACCAGTTGGGGTGGTCTTTTTTTTTTGGACACGCAGAATCTAGGAAAGATGGTCACAAACCCCATTGTTTTAAAATTTATGATATGTGGGCTGTCCTTTGAGAAGACGTCTCCTACTTTAGCAGGCAGGAGAGGAAGCAATGAGCAGAAAGAGAAACAGTGGAAAGATCATGGATGAAGGGAATCAAAAAGCCAAAGGAAAGTATACAGATCAACGAAGGCAAAGTAGATTGAGGACATCAAGAAAGGTGCAGGGACCTTTTCTGACAAGATGGTGCACAGGGTCTGAAAAGGAAACTGGAAGATGCAGCAAACTTTGTTGATAAAAACAAAACTCATTATACTTCTTGCTCATGCCATCAGCAATTCTCTCCCTGACGCTGTGTGAACTAACATCCTCCTTTACAAATGCTCATTAAAATGGAAACTACTTTCTCATTCTTCAAGGCAGAGCACTACAATAAATGGTAACTATCTGAACTGATATCTTACTTATGTGCTATGTTATCTAGGTAAAAAAACCTTACCTAATAAATGGTGCTTTTTTCCCCTGAACAGCAGCGTATTGTTTGACTTAGAGGATTGCTCTCTGGAAACTTGTGAGCAAGTAGGCTATATTCAGAGCTAGTGTCCTTCCCCTTTATAGTCCTCTGTGGAGCTCAAATGCTAAAGGCTTCTTTAACATGTTGTACATTTTCTCATTTTTAAAAATTTAAATATGCAATTTACAATTCTGTTTTTATCTTCTAATATATATCCTAAAATTAATTATTCCTCAATCCTTTTTGAATCCTTCTAGTTTGCATATCAAGTGTTTCTCTTATTAAAAAAAAAAAAAAAATCCTTGAATTTTGTTCCAATAAAAACAAAGGAATCCTTAATATTGACTGCTGATACCTTCGCACATTTCAAAGTACCACCTTCCTTTGCAGTATCTGAATAGTCTTCCTTTAGGATTTTGCTTTTTAAAATGTTAATGACTTCCTCCTCCTAGGAGATGACTGTTCCTGGGCAAGTTTGTCAATCAGCATTATATTTGTATAGATACAGTATTAAASACTACACATTTACATGGCAAATACAAACCATATCAATCAGTCAGTCTAGAGAGTTCTCAGTAATCTGTGCCTGTACTTTTCATGGCCCGAGGGAATAATATGAAAGAGATCTGCGAATATTCATTCAAATGCAAATCTGAATTTCACATCACCCTTACTCGTGACCCATTTGTTTTTGCTTTTCTTGAACGTTAAAGCACTCAAGCAAATACACGAGAAATTGTATCCACCAGAAACTAGACAGGGCCACGTCTGACCTAATCCAGCATTGACCATAGTACCACTTCAAGCAGGAGGTTGGCCTAGATGATCTTCCAATCAACATTTTTATGATTTCAGCATTCTGTGATTCTGCAGCTAATTTCCACACAAGCAGGCACTCACTTCCACATCCACAAAACCGAACACCGATCTCTCTACATTACATTCTAGTCAATGATCAAAACCAACAGCAAGTGAATGTGCATAACTAAATTATATTTTCTCAGAACTGCATGTTCAGTTTGACCACTAGCAAGTCATGCTGACAAGCTACCTAAATAAGCTATGCCATCAAAAAAATATTTTTCATGAACCTGTCAAGTTGAAGGAGTTACTGTGCTTGAGAGAAGAGCAAAATAAATCCCTGTATCTTAAGAGGGGAAAATATTTTTGAGTAGMTACTGATTTTTGCACGATGTCCATTACTGGGGGAAAATTTGATGAAAGAGTAGGTTTTCACAGAGACAACAAAAATTATATATTTGATAAAATGCAGCCAACTCAAGGGATTGTGTTACAAGGAGTTTTATTGGACTGGAAGGAGGTTCTTACTAGGCTTTCCTAAAAATCTGAGACCAAACTTATTTAATGTTTTAATGTCTGAGTTAGGCAAGCAATATAGCTGTGTTCAGATGACATTTGCTGGTGACATGAAGTTGCATTACTCCTCAATAAAGAGGAATGCTGCAACATTTTATAGAAACAGGTAAATTACTCTGGAGATTATGTAAAGAAAATGGTTTAAAAATTAATTGTACAAAGTGCAAAGTGATGCACTGAGGGATGAATACCAAGAACTGCTTTAACACCTGTAAGTTTGCTAGCTAGAAATGGCAGAAGAGAGAGACCTGTATGTAGCAATAGCACACATTATGACTACATCCCTCTGCTACCTAAAATGCATCAAATGAAGTATTTCTAATTTCTCTCAGTTTATTTTTTTATGTAGTTTTAGAGTTTCAGTTCACATGACAAAGACATGGCTCTATGAGATTATATAAGTAGCCAAAAGTACAATTTAGAAACTGCAGATATTCATAGTAAAACAGTTTCTTCTGACAAGAAATGTATTCACCATAAACTGCAATCTGGCCCCTGAAAACTGAATAAAACAAAATTTGAAATGAAATAAATAGATGAATATGCATGGTATTGGAAAAGTTCTAAGATAGATCCCTAGTTGTAATTTCCCTCAAGAAAGTGATCTCATCTCCCTGAAGAACACTATAACTGGTCTGCGGACAAAATACAATCAAGAGATTATATTCATATTCCAGAATAGGGAATCTGAGATGTGCCTAGCTTTCCCTCACACAGAAAAGTTCCAAAGTCACACAATACTGAGCAACATATTTTTTCTTACCATACATTTGGGTCTTGCTGGCAACTCATCTGTTGGAAAAGGCACAGAAAGAGAAGGACCTGAGGGCAGAAGTCTGTTTTTTTCTTGTGAATATTTTTCCCCCAATATTTCGTTTTCACACTATTTTCACCTGGCAATACATATTCACTACCTCTCACACAGGCAAAAAAATTTGGATAATATGGAGGAAGGAAGTGACAGAGCAAATGACAAAATATTTTATCCTTGTTTCCACAGTGTGCTGCTCTGTCTGAGCCCATTGCTAAACACAGGCATCTTGCCTCATTTCAGGCACTTTAGGGTATTTCACCTTGGTATACAGTTGCAGAAGGCTGTGAGTCTCCCATAAATCCTCTGTCAGATCTACCAGCCCTGTGCAGATGTTTTGTATACCTTGAGGTATCTCACACAGCACCACATGCCTGTGTCTAGGCAACTGAACTGTGTCCTACATCTACTTTCGGGTGAACTGAATGGCTCTCTAGGCTCCCCTGACTGTATTGTCTCAAGGTGGAATTCAGCATCTTGAATTATTCTATGATGGCATGTGTGATATCTACACCATACTAGCTGATAGGACAGGTGGCCTGGAGGACAGGTAGGTGCCCAGGACGTCTAAAAATGGCACTGTTTTTAGGTCATCTATTTCCATTGACTTTAATGGAACACAAACAACAAGCTTATATGCAGAAGTCTGTGTTTATATACTGACGGTTGAGTGCCTACAATCTGGAGATGAATTCCCAGACAGTGAGCAGGATTGCATTGCCTAAACACAGGCACCTACTGTCCTTTTAGGCACTGTGGGGTATCTCACTTGGCCTTCACAATGCCACATGGAGTGGATTTTCTGTAAGTCCTGGGTCCAATGTGTGAGGTCAGTGCAGATGTGTCTCCAACGCCTTAGGGCAAGTCAAACTGCACTACTGGCTGTGTGGTTATGAATCATACCACAAGTGACTATGCTGTGTAGAGAGACACCTACTATATCTGCATTAGCAACTAGTGCAGCCCAAAAGGAACGGATCATTAGAGTGAACTAGTTGGTACTGAGATCCCAACATTATTATTGAAGCTTTTTATTTTGGATTAGCTCTACACTGGTCCAGGTCCTGGATGCTCATTAACAACTGGACCAGACTACGTGCATGCCTGTAGTACATCTTTCAGACATGTTTCAGTCTGAAATCTAATTCATGCACACTCATTCTGTGATCACATTGCCATTTCTGTGATGGAAACAAAAGTATGGGAAGTGGAGGGCTGCAGGAAGATTTCTTTCGGAAGGATGCTCTTGCTCCCAGCTAAAATGCTTATTGTAGACACTCCCATGGTCTAGCTCAAGTACCAAAAAAGATCTAGTTGCAATAGCCAAAGGATTTCTGTCTGCTAATTTGTCCCTTGCCTCCAGAGGAAAAAAGGGTGAAAATGAAAAGGAAGAGCTTATCCTTACTGTGTTGAATGAACAAAAATGAGGTTTTTCATTAAAAGAATGCATTGTCAGTGCAACCTTATTTTTCTAGGGGAAAAAAAAGGTGTTTTCAACCAGCCTTAGCTATTTGCTGTATTGCCCTCCTCTGCAGTATTGGAACTGAATCATTGTTGGTAGCACAGCACTGAACTTCCATAGGGCAACAGTCCGATCGTCTCTGATAAATGCTGTTCTCCACTGCGGTATATAGCTAAATTCTCCCTGCTCTTAATTAGCTGCACATATCTCATTAACGAGCTTTAAATCAAAGCCAGTCAGAAAGTGGCTACTGTCTCCTCTTGCAGGAGGGAATATTTCCTCCCTGTTACCCTTAGAGAATCACTAAACAATCAGCAAAGGAGATTTCAGAATAATGTGTCTCCTTGTCCCCTAAAGCTATGCAAATGATCTTTTTTATAACACTTTTCAATCTAATTGACACTTGTAATAAAATTCTGCCTGTACTGATCAATCTTACCTTAGAGTCATCCCACACCATCCCTTTAAGTAGTGCCCTTCAATTAAAACTTCCACAAGGCTGTGAAGACTGTAATAATCCACTTGTAGGGAGTGGGAGTTACTTGTTGCTCTGAGGATTTCATTAAAGATATTTAAGACTACATATTTTAGGGCAATGGCTTTGTGAAGGGAGCTTTGTGAGCTTATGAATTCCACATGCTGTTTAATTATGTCCAGGAGTCCACTGCATGAACTCAGTGAAAACCATGCCATGGTTTCAAACAGAATATAGCTCTTTTCCGTTTTCTGTAACAGGCAGCTCCAGCTACCCTTGTGTGGAGCATTCTGCCACTACAGATCAAAATAATGACAGAAACCACACACTTTCAATAAGTGAAATAGTGTTTTAAGCAAATAATCCCAATCACATCATTCTAGATTGATCGTCACTTGAAAATGCCAATTAATTATTCTGCACAAGATGAATCACCACTAGCCACATCCATTTTCGAGAAAACTGGTGGAGTACTTGATGGAGCATTAAAAAGCCCTTCAGATGATAGCCAAAATAAACTTTACAAGAGAGATAATAACATTCATTTTTACGCACGAACACGATATCTGCAAAAAGATATAGCAGTTCTCCAGAATGGTGGCATAGCTGTCCATATCATAAAATGTTTTCTACATCAAATGAACAGTCCTGCAGACTGCCAGCCTCGGTCCRTGTGATCTCTTCCTACAGGGAAACTAGGGGGCTTTAAGACTGTTGCCACTTTTACTAGTACTGATGGCAGAACTAAATGAAAAATGAACATTGTTTTTCACCTTATATTTAAGATAGTTTTAAGATTTTTTACATCTTGTTGAAAAAATTGCAAAATGTTATTAAAGAAACAAGGAAATAAAAGCTCAGTTTCTCAACTCTTGTGAGAAACAGCAAAAATTAGCATGTGATTGTTCATAATAAATCTTACATATCAAGGGATTTTTATATTTTATTAACTATAAAAAGCACATTTTGGGACTGTATCTATAAAAATATTGTTACCTGTGCCAGAACTTCGAGAACTTCAATTTTTATTTTTTAATTCTGTGCAGATACATTTTTGAGAACACTGCAATATTGTAATTTCCCCTTTCAACTTCAAACTGCTAATAAAGCATGTTAGAGATAACCACTGTAATTCATATTACAAGCATATATTGTAAATAAAAGCCACTTCTGTGCAGTGAAACTTAAATGCTTAATTTACAATACCAATTTGTTTACTCACTGAGTAACTAAATACCTACAAAACAGATTGGTAATACATTCCTGTCTAGTTTTGGTAGGATTTGTGCTGCTAATGCATTGCAGAAGGAAGGATAATGTATTGCCATATCATCACAGATTATTCATACACATGAAGTTCTTTATCAAACCACAAATGTAGTGATGGGAAAGTGTATCAGAAAAGTTTGCTAAACCTGCCAGACAAATCCAAACAATAAACAGCAAGAGGAGATTATGAACTAATTACTCAATTTATTTATTTAAAAAAGTATCACTTTTTTGCTGAAATGGCAGCATTGTTCAGCTCATGGAATTGATTTGATCAAAACCACACATTTCCAAAATGGTATCAATTTGCAGAGTGGAGTAAATGCAGTAATCCATAATCAATGCCTGGTTTTGTATGAATTTACAGGAATTGTCAGGGGTATTTTAACCAGCAGCTTTTGTTTCCTATGAAAAATTAAAGGTGTTAGTTTATTAGAAATGTTAGAAAGAATCAAAGAGAGGAAGCTACATCGCAAACTCCTATGAGACAGACTTTTGGGACAACAGATGTAATTTGTGATTGACCAAAACCATCCATTGAATTCAATGTAAAAACTCACTTTCAGCTTTGATGGATTTCAAATCTGGCATCTACTTCCTTCTTTCCTTATGCTAAGATCCAATGAGCTTATTTGAAAAAAATTGAAATTTTGGGAAGAAAGTAAAAATACTCCCCCACAAACTCCGTTTTCTCTCCCTTGTATTATTTTTCTATTGTAAACATTGCCATAGATGTACAGGGCATACCACAAAGGAAGTGACGTCATGATTTGTCTTCCCAGAGAGCTTATGGGAAGCAATGACCTTCAAGTAAAGGTGTTTTGCATCCGTTTCAGAAACTCAKTTGCATTTCTGAGGCACAGGGATAGCATCTGTAAGTCAATCTGCAAGTGATCCAAAGGCATAAGCTTGATTCACACTTACACTGAAAGCCACACTTACTGATCCATAGATGGACACCTGTTTCAGGTGACTTCCAGCTAGCTGGATATGATTTTAGTCACTGAATGGTTTTGGTTACAGAAAGTGAAATGATTTAACTTTGCTAGCTGCCTAAGCTCAAGAAGATATTCAAGCCATCTTGTTTCTAAACTCAAATGTCTTTTATTTAATAAAAAAAAAAACCATATAAATTTTAATGTATATTTAGCATAACCATTCAACATAACCAAGAGAAGAGAGAGCTGTGTGTGTTGGCATCTGGACAAGTCAGAAATAAGCAGATACCAGCGGATTGCATTTGGGAAAACTCGCTAAAATATGGACATCTACAGGAGATAAGAACATGGTCCTGTCCTGCTAATGGCACTATAAAGAACAAGGCTGATTGTGGTCTTGACTTACTCCCTACCTTGCAGTTGCCTTGACTGTCAAACTTTAAGAAACATTGCAAAGTTCAGGACAGTGGAAAGCATAAGCAAGTTTAAACTTAGCCTAAGCTTTTTCTCGATTGTGTCGGTTACATTGCATGAAGGAAAATTCAAAGTACCTTCAGCTCAATGCAGACGTCTGCATCGGGTCAGTCTCCCTGGTGGAGAGCAGCAGTCTGTGTGACTGTGTGAGTCAGCTTATCATAGGGTGGATATCTAAACTACACCAGAATAACTGAACCCCACAATTGTCTATTTATCTTTCCATTATCTATAAAGGGAGCCCACAGTGTTTGGCTCAGATGTTGTCATCTACATTTTAGATATCTAAAATTAGGTTAGATGAATCATGTCTTGTGAGTCTCAGAAAAGTGTTGACTGGCTTGTCTCATACACATCTAGCCCTCTGAATACATCTGAAAATCAGGCAGAGCTCAGGCCACAGGCCATGATATTTCCTAGGCACCTGATCAAAGTTTTTTATGCATGCTCAGTAATGCCTGCATTTGGGGACAGGTGAACTTCACCTTATAGGGTTTGATTCATTCAGTGTAATCAGATTATGTCTAAATTACTGAAATAGCACTGTGTTGAGCTCAGAAAGCATAATCAATGGTAGTGTCCACTTTTTATTCCTATCCAGAGGATTTTTCTCAGACTGTCTAATTTTTAAACCTTGTTTCTGYGTACCAGGAATATATCTCACTCATCAGGTTACATACGACTGCGGGACAAGAATGATGTCACCCTGAATGGATGTGTCTTTATTGTTCCCCCTGAATCTGACTGGTGTGTAGAAGGGCATACAGGATTTACAAAGGTAGATGATGAGACCAAAAAGAGAGAGACTGTAGCTTGGTAAGCAAGTGACTTCTCTAAGGAGCACTGAGTTGGTCACTTCTCTAATCGGCAATTGGCGCAGGAGACACGAGGCTATTTTCTGGGAAGCCTCACTAACTAATAAATTTTCTGTGGAGGAAGGAACCTCCTCTCTCCACCCTGAGAGGCATCTGCCCTCAGCTTTCTGCATCCCAGCAAGTAAAGGTGCCTCCATGAGATGCATTCAGATTATCCTTGGATCTGYCCATGCCTAAAAGTTACCTCCAGTCTCCTGATTCCTCTACAGAGGTGCTTTAGATCCCTCTGTGGACAATGCAGAGGAGTAGGCTCCTGACTTACAGTCCCTTAACTGGTTTTCAGAAACATTATCTCCCTCTTTTAACTGTGTGATCTATCTAGGCTTTCAACTCTGGAGGTCTTAATCACTCTACAGAGACCAGAAATCCACTCTTAATGTTTGTAATATGGTGGATAGGTCCCTGCATAGGCCACTGAAGAAGTCCTCTGTCTCCAACCCAAGGACTTGTTCAACTTCTTTTATATTCAAACTTTGGCACTAGTCAGGCATAACTAGCCCAATTGACAAGACAAGTTAACAAATTAGAATGATTATAGTTTATTCCTGTTTTACAGATATGAAAAGACAGTGCAGAATGCAGCTCCAAATCTGTACATTTCTGTAGACATCAGCTTTGGTAAGCCTATGTATTTTAAGCCAAAAGCTGCATATGGGAGTAAATTGCCCCCCTGGAACATACTGTTCTTCGATTCCTAATGAGAAGAAGGCATAGCCAGGAAATTTCGGAGAGTTTCAGTGGCTGAATATCCCAGAGAAGACACTGAATGTTGCATTCATTTATTTCAGCCCTAAGGTTGGCTGAGATCTAGCTGAGCTGTTGCAGTCCTCAACAGTTTCTTGCCATTTTCGCCACCTACATTAGTGACATTTCCTAAAAGCATCTCCTTGCTAGCTAACACTGGTTCAGTTCCCCTGGGGCTAGCAATAATTTAAAATATATTTATCCACTTAGGAAGAGACAGATCAAAGAGCAGCTGGGTTAGAGGGGGAAAAAGCAACAGCCAAGACTTGAGGGGATTCTTAGGTTTCAAAACAGAAAAGGTAGCTTTTATACTTTTTTGTTGTTTTTACATTATACATTTTTCTAGCATCTCCACAAATATGCTGATAGAACAAATGAATGCATTCTGTATGAAAAAAATCTGTGACAGTTTGAAGGGCGCAGGATTCTTCTGTTCCAAGATCTCTCTGTGGACACTGCCCAGAAGTGATGGGAATTCCTAGACTCCAAGTGCATACCACTTACATTAATTATTGAAATAAACTTCATATCAGGTTCAGCATTTCAAAATATATTTATTTGCACAGAAGAAGAAAGAAGTAGGATGCCCCTGATGCTTCTGCCATCTGCTCCTTTGAAAAGAAGACTCGTCTCCTTGTGTCTTGGCATAGATAATTTCTTATTTACAGAGCTGAAAAAGCAGCTCCAGAAGCCTGTGTTAARCTGAGGACTTTGGTATCCTAAAACAATGTCTCTCAGTTTTATATTCCATTTTACAGGTCAGGAGTCCACATCATGGATGTTCATTCTTGAAGATCAAGGTCCCAAACAGCTTAAGGTGAAGCTGACATTGAAAACATGCCCACCTGGTCTCCCTTCTCTGCTCACCTAATAGTCCGTCTAAGGCAGCTGACATCTCAAAGTAATTGCTCGTGCTATGTTTAAAGCACAGTTATTGAACTAAAATCAAGCTAAGAGCTAAACCCACTCTTATTCTGGTGTTCTAACTCCTCCCCACCCACCACACAAAGCTTTCAAATTCCTCATTTTTGCACATTGCTCTCCAGTAGGTAGTTGTTATACTAGTTCACCTCTGAAGTAAGTTGTTATGTATCAGGGATTCTAGTGTCATTCCCACAAGTAGGAAATTGATTAATTCTCCACCTACAGATGTTCCTACCATGTTTAAATCACAGGCTGACATCTTAAACACCAAAAGGAATCAAGGTCCAAAAATATAGTATTGGTAAGAAATCTACAATCAGGTTATCACCATGTAACTTAACAGTTGCTTCCCACATACTTGTGCTCAAAACCAGTTCAAAAGTAAGTATCGGGAGTTTAATTCAGTGTTCAGCAGGAAATAATTTTCAGTGAGCTGATAATTCCCACCCAGGCAGCCCTCAAAACCAGAACATAGTAGCAGCTGGCCTTTGTCTCTGTAGCTGATTGATTTTCCTTTAAAAACCCTGAGATAGGAGAGATATCCCATCATGGAGAATATTTTCACAGTGGAGCACCTAGCAACCTTCCCAGTACCAAAAAGGAAGAATGGAGTTTGCAAGATGGGGGTTTGGAGAAGGTGCCAGGAAATCTGTCTGTGAGGGCTCTCACCTCCGATGTAAATGCCTACAAGATAGTAACTTTATATGCCCTTCATATACATGCCAAGCTTGCTTTGTTTGTCCTTTGATTGCTAAGGTTCAGTCTTTCCAGTGCCTTCCACAATGCTGCCTGTCCTTTCAAAGCTGATTCAAGACTTATGTACTGAAGACTATGATCATGTTCATCCTTGGTCTCAAAATCCCTTTTGATTCCCTTTCTTCTTGTGGGCCATTCAAATTCATTTCCTTGCCCTCTGCTACAAACTCTGCATGGTCTCAGAGAAGGATCAATGCAGCAGGATGTTCCCCCCTCTGCAAATGAAACCGCGTCGTTTCTTCTGCTTGCTCTTGCTCTCTTTGGTCATTATGTGATTAGTATTTTGCCTCAACATTTACAGCATCCTGACAATAACTTAGGTCAGTTCAAAATAGTATCGTTTCTTTATTTGTTGTGTACTTCTCACCTAAAAACATCAGCAATGTTTGTGAAGAACACGAATTGATTGTAAATCAACTTGGGAGTAACTGTGAACTAATTAGCACAGGGTATTTTAACATAAATTGGATGGATGAAAAAACCTATTCAATTAAACACCTGTTTGTTGAATGAGGTTTGTCCTACTTGATTAATGAGCCTGCAAAGTTAAATAACTACCCAGGTAAATGCTCTTTTATCTACTGAACTCTTCATTGTTGTCTATTGAGACTTAAACCAGATGTACAAATTCGGACTTTTTAAGAACTGTTGTGATTTTGCATTAAATAGAGGAAATAGCCATATGTTAAATGTTTGACAATACCTTTCTGTGGTCACTTTCATTTCTGATTGAGTGATGGACAGACAGCTAAGGAGGAAAAGGTACGGTYTTGATTTAAAATGGTCAGTTTGGTAGCAAACTGGACCCACCTGCTGATGCAGAGTGCACCGCTGGAGTTCTTTTGGTGAAACTGGGGAAAAACCAGCATGAGAGTGAAGGCTGAAAGATCTTTCTTTGTCACAGAAAATAAAACTGTACACTTCTAAAACTGAAAGAGACTATTATAATCATGTAATGTGATCTCCTGGATAATACAGGTTTAAGTGCTTTACTCATGAAACTCTATGTAGCGTCCATGACTCCTGGGGGGGATAGCACATCCCTTATGAAGACATCCTGTTCTGATTTTTAAAAGAGGGAGAAAGATGTTAGAAGAAAATTCTCTGTTTTGCTGCTGACCTCTGCTTGAAAAGTGATCTTTTAAAATCTACACTAATGTTACATTTAATCAGGAGAAGACAGATAAACAAAGGACCTGGGGAGTTAATTGTGACAGGTATTCATGAACCAAAACAAGGGAAAAGACAACTGAAATCAAATAACTATTGTCAGTGCAAGAGCAATACCAATAAAAGCAAACTAAACATTTAGTTTGAAATCAATTCTGCTGAGCCAGAACTAACAACGGCTGCAATGCTAAGATTCCCTAGAACAATGAGTTTTAAGACTCACGTATATTTTATTTGTTGATTTGATTTCTGACCTGGAGCTTTAAATTCCAGGAGGACTTTCCAAAGATTATCTTCTAAAGCCACATGGTTGTTGGTGGTATTTTCTTTCCAAAAATAGCCTAAGGTGTTGTGATTCTCTTCCCCTGCAAAACAGTATTCTGAAAGATGCTTGATCATCAAAATATTTCTAGGATGTAGTAATAACATGTTCTGAAGTAATTCTGCCTTGGTTGTTGCAGTGGGACCTGGTATGCTAGGGTAAAATTATGACCACTGGTGGCACACTTCACAGGTAGCAAATGGGGGGGAAAGGACATAAAACTCTGTGAAGAATCTCTTTAAAAATTTAAAGATAAATAGGCAAAAAGTCTGTGGGGGATCACTCTGAAGTAAAAATCACAGTGGACTCAATCTGTTTACTAAGCTGCTCTGTCTGATATTATATAATATTGTTATAAAGTGGTTTGGCAGCCTTTTACTTTTAAAATCATAATTTGCTTAGCTCTCTTTTGTTTCTATCCCTGTGTATTGTAAATTGAGCATAGATTTTTTTTTTTGACCACTTTAAAACTATTGCCATATACAGAAGGCCATACCTTAATCTTACTCATACCTGTGCTACCTGAAATCAATTGACTTGTACAGATGAAAATGCATGAAAAGTTGCAAGAGATTTCCTGTAACATCCAGAGTTTTTCAGATTTCCCCAGAAATTAGGACCTGATCTAGAAATGTGCTAGCAAGAGTTTGAACTTTAGCTCTCAGGAAAGGAAATGAGGATGATCAGTACCTCTTCTGAATGAAGTCACACCAAAGTCTTCTCCAGTACTGCAACAGCAGCAAAGCAAACTACTTTGTCCTCCATTTAATCTAATTAAGAAGTAGCATGAGAAATGATCAATGAAATTGTGCTCGCAGTCTGAGTATTTCAAGCAAGCAAATAAAACTGTAACACAGCCATACAGATCATGAGGGTTTTTCCTACCAGAAAAAAAAATCAATGTGCTTTTTGTTTCCTTCATGGCTTTTTAGCCTTCAGCCTTAGTTCTTCAAGATTCTCTTTGCAAGCATAATCGAGTAATTAATTTTTAAATTTATTTTTAAGAAAAATTAATGACCTCACCTATTAGGTCTTCTTAAAAAGAAATAACCAGGTTTACTACAGAATGGGACAGTATGTTCGAATTCAGATGTTTTGCTAAATGTAATCCCATTTGAAGGTTTTCTCACTGTTGGGTGTTCAGGACATCTCTTCTGCATGGGGGTTCCTGGGTTTTCAGTAAGCCATAAGGTCAAGCTTGTCTCTCCCTCTCACAGTTACTTAGGTTTGGGAAACTTTTGCTATGCACAAAGAAAAGCTGTGTTTGTGCTTGCAGAGTAAGACTATAAAGCCAATAGTTACTCAGTGCACATGATACAGCTAAGTAGTACAAGTGATGGGAGAGTGGGAATGAAGATGCTAAATATTGACAGCAGTGGGGTTGGAAGCTGTTGGGTCTAATCAAGGTTATATCGCTGTCTCGGTGAGACATGTTAGACAACTGATCCATCTTTTCTTTCATGAATCACCTGGCACCAGGAATGATAATTAGCTGCCTCCGAAATGTAACATGATGCTTAAGTGGTGTTTCAGTAGTGTTTTAGTTGGCTTGTAAAGGCAAGAAAGGGAAAGAAATTTAATTCAGCTAGAATGCTAGATGGGGATTTCTGTTTAACTGTAGAAACAAACCTTGGAAGACTGTCCTCAAATCAGAAGCAGAATCAGCAGGTTGCCAGCACAGGTGACATTTGAGTTGACTGAGGTGGGACAGTCAGTAGATGTTAAGCTCCGCTGCTTTTTACTGTCACCTGGAAGTGACAACTCCAGAACTGTTCCATGTGTGCTTCCAGAGGCAAAGGATGGGACCTGGTCTCTCTGGATGAACTGGGATGCCTGATTTGCATCTAAATTGTCCATGCTCAGGGAAGCAGGACTTTAGAGGTGCAGAAGTTACCTATCTAGTCCATGCAAAACTGCAGGTGAAAGTTCCACAAGGAGAACTTACCTTTGGTGCCCAAGCTAAATGCATATTTATCTAGAAGGCCCGAAATCACCCGCTTTTCTCTACTGACTGTACCGGACTTTAGGTACTCTCTTTTGGAGGACAGCAACACTGTGCACCTAATGTACAGATGCAGTTTAGGGGGGCAAATTGAAGGCGGTGACTTTCCTGTAGTAATGAGGAAAATCTTTCTACATGCAGTAGCAGTCCCCTCAGTCTAACAGGCAGTACTCTCTAGTTCCTCCTGTGGAGAGACTGACTTTAAACAACCTTATCAAATGCAGAAAATCCCTGTATGGTTAAACCTCTAAACTTGTCCCTTCTGAGAACCTACAGCCAGCTGAAACAAGACGACTTGAACTTCTCAGGCTGAAAGGAAGTGTCTACTGTATAACATTTCATAAATTATTTCCTTTTGTGATTGCATTTTTAATACAAAAATGTTGTCATGTTTTCATTCTGTTCAAAGTCTGGGAGAGAAACACATTTCTGAACAATTCTTTTAGATCAGAGGCCAAACATTTTGGGGATGCACAGTTTCAGTTTTAACAAAACCAGTAACATTTAATCTATTGACCCTATCAGTGAGGAAGGATTAGATGGTGGTGTAAGGTGCTTCTTTTTGTTGCAATAGCCATTAAGAAATGATACAAAGAAGACTCTGGGTTGCCAGACCTTTTCAGAGGAGAACAACTGTGCAAAGCTGGCTGCTCACAGACACCTCTGTTCTCTGCATAAATCCATCATCTCATCACAGACCATTTTAAACAAATAATAAAATTCCTTTGTATTATCACATCAGTCACTATACAGCACTTTCAACTGTACAAACTTTTTATTAAACAAATTAAACACTACATATTAACTCTAACTGCAGCACCCACCCCACCCCACTGCCCCCGCTATGTGCCACAAGCAGTTTTACATCTGGTAGTATCTATATTGAAAGCACCATTCCATGTCTGCAGCTACAGAAGAGGCTTTCTTTGCTCATCAGAGAGAGAAAGGTTTCTTTTTCTCTTAAAAAGACACATAACTATGCAAAATTAATCATTGTGCTTCGGCAAACGTTCATTCTTACAGAAAGAACCTTGTAGTGTCAGTTTTCAGTGATGGGGATATGCTTATTTTTCTCTTGATTTCTTTCTTAAAAGTCTTTCAGGATATGTTAATATAAAAATTGTCAGGTTTAATACAGTGTGGTTTTACTGGCCATCACCACAACTTCACAGGGAGCACCACTGAGTGCCCATCCTATACTCCCCACTAACCTAAATATCACATAAACATTTCCATACTTTTCTTGCATATCCCACTGAAAGGTGTGGAAAAATTTCCATCATCATTTTCAGTTACACCACCTCATGCTTCTGGAGCTGCTTTCTGGGTTGCCTGCAGAGAAATGCCTGTTTGTTGTGGTGGGCATGTGGAAGCTCCATTTTGCATATGGATAATATAAAAATATAATAATTCTTACGTGTAACCTTCTGTCACACATCCATTGCATTGTCATTAGCCTGAATGGTAAGCATAAATTGTTTTTTATTAGATTGTGCAGAGGATGTGTTAGATATCTTCATCACAGCAGGTGCTGTTACAGAGTTGAAGACTTCTGAGCCATAAAATGTGGAGTAGTCCATACCTACAAGGAGAGGTCACTTGGGAACAAGATGGTTGCTGTTCTAGCACATGCTTCTCACAAGGACCATCAGCCAAAATCCTGACACTCTCACCCACAGCCTCTGCTACATGGTGAAAAGGCACAGACTATTCCTGCAGCACAGGACAAAGAGAAGAAGTCCTTAAAGTCAACCCATACTTGACATTTTGGAGTGAAATGAGGGCTTTCAGAGCCTGCTGCAGCGATAATGGACCCATGTCGAGAAAGGGCACCCTCTCCTGGCACAGCGCCTACAGTCTGTGGTTTTAGTTTCTCCTTTCTATCCACTCAGGGCCCCTGCATTTCCCCCAGCAGCAAGTTGAAAGCTATTACATACAGGCTCATTTTTAAAATATGAGCTGAGCAAAATCATCTCCGTGTACTATTTTCCAGTTGCTCAGACTGAGGGATGGTGCCTTGCGTGAGAGTCACAGTCCCTGTGATGGAAATTCAATCAAAAAAGTCCTCCTCTGACACTTTACTGTGCTAGAAATATGCTGAGACCTGATGTGGCTCTGCCTTAATATCTCTGCCGCCTACCCTGGGCCTGAAAATGCCGGTACTTTCGCTGGTGTGTGAACAGACTCACCGAACGGGGGAAGACGCCAAAAGACTGTGGCCCCTTGCATCCACCATTACAAACAAAAGATGTATGGACAGAAGGAACTTGGGAAATAACTCACGCCTTGCTGCACTAGTCAAGTGAATCAGCCACAAAGGAAAAACCTTAGGAAAGTATATGAGGGGATAAGCAGAAGGGCGAAAAGGCGTTGTGGCCTTCCMAAGTGATGTGATCCCCTGCTCCTTGCAGAATATTACACTTAAGCAAGAATAATCCACCCCCATGCCCTGCAGTGGCGAGACGCCCCTCCAAACCACGTATTTGTGCCACCTTTTCCTCTGTGACTGTCTCATCCAAAAAAACATTATTAGCAGAAAGGAAGAGATAAGTGAAAGAATTCCGGAAATTCAGGAGGTACCAAACAGTTTTCACCAAGCTACAGGACAGTGTGTTGTAACAGCACTAYGGAAGAGAAGACAAACACCATGAAAGAAGTGGCACCCTGCTTTTATGCAGACAGTGAGGTATCTCTTCATGGATACAAGTGAAGGGTGGGGAAGTGGTGCAGGACTTTCTCTTTCAACCAACTTATTTGGTGCCAAWATTTTAAATGATAGGCTTCAGGTGCAAACTCCAAGAGCCTGAAAGCATCGCTCAGCATGTAACAGTCCTTTAATCTCGGGACAAAGAGGATCCTTTGGTTGCCTCCAGCCATTAATCGGAAGTTCGGAAATTTTGCTTCTTATACATCTCTATCCCAAGAGCAAAATTAACTTACACCTCTTTCTCACGGAGATAAAACAACAGAAAATGTAAAAGACGAGTGATGCTGTGCTAGGGGAATAAGGCAAAGGAAATGTTAAAAACGGATAGCTTATTCCCAAAGAAATAATATGAGCTCAGCCAAGCAGAAAAATGTGCAAATACTACTCTTAATTCAGTGTAGACAATTTGTCATTTATAATATTTTCTTTAGAGTTTGTGAAATCACAAACTCGGTGGGTAAACTGCTGCTATTTCTCTTGTGTAGTTGTTTACCCAGGGAGAAGAATGGGAACATGTGCAGGGGGTTGTAGAAAGCTATTTAAAAATAATCTGGCACCCTAGAAGTCAATACTGAGGTGCTTGTGGTAGCAGTTTCCTCTCATTTGTGTATTTCATTCCTTTTAAAGCTCAAATATATGATAGTTAAATCTCAGAATTTCATTTTWTTTTTGCTTTTTTATAATGCTGCTTTAATATTAATTTATTTATAATACATGTGGTATAGAGAAATCTGTACACACGTGTATGTGCAGGAGTAGGAGGTGAGAAGGCAATTCACTAAAATGATGAAGTGACACAGACTCTTTAAGTCTTATTGACTTTAAGGGAGCTATATTTAAAGCTAGTCTTTGCAAGAAAATTGATGGACAAAGTTTTTTTGTGAGGTAATGAAAACTGTGCACATTAGTGTTAACAAATATATGGCCTGTTATTTAGGAATAAGTTACCTTAATCTGTGGCTTTGCAAAACACCAGCAAAAAATGTAGTTCAATACACAACATAGCTCCTTGTGAAATTGGCAAATAGCCGTGATGCAAATAAATAAAAAAATGAGGCAGTCAGTAAATAAATTATGGAGTGAGAAGTTTTTGTTTCAGTGTTTTTAGGATGAAATATTTTGGTTTCTCAATATAAATCTTTTCTGTCAAAAATCTTTTCAAGTCTACCTGAAAGGAAATGTCTTGGTTTTGCTTTTTAGCCTGAAGAAAAATAAAAGGGTTTTTATTTCCTTGAATCTCTTTTTTCTTCACTAATTTGGCAGACCAAAAAAAATCTGTCATTCACACTTATCCCATTAATTTTGCTATGATTTCATTTTTTAAATCACTTCTCTCTTTCCCAATAGTTACACATCCTACATGGAAACTGTAATCACTGCAGCAACACAGTTATTCCAAATAATTATGCACATCTTTTTCCTCACGAAAAAYGATGCCTCAGGCATGTGAAAGTTAAATGTGGGCCCTTAAGTTTCATTACGTACTTCTTAAAGTCTTACTGTCAATTTGGAGGTAAAATTAAGAACTGAAACAGATTTCYTAAATCCTAACTACAATACCAAATTTCTTTCCATAGGCAAATCACTTGATCACCCCTCTGAGTCTTAATCAAGTAGATATAAAGTATGGCCTGATGAGCTAATAAGAAGCTGAGACAATTATTTTTAATTATTGCTTCACTGCATTTGAAGATAAGAGTTAGGTTCCTAAATCATGTTGGTATCTTGGCAAAATGGTAAAATTATTACAAAACAATCCAATATATTTTTGTGGATAATGGTTAGTAGAAGAAAAAAATCCACAAGAAAAAGCTACAGTTTCCAATCATACTTTTAATGGAAATTAAATGGAATTTAATGTATTAAATTGAATTATTTCAGTGAGAGCTCTGATGTTCTSTTTATTTTGGTGAGCTTTCTCTACAATCAGTGTTTCCAGTCTTCCACTGAGATCTTTGCTCTCAAAAAGGAACTGTCATTTAGGGAATTCCCAAAGGTTAATTAGTAAAAATCTCAGGCTTCTTTCAAAATGTTCTTGTCTTATGTTTTGATTTCTGTGTATTCCCAATATATTGCAGTTGCCACAGAGATCAACATGTGAGTTTTGCACCTCTTGCCCCATACCTACATAATGCAAGGTTTTATCCCTAGTAATTCTGGCTTGAGTTGTTTCTTTCCTTTATGTCTAGGTCTGGAAGACATCCATGTATGGACTTCAGCAGAAGCCAAGTGGCTATGCAGGTATGGACATCTAGCAGAAGAGCACTTTACCAGAACAGGGTTTTTAGTCTTTTAGTTGCTTCAAGCTACCTGCATTCTTTGTTCAAAGCTTCCCAAAAAAACGGGGGCCTTTGTTAGTGATCTGTTCTCCTCTGCATGTGCTACCTAATGTCTTACGGTTCGAATACACGGCAAAAACTTCCTTTCTTAGGGAAGTTTTTTTATCCATCCATTATCCATGCATAATGTTTTTATCCATTAGAGGCAGGGACATAATCTGATGTGCATTTTAGAACAAAGTGCAAAAGAATCTCATCCAAAATACCATTATAAGCTTTCTGTCAGTAGACTCTTTCCAGTCACCTCTGACCTGTTCATGCACCTATTGGAAGAGGCACAAAGTGATAATAAACCCTAACACCTAATTTTCACAGTCTGTCTCATGGACTGGTGTTAAGATATTAAAAAGTAGATAGGAAAAGGTCCTAGAGAGTTTACCTTGTCCATTGTACTGTTGCAGTACAGGATCAGCTCTGTTCACATCAATTCCTGATCACTTTTTCTCTAACATGCTCTGCAATGAGAAATAATCCTTAATTGATGCACACAGACTATCCCAGTGCTTCAAAATCCCTTACTATTAAAAGTTTCTTCTGCTATCCAACATGAATCTATTTTTCCTAATTTCAGTGCATTCCTTCTTTTCCTGGTCACATGAATGTGAAAAAAGGTGGGGTTTTTTTCCTCTTTGAAAAGAAATTTATGAGAATAAAATTTATGTGCTTGGAAATTTGTACCATATTCCCACTTGAACTACTGTTCTTTAGATTAAACAATCCCACAGTTATAAAAGTCAAAAAGCTTTCTAAATCTCTCATCCTTCTTGTAACTTACTGGACTTCTTGCTTTTGCCCACATCTGCCTTGAAATACGGTACCCAGAACAGGACAAAGTTGTCAAGGCTGCCAAGACCAGAAGGACGTATTCATGTGTCTTGAAAGCTATGCTCCTATTGATATATCACACTGTGAAATTTGCCTTTCTAAAAGTGTGATATTTTCAGTCATGTTTAKTTTGTGATCCATTACGAATCGTAGTTTATAACTAGTTTTCCAGATCTTATATAGAATGTTACTCTCATTCATCAAAATCATTCTGACTCCTTACTTTTTCCTAAAAGTCCTTTTCTGCAATAGAGTCACACATAGAGTCTCATATACCGGGCTACCTCTGGATACAATTTTTAACGTCCCTTGACAAGTGCAATTGCAGCATGGGGAGCCTATGCGGTTATGTTAAGCCATCACAACACTGTCTTCTCGCTGTTCTAACTGCTCCCTTTGATACACGTATTGTCAAGAGCTCAGCTTGATGGCACATCACTCTCTGCTTTCAAACGTGTTTTCAAAGGACCTGTTTTTGCAGTAGCATCTGGAAGAGACACGCTTCAGAGTTGTTGCAAAAGCTTGTTGTAAGTATGGTCACTGTGAGAAAAGTCAGACTATTGCCTAACGTTAGTCGCGTTAAAAGGGAATGCTGGATGAGCGAGGCTGCTGCTGAGCTTGTCCCTGTTCTTTTCGTCTTTGATCTGATTCAGAAGCATCAGCTAAACCTCGCTGGTAATCCAGAAAATAGTGAACATGGTTCACCCTGCTTCGGAGAACAAGGAATGGCAGAGCCTGCCTCTGCTGCATTTCATACCAACTTGAACGGTGATAGGTAGGTTTGGGGAAGCAGCTCCAGCATAGAAAACATATTAATTTCCCCACTGCTAGTCCTTCAGTTTCACCTCTGCATCACAGACATGAAAAGCGTCTCCTGATAATACCAGGGAGAGAAAAAGAAAATAAACTCGGACAAATACAGATTTGGGATTTGCCATAGTTTTAGAAACTACAATGAAAAACTTGCTATAGGTCAAGCTAAGAGAGAAGTATTGTATTCCCAGATAGTCAAAAAGTTGAAAAAACATAAAGTTCAGTTAAAAAAAAAAAATTGTTTCAATTCTGATCACTTTACAAGTTTTAAAGTTAAAATAAAAATAAATTTTAGGGTGAAGAATTGTTTCAAGTGCATGGAACTGAACCATTTTAAGCTTTTAGAAACTGAGGAGGATTCCTCTCAAATTAAATAATTTGTTGAAAATGAGACACACTGCAAAAAATATCAGTGTCTCCAAATTGTCCTTCATCTCCCTCACCCAAATTGCCCATCATAAAACTTCACTCGCATCTTATAAAGAAGATAGCGAGTATAAGGAGTTAAATGCAATAAGAAGCAGAAATCCTTAGCAAATGGAAAGGAGACTGATGTTTCGACTTTTACTTCCCAAATAAGGAAGAATGTAGAGTCCTTTGGGAAAATGACTGATGTAGAAGGAGCAAAAGATTCTCTTTCCTGGAATAACAAAAATACACATATATTTTAATCTCTGTTCTGGCTTTCATAATGCAACTACATGCTTTTGACTCTGTGGTGCTGTCAGCAAAAATTAATTTTAAAAGTAGCACACATGAGTGACTTCAGCCTTTGCCTTAATTTAGTTTTTCACTAAGAGCCGAGATAAGATGTAGCCGCGCTGAAGAAGGATGGACGGCTGTACACTATATTGTAGGAGACGACAGTGCTAAATTAATCATGTTCTATCTAGAATTTGCAATTCTTTCAGAGATGCTCAAGACAATATAAAAAATTTAGTGGTAACAGTGAAAGTAGGCAGGAGGTTGTGAGGCAGAAAGCTTCAGAGGGCACTTTAAATGTGAAAGATGCATTACAGTTTCTCACACATGAACAGGATAGCATGCCTTACTAAAAATATAATAAATAAGGAGTGTATTCTGCCAGATGCAGCTGTGAAGGGAGTGCTCTCCCAGTCAGATGTACCGAGTGTGATTGACACCCCCTTAGCTTTGCTGTGATATGACTAAATATGAAAACGAACAGCCTCGGCACGATGTTTGCATTAGGAACAACATACCATTCTGTTACTCTCAGAAGCCCAGCAAATATACCTGAAGTTTTGGTACACATACTAGAGCAGTCAGTCTGTTCCTCAGTCACAATTTCACTTTTCATTTGCTTTTCTGCTTCTCCTCTGCTTTTCTTGTCTTTTTTTCTTTTCATTTTCACTGCATTGTCTCATTGCTCGCTCCTGCTACAAACATCAGGTGAATGAAGGGAGACGTAAATTATCCCATTAGTGGCTCACTGCTGATAGCCTGCTGTAATGTGAATAAATCAGTGCAAGCCTGGCTGCAGCAGCAACAGGAGGGAGACACAGACGTGCAGGTTCCCTCTGCTTGGGTACCACTGCCATCCCTGCAAGGGCTTTCAACTCACACATGGGTTTTGCGAGCCTGCAAAGCTCACTACTGCAACAGGGACCCTCTCCTTCCAGAAAGTAGAATGTAAAAGAAAAGCTCCCCTCTAAGTTTGGAAATAAATAAGTAACTAGGGAGTTTCCTTCTCCTTGCAAACCTACCTGCTGTAGTCAGTAGATTACAACCAGGTGTTGAAAGTTGCTCTGGGAGTTTCCACAGCAATCAAAGGCTCTTCAGGGTAGCCCCAAAGTCACTCCGCTTCTGAGGGAAGAAAAGATTGTTACTGACTTGATCAAGATTAGTGAACAAAAGGCTAAGTAAGTTCCTCCTTTTCCACCTGAACACACTATTGATGCTTTTGAGCCGGGGCTTCTGCTGAGGGTCTATATGGGGTTTTGACTGTAGGGAGGAACCTTTCTCTCACCACACTGGTGTCTTTGCATTTGGGGATGCAGGGAAGCGGGGAAGATGCCAACCTTTCACCAGATAGCCCTCTGCAGACCATTTTTAATCTTGACAATAAAGTGGACTGTGGTTATATAGGTGAATGTAAGGCTGTGGGAACAGCAGCCAAAAATATACAGGAGGAAAACTTCTACAGTACTTTCCCAAATACAGAGGATGAGTATACAGTTAAACAGTTTCAACGGGGATGAACACCTGAGGAGAACAGTGAGATAGTGATAGTGACAGTGCGAGTGCGAGATGCCCTACAGTGTAAGGAAGCAGTTTCTGAAATCATTGCCTTGTGATTTTAATTCTTCTTGCATGTCCAGCTGCATCTTCCCATTTCTGGTTGTAAGACCCTCTTTTGCAATTTAATTTTTCTCTGAGATCACAACAAAAATTACACCTCACACCTGAGCTTGGGAGCCACTGGTCTTGGAAACAAGCAGTGCCTTAAAGGATAATTCTGGATCTCCAAATATCGTCAACAGAGCATCTGGAGTATATTGGCCAGTTAAAAAGTAGCTGTGACACTGCACCAGTGCAAATCAGCCAAAGTGTAAGCCTACCTCTAGGCTTCATTTTTCACTATACTATTTGTTCTGGGAGACAATGTTGCAAAACTAGTACTGTTAGAAAGAGTTAGGCTGAAAAACCTCTRTTTTTTTCACATTGACGCCTTTTGGCTCTTTCTACTTTCACCCAGCTGTACTGCTTTCTGGGAAAGAACAACCTGAGACCCCACAGGAGAGTCTTTAATGTGCCAATAGCCCTGTAAGCAGATCATTTAAAAAGCAGAGCCAGGCGGGCAAATGAAACTGCTGGGCAAACAAGTTGAGTCTGTCTTACACTGCTGACTCACTCTAGCAAAATATTTCCATCCAGGTTAGTTTCAAGAGAAGATAATATTTTGTTGAGTTACTGCTCATGTCTCAAAAGATTCACTTTTGAGATACCTGAATCTGGTGATTGTAACCACTTAATACAGTAGTTATTAATAACTGTTTCATTACAATTGACTCATAATTTCTCAAATTAAATTTATGTACAGAATTTCATTTAACTAATGGAATTAATTTAATTACAGAATATGAGGCATGTATGTTATTCTAAAAAACCTAATCATTTGTAACAAAGATTGATGAAACTCACAAAACATCTCACTAGATACATTTTCATTACAGTGTTTACAAAGTAACTAATAAATCATAAAAAGCCCTAAAAATTCTTTCTTCTCTCAAAGTATGCACACTGTAAGTGTTGTAAAGATAATCTTGTCTATAAGCTTCTCACCCGTTCAAAAAGGGATCCATTTCTGTGCAAAACCAAACATATTCTCAGCTTCTAAGCTGTTATTTGTGTCTCAATAGCTTTGACTCCCTTCAATTTTTATAAATATTCATTTGGTTTGGAGTATATTAATATTACTTTGTAAGTTTTAGGGTTGTAATAGACACAGTGGGTCCCAACCTAGCCAATTCATGAAGTAGAACAGATGGTGGCAGTTTGTTTAAACAATTTTTACTGCCTGTTCTAGCCTTGTTTTAAATGCCCTTCACATTATTATTTCCTAATTCCATACTATTATTACTAATTATATGATGTTGGCTTTTTTTTTTGCTTAGCAGATAATTCACCTTGACACATGAGCTAATCACTTTTGTTAATATGAATTGGAGAGGTAATTATTTTTTAAGCTAGAGCCTTTAGGTTTCTCCTTGTACAGTAAATGAAGGTGTGATTGCAGCATGAATAAGCAGTAGCTATTTATGTTAGCTTTAATCTTGTCAGCAGGAGTAGAGAAGCCATGACTGAGTCCACTGAGCATGACCTGTACAAGCACACTTGAGACTCTGGGTTTCTCCTTCTGCACTGAGGTCTCTGCTACCACTATGCTGTTAACATTCTTAAAGACAGTAGTAGAGCACTATAACAGCCCTGTGAATGCTAATTAAAGCAATGATAACTTGGACTTAGCAAACGACCAAACCTCTCTTTTCCCTGTTGTCATATTAAAAAGAGGAAACAAGGCTCTGTGTAAGTTGTCTTGCTATAAAATGACATAAAAGGGTGAGGCTAGCTCCATCAGACAATTATGATGGTTGTTCTTGAAAATGCTCCATTGGAAAATAACTTTCCAATACTGCCATCACTTATAAAGAACAGTAGGAACGTTATCTTTAACCACTGGGGTTAGGAATAAGTATCAGCTCTTACCCAGTAGGCAATAATTCAGTGATTTAGCATGGTGACTGATTTTTTTGTGTGTGAATGKGAGAGAGGTATTTCATGTTCAAATAATTTTAGAGCAAAAATATTCTGGTGCAGAGTGTTAAATCTTAGAGAGCCATTGTAAAATAAAACTTTGTTCTGACTCATCAATATGTTTCTTTGTAAATTGCCAGAATTTTTTTTAACACAGGTAAATACCACTTTGTAGGTGGTTCAATATTTTTCCTAAGCAGCTCAGTATTTTGGTGTTCCTTCTATAGCAGTCAGTAGTTGAATCCTTTCTTTAAATGAACAATGAAGCACCACCTGAACTCTAGCACTGAAGAAGGTCCTTCTATAATTAAGGTCTTCTTCCCACCATTAGAGTGAGAATATTTTAAATTAAATACTGCAAAGCATGTACATATCATCTGGGCTACAAAAATACGTCACGTGGGCATAAATAGCATAAAATGGGGTTTATTGTGGATGGAAATGATTACATTTTAAAAAACACAGGGTAAGCATTCCCAGCTCTTAATACAAATTTGCTTACTAAGTGGTACTAGCTCTCTTCTGTGACTAGGACAGAAAATGTTCCAAGTGGGGAAATAAATTATTAGTGCTCTTTTCTTCTGTGTGAAGCTGTGCAAATCCATGATGGGTTATCACAGGTTAAATTCTTTTCAACTCTAGGAAAATATATATTTTTATTTTGTGTTACATAAAATATGACTTGTTTGGGATAAGATCTTCACTTCTCTGGTCTTCTAGAAGATTGAGATAAACCAGCCATATTCCCAAAAATTTTTATCTGCTAGTCTGTGAAAATGGCAAGCTCTCTTGTCTTCACTAGGATTTTATGTCATAGTAATTACAATATGTTTGCTAAGTGGAAGTAAAAAGCACTTTTTTGTGTTGTTGCATATTAAAATTGAGTTTCTTCCTCTTTCCTGGCATGAGAGAATCTGTAAGAGCTCATACACACCCACTACATTTTCTGTCATCCCAGTGAAACACCTTTCTGAGCAAGCAGTCCATATACATGACCTAAAAAAATTGTATTGAGCAAAAATGATTTTGACTTTTCAGTTTGGCTGCTGTTCATGTATTATGGCAACTTACATTGCAAATTAAATTTTATATAACCTGGAAAAGTCCACCAATAGCCAAAATGTCTTCAGTCAAGGGTGAAAACATTTTAAGCTTTTGAAACCTGGGCTAGGGCAGAAAAAAACCCAAACACCTTTCCTGCTGATTTCTATGTTGGAGTGATACAGGATTTCTACTACTCTATTGGACTGTGCGGCTATTGTGGACAGAGTGAATGAGGAAGAAGCCACTCAGTCCTTAAAGACATTGGCCAGAGCTTTACCCAGAATGTGGAAAACTCTTGGGGCCAGTGTATTTAAATCTGAAAGAGTCTGAAAACCCTATTTCCTCTCCCTCCCAAAGACATCTGATAAACGGAATTAGTTGAGCCAATTCTCACCCATTTAAAGAGCATGTCAAATGGCTCCAGTCATACGGATATCCAGTCATATACTTCCAGTGGGAACTTCAAACTTTGTCCTGTGCATCCTTGCTTCTCCTAATGATCCTGCTTTCTCACCTCTGCCTGACCAGAAGAAGAGGGATGACACTGGAGGTGACTGTGTCATACTTGTATAAAAAAATGGTCCCAGAGAAATCACTGCAAGACTTCTTCCCAGTCTGGTGTCTCAGAGACCCCTGCTCTTCTGCAGGTGTGATGCAGAGACACCAGTGCCCTCAAAGCACCTTCCCCTCTTCACATCCCTTCCAGTTTCTCCTCCCCACTACCCCTGCAAAACTTCCATCATTACGTGCCCAGGACTTTCCCTCTTGTTGTGATCCCCAAATTGTACTGCTCTTCCTGTTTTGTTTCCTTTTTTATGTTACTCTGCTATTTCTTCTCCACCCTTCTTTTACTCATTCCTGCTTTCGCTTCTTACTTTCATCAAATTGCATATTTTTGCCGACGCTGTCCCACTGCTGGTTGTACCATCCCACCCAATTTCTTCTTCCCCAGAAACACCTCCCACATACTTATTTTCACCTTTACTTTCTGTTTATGGTCAGTTACCCTCGGCATCCCAGGCGTAGTGCCGCAGGCTCAGTACGTTCTCCACCAAAGCGGTTTCTTCCTCCATGTTGTTTTGTTTTCTTCTTCTGTGCCTTCTTTTCTCCTAAACAAAACCTGTCCTCTCAGATAGTCCACAAAGTGATATATACTCTTCATGACTTCATGAGGTTATAATAAGAACTTTGAAACCCTGTTGGAATATCTGACATCCTCCTCTCAACAGCTTTTATCTCAAACAGCTAATTAGAGACAATTCAATGTCTCTACTTTAATGGTGGCTGTATGGTAAGAACGATTTTGATTAAAGAAATCTTCTTGTTGCCCTTCACCTGCTTTGGACAATTTCAGATTTCAGATGAGACTAGGGCTCCACAGTCAATATTGCACTTATCACTATGTCTTTGCAGTCTCTTTTTTTTTTTTTTTTTTTTTTTTGGGCTGGGGGGAGGAAATTTGCAGAGATTAATATCCATTGAAGATGGGTGATATGCCCAAGGGCGTACCTTGTGGAAAACTTCTCCAGCTGAATGCATAAAACATAGGAGGGGTGGAGCAGCCAATGTTAATGTATGCAATTAATTGTTTGCAATTAATGTTTCTTAATTAAAGAAATGAACCAGAGAGGATTACTAACATAACAGTTTTGTTCTTGTTCTATACATGCATATACAAAATCTAACATGATAATGGCAAAGGTAGCCAAATGCATGCACTACAAAAGTGTTTAAGGGCAGTTATTTACTTACTTATTTTCAAATAACTGCCATTGTTTGGCATAGTCACGAGTGCCATCTCGTACTAGTGTACCATAAGGCCTAACAGAGAGAATGTTCTTAAGAGAAGGAGAATTCAAGGTGCAAAATTTTTAAGTTGTTTTCAAATGAAAATATCGTATACACATTCTTTTTAAACATAGTCATTTCCTAGTGTTTTACTGTAGACATAGAGGGTGTTTATTACAGCGTTGGTTAAAACATGGTGGCAGTTCTGGCCCTTTCTTTTACTGTTGTCCAGAAATCTTTCCATCAGTTTGATTTTTGGCAGATACTATTTGTTCTTGATCTTGGCCTAAAGAGTAAATGGTTTTTTTGAAAGTTAGAGCAAAAGTGGAACAGCCATGTTGACACAGGGATATGTTCCAGCCTGCTTCACCTGGGAATGGAGTTTACTTGAGATGAATATTCAACCAAGGTTGTTTGTAGAGCTCATCAAAGGATGCCTTACTCTTGTGACGGTGATAGCAATCCCTTCTCGTGTCAGTTCCCATTAAGTTAATGGCAGTGTAACCTTTCCTTTACTATGTGTGGCACAGATGATAGAAACTGTGCTTTTAAATTAGGAAATATCATACACAMAGACATAAGTCTGGATAGGAGCTCTGTTCAGGGCCGCTTCATTTATGCCACTGCCCCTCATTTCCCATTCTGTTTGCGTCTACTCTCTAGTCTTGAGTTGGCCCTGATTTGAGGTACAAGGGGAGGAGAGGCTCTTTGTGGTGACAGGAATAAAAGTTTAGATTAAACCAGGTTTGAAGTTTAATTTAAGTTTTCCATTAAAGAAAAGTGTAAGAACTCAATTTTATGCTGAATACAATAAAATACCTTGATTTTAGGAGCTTAGGAGAAAAACAAGGACATGAAAATGTAGATTTGCAGAGAAAGAGTCTTTGTCCTTTTTTATGGTAACCTATTGATTAGGGCATGCATCCAGAGTGTGAGAGATCTGGACACCAGCCCCTTCTCACATTAATATTTAATAGTTACACAAAAGGAAACAGCATCTTAAGAGAAACTAAGAACCTGATACCGTTGCTCTGTCAAGCCAGTCCCTGGGGCAATGGGAGACTGATAGTCAAATATCGTCACACAGAAGAGTGAGTTGAACCTAGAGCTCCTATATCCTGGCATGTCCTAAATGTCAGGTTACTAAGTAAAGGAGGAACATCTTTTCTGCCAATATATCCTACCAAAGTTCACCAGCTCTCCTCTCTTTCTTCACCCTTGTTTACTGCAAGGTAACAGGTCGGGAGAATACTTGAAGAATGAGACCTATGTGTCTGAAAAATAATTAATGAAAAATAATATACAAAGGTATATAACATTGCCTCTGTCCTTGCTCAGCACTGCTGGGGAGTGGTTTCAGAGGTATGCGGACATATTATAACAAAAATAATACAATTGTGATTCAAATTAGTATAGTATGTTTCACAGAAAATGAAATAAGGAAATTCAATTGAAAACCCCTCAGCTAAATTTAAGTTCAATAACTCCTCTTTTTTAAAAAAAAAAAAACAACAACTAAAGAAAACACATGCAAAATAACTAAAGGTGGTATGAATTCAGAATTTGGGAATGATGAGCATTCATCCTTCATTCTTTTCTCTTATATAAATATGTGTACATACATGTGTATGTATATATGTCTATTCATATGTATTTTATGGCATACATTTACATGCTTTCAGCTATGTTTATTTTCCTTTTCCTGTTAAGTTTGTCACCAATAGAAAACACTTTTAGTTAGAAAGTCTTTCTTTTATATGCAGTATATCCTGTTCTATATTATCAAGCAGAATTGTTACTGAACAAATTAATGTACATATTTAGCCTTGCAAACAAGCAGATGTGATCAATCAGTCTGGGTGTATCCATAGTAATGCTTTTCCTGCTTTTTACCTCCCCAGACTAAATTTGGCCTCTTGGCCAGCATCAGGCACAGAGGACAGAGGCTTCAACAATGAGCAGGAGCAAACTGCTCAGCGCTTAACTCAGATCCTGAGGCAGGGTTAACATAGACTTGGCTTAATTTTAAGGTGCAGAGCAAAGCAGTCCTCTTAAGTTAGGTAGCTGTTCCCAGTCCACCGGAACACTTAGGTCCACTGTTTCCTCAGTGGAAAGCGGTGGATGACTTTCAAGGTCTCGAGAAGCAGGAGATTACATCCAAATTTAGATAAATTTAAGGTTCTTTCCTTTGGGATCCTTTGAAAATGTCTCTACCCTTCCATTGACTTTACTGGGAAATTAAGTGTCTACAGCTGTAGGAATAAGTCACTCATACTGAGGTTTCAGGCAAAGTTAAGTGTCTGTGCTAAGCAGGTTGTTTTCAGTATTCTGTTTCTACAAGTTCTGTAGGTAGAGACTGGGATTCAAATATACGCAAGTTCACCCCATAATAACTTTTGATTTTGTGGGCTGATAGCTGGAGTCACAGCAGTCTACATTTTGCTATCAAAATACCCTTCCAGAGGAGACTATAAATATGCGTGAAGATGGTATGAAAATAATCTTCTTTAGGTGAAGTGTTCATCCAAATTACTTGATTTTGAAAACTTTTCTAAGAAACCCACCATGTAAATTCACTTTTTATGTATCCTTCTGAGGTCAAAAGTTAGATATGCAAAACAAAATATATGTTCTGTGTATTTAAATTGTAGGATTGATCTGCAGTTCTTTATGGGACTTTACAACAAAGTATTCACAAATTCGCAGCCTCTCCTATCTCTTCAAGGAGCAGACATTTAAAGAAAGCTCAGACAAACAGCAACATAAGTGAAATTCTTCAGGAAGTACTGCTTTATCCGCAGCAAACCAATATACGTGGAGAGGTTTCCAATATCTGTATTCTGCATTTTGCCCAAATATGGGCTGAGAGGAAATGGACTGGAAAGCATCCCAAAAATTGGCAATATGGAGGACAAGAGTTTACTTTTCCAGAAATATGTCCTTTAGTTGGAACAAAAGCTCAGAGGAGTGAACCCCTCTCTTATTTTCATTGAACTCCTAGTTTATGAATCTGTAGAAATTTGGATCTTGCAAATACTTGTGTTCATAGAATCATAGAATCATTGAGGTTGGAAAGGACCTCTAAGATCATCGAGTCCAACCGTCAACCCAACACCACCATGCCCACTAAACCATGTCCTTAAGCGCCTCATCTACACGTCTTTTAAATACTTCCACGGATGGTGACTCAACCACTTCCCTGGGCAGCCTGTTCCAATGCTTGACCACTCTTTCAGTACAGAAATTTTTCCTAATGTCCAATCTAAACCTCCCTTGGTTGAGGGTTGAGGCCATTTCCTCTCGTCCTATTCATGCTTGCTTGATTTTAAGCATAAGCAGCACAGCTGAAATCAGACTACCAACACACCTGGAGTTCAGATTACAGAATGCCTCTGCAGAGCTGGGCACACTTGCTCACCGCACCTTTTAAGTGAACCAGTATATAACGGTGGTGTCAAGGAGGAGGACGTGGGGCACTGGCAGCAGCAAAGGCTGCAAGTAATAAAAAGTGCTTCTCTAATTGGCTGCAATAATGTTTAAATTTTCTAATAAATTACATTCACACATGTCACAAATAAGCCCTAGGTGGAATGTTCCAATAGAGATATTTATTTGRTATACTGAACAGATTACATTTACAGAGTTATACTGCACAGCAGGGAAATCACTCTATATGGAGTGACAGGGCAACGGCCTTATAGCCATCCAGTCCTTTTTATAGCGAAGCACTTAGGCACGCGAGTATTGATTTCAGTGGAGCAGCTCAAGCTTAGTATTATGGATATGTATTGCTGAACTGGGTCGTGGAGCAGTGCAGAAACCAAGCAACCTTTAGGAAAATATTTATAGGATCCAGGTGGGGTGTGATAAGCCCAAGTTCAACAGAAAGAGGAAGACTGATTGCTTGCTTCCTTGTTCTTAATATTATGCCTTTATATTACAGGTATAACTGTCAGAGAGCTTATTTTTTTAAATGTGTTAAGAATTGCATTCTGCAGAAGCGTAAATGTGCTCTGTCAAGAGAAGTATACTCACAACAATTAATTCATTTTTTAATTAAGAGATTTCATATTATTTGGTACCTTAAGCCATGCAGCTGCTAGTGTTTACTGCATCTCTCTGTGTATGTGTGTTTGGCCCTTACTTCCATCAAAATGTTCTCCTCTGAGTATTTCTTTTTTTCCTGTTCTGTGCAGGGATGCATGAGGGAACAAGATGAAACCTGACTAATATTGTTTGGTAATATGGTTGTTTGCAGTTTATTTGTTCTCTGGTGGATTTTATTATAGCTGCTGAATTTTTACTCATTAGTTTAATGGTGGTTATTTTGCAGATTTCTTTTATCCTGTATTTTTTATTGAATCCTTATTCACAATACCACAGTGATTTGAATATGCTCTTCCTGATGCAAAATTTAATTAGGTACTAACTAAGTAAGTGGTCCATTAAAATATTATTCAGATTGTTCAGGGAAATGTTTTGGTAAACATTTTCTTTGGAAGTTTACTTTTTGGTAAGGGAAATGGAAAAAGACAAATGAATGTTGCTGTTTATTTTGTCTCTCAGCATGCAAAGGGTGAGATAGTGTGCATCTGAATTACATCTCCATTTGCAGTGGGGGAAAGGACCTTGCCATTAGAGGAATCATAGCATCCATTTATTATGCAGTTCAGGTCTAGACTKGCTATACTGTAGTCCATCAAAAAGTATTTTAGGGGAAAGATACTCATAATGTAGCAGGGAGCTCCACTGTTTGAATGATGATGATGATGATGCACTGCAGTTGCTGAAGCCACATAATACACATTGCTGGAAAACATCCTGAAAAATATTTGAGCTCAAAATAAAGATATACATTGTGTGTATTTAAGTATGTCTCCATTCACTAACAAGAGAGGCTTTAATTATACATGGGTTTTCACAAACAAGTTAGTTCAGAGAGTGTTCAATTCACAAAGGTCTCTTTCTCTATACTCTGGGCTCCCCGTTCTAAGCAGTTTTGCAGCTATTGAAACAGCTGCAAAATTTTTGATTTGGTCATGGATACTTTTAATGTGCACATAAAATGAAGAGGAGAGGGAGGGAACATCTCTCTGCCAGCTCCATGCAGATTGAGCCAGCTTGGTATCTGAAGAATATTGAATGGGTCCGTGCTGACCTCATGGAGCTGGAAATCAGACCTCCCTAAATCACACACACAGCTTTGATGGCGAGCAGTTCGCCAAGTGGCAGCACATCCTTTGGTGGCGAGAGGGAGGGAGAGAGACTTGTTAAGTAGAGAGTTGAATGGGAAGAGGAGAGGTCAACTGTTAGAAGGAAAGAACAGCATGTGAARCAAAGGGACTAGAAGAAATGTCAGAATTACAAGGGAAGAAAATTTCTCTCTCAAGACAGTGTACTGAAACCTTTTAGCCAGAGATCTGTGGTCAGAGTCTGTCCCTCATCCCCCAAATAAACTATTTATTTTAGTACCACGAGGCTTCTTTCTGCATTCAAGAACACCCTGGTGTGAAGCATCATCCGCTCTCTGCTGAGGTGTGGCCATGGGGAAATACAGTCAACATTTTAGTCGTGGTGTTCATGCAGACACAGAGCGTGGAAACATTTATATCTAGGAAATATGTTTAAACCAATGCTACGGGTAAAGGGAAAATTAAAGTGGGAGGCAGAGCTCCAAACTGGAAGACCTCCAGCAGGAACTGTTATTCCTTGATGCTACCATTTGGCAGATCAGTAAGCCTGTTGAGGGAGAAGTTTCATCTGGGAGTATAAAGACAGGAATAAAAGACAGGTTCTTAGGGGAATATGGAAGAAGTGAGCCCTTCAACATGGCTAGAGGGATTTTTTTCTATGTTAAAGGACATCTTTCTGGTCCAAAAAGGAAGCCAAACCCAAGTAACATTCAAGGTGCTCTACATGGGAAAGAGCCATGTCCAGGAAAGATGAAAAGGTCTCAGGATACCTTTATAGCCAAGACTGGTTTCTTAAAGAACTAACCTATTGGCTTTCTGGCAGTTCCAAAAACAGGTAGATTTTTCCATCAGCATAGTAGATGATACCTCATTTATTATTGTCCTGTTTTCAGCTGGGATAGAGTTAATTTTCTTCCTAGTAGCTGGTATAGTGCTGTGTTTTGGATTTGGTATGAGAAGAATGTTGATAACACACTGATGTTTTAGTTGTTGCTAAGTAGTGTTTACACTAGTCAAGGACTTTTCAGCTTCCCATGCTCTGCCAGGTGCACAAGAAGCTGGGAGGAAGCATAGCCAGGACAGCTRACCCAACTGGCCAATGGGGTATTCCATACCATRTGATGTCATGCTCAGTATATAAAGCTGGGGAAAGAAGAAGGAAGGGGGGACGTTCGGAGTGATGGCGTTTGTCTTCCCAAGTAACCGTTACGCGTGATGGAGCCCTGCTTTCCTGGAGATGGCTGAACACCTGCCTGCYGATGGGAAGSAGTGAATGAATTCCTTGTTTTGCTTTGCTTGTGCGTGCGGCTTTTGCTTTCCCTATTAAACTGTCTTTATCTCAACCCATGAGTTTTCCCACTTTTACCCTTCTGATTCTCTCCCCCATCCCACTGCGGGGGGAGTGAGTGAGCGGCTGTGTGGTGCTTAATTGCTAGCTGGGGTTAAACCATGACAATTATGAATTTACATCTTTAGATTCACCTCCCATGTGAATTGTTTGTAGTGTCAGTGCTTGCATTGCAACTTTTCTCTCCTYTGGGGCAGGAATAGGAACTCCTACCTATTTCTATAACCACTTACTTCTACAAAACTCATAAAAATGTAGCACCTTATCAAATGGAGTTAAAATTGCATAACATATTTGAAATTATTATGGTGAGAATGACAGATACATCTACATAGATGTGTGACAACATATACATACATAGATGATCACAGAGCACTATCATGTGAACTTCACATCCTTGGAAAACCAGATAAATTACAGTGTTTCAGGCTGAAGAAAATAATTATGTTTGTCTTTTGTTGATCTGAAAGGTTGAGAGTTCGAGTTGTTTAAAGAGCATCAGTAAGATTGTAATAAATCAAGAATTCTGGAAATTAACTAGATGTTCTAACATTTTCAGGCTTTTTTTCTCCCAAAGTATTTGCAAGACTACCTTGGTATCGCCAACTTTGTGGTTCTGAGCCCATTCCAAAACTTCAGTGGAAAAATTACATCTAAATCTCAAAAAAAAACCCAAACCCTCCCCAAAAAAGAACAAAAGAACCTCAACTATGGATGCAGGTTTCTAGATAGTTCTTCCTCTCTCCCATGCCATGTTGGAGCAGTTGGAGTCTCTGGGYGATCAGGATGCCTTCCCGTCATAGAGATTTCATACAAGGGCATGCTGCAGGGTCCCTATGTCCTCTTAAACAGATGGACAAGGCAGCATCATTTCTGGAAAAAGGATCTTCTCCATTTCCCTTCCTTACCTTTCCCCAAGTGAGTGTGGAGAAAAACACAGCATCTGTGGGAATTTGTGCCTGATAGCTGTGTGACCCGTTGAAACTGTTAGAGAGATCCTAGAAATTATTCTTCCTGTGAGAGCCAGATTGGACAGGGAAAGACGGAAAGGCATTGCAGAAGATGAGGGTGGAAAAGGGTGACTTTTAAGCCCCTGTTATCCATCTCAGGCTGCCTCCCTCCCTCCCTCTCTCCTCAATGCAAAACATGATCAACCAACTGGCACTTTAGCTTGCAAACAGAGAGCAGCAGTTTTCTCTTGTGTGTACTGTTTCAGGTTTCAGCAGTGCTTGAGTAGAGTTGCTTTTAAATGTTTATATTTTATTCAGAAAGTTTAATTGGGAGTTTTTTCCTATCCTGCTGAAGCTATGGATAGGAAAAGTGAAAAATTGCTAGCAAACTACCACTGGMGAGTAATTTTTAAAGCATGAGGCAGCACAAATTCTCTTTAGAGGACCTGCAGTCAAGGACCATGGTGAATGGACAGTGAAGTCATTTTTTCATTGCACTTGTATCACAACAGTGTCAGAGACAAGGGATCCCTGATCTCATGTCCCTTTTTTTTCTATGTAGTTTAATCAGGTAATATCACTCCTTTTATGTTTTGAAGAGTAAAGAACTAATTAATGACACTATAGTGTGTATTGTAATGTGGGTGTTTTGGGCAGGTCTATCCCAACATGGGTCTTTGTAAAGCGTGTGTGATGCTGCAAGTGACACGCCTGAGATGCCTGCTCATGCTTCTTCAATGGCTTAAACACAGCTGTGGCATCCCACTTCATTTCTTCTCCTTTCTGCTTCCCTCTTCCTCACTGCCTGGCAAAATTCCTCATTGAAGACACTGTATCCGCTGTTTCTGGTATCTGGTGCTGCAGATGGGTGTTACTCTGCCAAACTTGCTTGTTACACTGAACTATATAACAAAAGTGCTTTCTTCCTTTGAGCTATGTCTCAAACCAAAGAGGCTTAAAGAAAGGAGTTAGAGATAGGATCAAATGAGAAACTGCGGAGATAGCAAGGATATTTCAGTGACAACTGGGCCCCTTCATTGGGTGATTTGATCAGGTGCATTTCTGGGGAAAAAAAAAAATCGTAATATGCCACTCTGCTTGTACCTATTCCTATATACTTTACCATCAAAATGGTGGTTGTGTGCTGAAGACATGTGTTTTCATGAGAGTCTAGAGGAGACGGTTTCTCATGCAGGTTAGCACAAGATCCTTCTGCAGAAGCAACAGCTACAGAAATTAAGTAGGTCCCCAGTGAGTCTACCTGGCTCATCCTCATGAGTAACTTGGGATCCTATCATGAAATACACTTCCACTAAGGTCAATAGACGGTATAGTTACTTCCAAGAAGTAATTTCAATTCTTCTACTGTTTTGGTGCTTTCTGTTAACTCCTCTTCTAGAATTTCTTGTGAGAGATCAAGCTATCGCAGGAGCATTGAAACCAAGGGGTTGATCTGGATACTAACCCAAAATACAGCTCTTTGTATTAAAACTTATACTGACTTACAGGGAAGGTCTTAGAGGAAAAAGAAAGAAGCATGAATCCATTTGCAAAGTTGCTATGCTACATAGCCAGTTTCTTCTAACTACTGTTGATCTCAAAAGGTGGAGACATGGGAAACTTTTTCTTAGATCAATAGGTCAGTAGTTTTCTGTGGAGTCGGTGAAAGACATGATGTTGGCATGTAGCCATTTTAGGTTATGGGAAAGATGAATGGGCTTTGCAAGCTCTTATTAGTGGTGCTGTCTGCATATATACTTTAACATACTGCCACTTAGTGATAGGAATGCAGTACGGCAAGAGAAGCTGCACTTCGCTTCCATGAAGGAGTAGACGTCTGCCCTAAAACAGCTCGTTTATTTTCACTCTGTTAGGTGTGTCGGGGGGAGGGGAGAGTGTTGGTTTGGTTTCGCCTGGGTTTGGTTTGGTTTTTACGTAAATAGTTTGATGATAGTCTTTTGTTTCCAGTCATCAGAGGTTATGAGGCTATTAGTAGTTGAAGTCAACCTGCCTCTTAGATTAAAGCCTTTTACTTGTATATTTACATATTCTATTCACCGTTTCAGACATCTTTCTCTCATGTGTTGCCTGCGGCCCATCTTGTGTTTAAAGTTGATTGTGGGCCTGATGTCTAGAGAGAGAGRTTGTGTGAGTCTTACTGAATCCAGTGAAAACTAGCCTCAGAAATAGGGCAGAAGAATTGAGCTTCTATATTTTGTCTTGGTCCTATCTTGACTCCCAAGCTATGGTCTCTGGGTTTTACCCTGTGTGAGTTTTCCAAGAGCATAAAAATCCCTTGTAGGAGGGACTGCTACTGATGTAGGATTTCCTGTTTGTTGTTATTGTTCTGAGCATGAGATAAAAAGACTCATCTCGGTTTACTCAAATAAAAGTAATATTCCCTGCTGTAGGATTTATTTTCATTATGAAAACATAGGACTAATAGGGTCTTCCTGATTTTTCAGTCCGGTTCAATAGTACCAAGGGTGACAGGGTAGCACACGCTGTCGCTGTCATGAATTTGACAAGTTCCACATTAAAACTGTTCCTTGGGGGGGGGGGTGCCCCCATTTTTCATGTGGGAAAGATTTCTTTTTGCTGCTGTAATGTATAGAAGAAACTATTGTAATCTCTTGTGTACATTTATTATGAGCTAAACTTATTTTATGACAAGGCTGATGCTTAGTTCTTTTTTTTTCCTCCAGAAGTTACCCTGATATACAATTCTAGGAGGCAGTGTTATCCTGTTTTAGTCCTCGCTTTAGTCTTCTAATTTCCATTCTAAATATAAGCTTAGACCCTGTCTTTTTGTCTCTCATATTATGATAGAACAGTAAAGATGCAGGATCTTTTCCTTATCATTTAGACAGAAGGAGGTTGATTTGGAAAGAGAGATTGCTACCACTACAAGTTACATTTATGTTGTCTCGCTGGTGAATAAAATGAGATAGGCAGCAAATTTTTGGGCAAGTCCTTCTATCGCTTTGATAAGTTTTAGAAATGATAATAGTTAAAAGATTTCTTCTCCTGGTGATTGCTTTGTACTTTCCCACCATTCGCAGTAATAATTGCAAAAACAAGTGGTGGAGTGTGAGGTTTTAACCCATACTTTATGGGTCACAAATGGGCTCTAAAAACATTGCAGTCTTGCAATTTCATCTAGAGATAATTATTAGATAATGCCAGTAGKAAATTATTTGCTCATATACTTCCTMATATTCACTACTCACAGGTAATTATTCCACCATTTTAAAGAGAAAGTACATTTGAGACTATCTGCTAGCACTTTTAAGAATAGTACACACAATGAGCAAACCATTGCCCCAGCATTTGAGCATACTCGAAGTAGCCATATCATTACACAAGCTGGACTAGAATCAGGTACGCCACTGTCAACCCAGACCAAGAGTCCTGGAGTTACTGACCTGTATGGAGTTGCCTCCTCATCCCTGATGGATCTCAGTAGAATTGCTCTTGGTTCACACGGGTGTAAGAGAGGCCAGAACCTTCCTTTTTTTGTATCATGTCCTAAATGCACCTAAATGTCTCCATCAAATACATGGGAAGTTTTTGGTTCAGAAAACCTGTTTTGGTTCAGTTGTCTTGTTCAGACGACTCCTACCCAGTATGGTAAGAACTCACGTAAGACTTTTCTGTCTTGAAGTAGAACTCAAAGGCTGAAAGAGAGGCCATGAAACCATTTTGACAGCACAAGCACAAAGGGTTTAAACTTCCCATTTCCGGGATAATATTGTAAAAATAAGGAGGATTATCTACTTGCTTTTTTAGAAAAGCTAACTCAGTTGGTGATGGCTGGCATTAACCATTCTACTGCAGAATAATCAACCACATCATCGCCTGTAACTTACGTGCAGAGTAGACTGTGCACTATATTTCTAATCAAATCCATATTCTATTTGCTTGCCCATTCCAGAGACCTCAAAACCACTTTTTCTGTTTTAAATTATAACCAATTCAGGCAACCCAGATGATTGTTTCCACACTACGACAGACGTGGCTGCCTCCCGCAAAACAGTTCTCCTATGGTCAAGTAATTTAAATGATAAATTTAATGGTAACTTAGATTAATCCAAAACACACTCTTTACCTCCAAGAAAGCAAGATTGGAAAGAAAAATGTGTTGACAGCATTTTCACTACTAATGTATTGTGCTGAAAGCTCTGCATGAAGTTGGTTCTGCCACTGACAAAATCACTTAGAAATAATCAACAAAAGTGCCAGGGTAGCCTGGACTGAAGCATTCAATATCTCTGTGAGTGAAGGTCTTCTGCAGAAGTCTTTACAATGTCTTTTAGTAATGGCATCCAGACTCCCTTTCTACGCAAACTTCTTTCTGTAAATAAAACTACCGCATGATGCCTCACATGTTTTTGTGTTAGGATCTGGAACCCCTCCAAAATCCAAAAAAATCCTTTAAAAATTCTATTACATTGTGTAAAGCCTCAGAAGAAAAAAAACCCACCTGCTTCAATTCTGTCTACTGGTAACAATGGCTGAGTCACACTAATAAAACTATATTCAGTCCACAAAACTGGGACTTAAGGAGTTCCCCTCTACTGAAACCAGTAGAGTTTAGTTCCCAGTTCAGTGTGTTGGGAGTGCACTTTCCATTACTGGAGACCTGAAGAAAAGGAAATAAGACCCAAATCCAGGGTAACTCTGTATTGGTATCACCTTTTTGGTTTGAATTCCCCCTTTCTCACAAGACTCACTGATTGAGCAGATGTCCCTTACTAAAACCGCTGCTGGCAGATGGAGGGGACTTGTCAGAGCTGTGCCTACAAGCTCACAAGGCATGCTGGCACAGCATCTGTGTTAGCTAATGCCATCAGCATCTCTTTCATGAGTACTTAAGTCATCCCAAATTTTTTAAAAGACTTGTCATTGTTTCTCAAGTAGATAAAAGCTTTATTACATTTCAGGCTACCGATGCTGCCTTCTTCATGAGTTAGGTGATGTTAAACACCACTAAAAATTGATAAGGAATCAAATCGCTGCTTAATTTACAAAATAACAGCCAACTGACACCACATTAAAAGGCTGATCAGCCTTCAAAATTATTGCAGTGTGTTTATTTTTTAGATCATTTTTAGTCTTTGAAATGTCAAACGCAGTGATCCATCTGAGCTGCAAATGTGGATGAACGTACACAGGAATGTCATCCGCTTGGAGAATAGTTGAAAGCAATGGCACATGGATTCATTACAGAACTTATACCTGTTCTGCATAAAATTCATGAAGAACAATGTAACCAGCCAGCCTCCGTTCTGCTACTTAATCAGTTTAACTTTTGAGAAGGATAACCCCCTTTTATCTAGCATGCCATTCAGGCATGCAGGAAAGCCAGGGTCACTGTACCTGCCCCCTCCTGCCCCTTCTGTTGCTGAAACTCATGAACCTACAGCCCCTGATCACACATTTCTGATGCAACTCTGAAGCTACATATGGTGATACACTTTTAAAGCAAGAGCCTAAAGCAAATCTCCTCAAGCCATATTCAGGCTTCACAAAAGAGCTGAGCTGCTGCAGCCAGAGGTCTCTATAAATAGGGCACACATACTCATCAATTCTCTGTACAAAGGTAGCTAGGAAACTAATGAATTTCAGGAATACGCAGCCCAGCTTATGGGCTATGTAGAAACTGTTACTTCTTGTGAATTGCAATGGCATTACATGAGAGTTTCCACTGACTTTGCAATTTCTGGAAAGGAATTTCTTGAACGGCCCTGGTTGTTACTGGTTTTATTGCAGAGGCTCATGCTGTACAGTACTAAACAGCTGAGCTCCTTGACCCCAAGTGAGTGCTGAACAGTGCATGGGAGAAAACAGAGCTAAAATTATACTGGAGTACAACAGTGGAAGAGTGGAGTACTTAAAAGTCCTACCAGAGCTGAAACTCTCAGTATGGATGACATCTGGARAAGGTTGCGAAAATGTTTCACTCTGTTACTGTAAACAGTGGGTGCCAACAAAAGAAGAAAACAAGGAAAAGGGTGGTTTTATTTCGAATAATTTGATTTTTTAAATAGTTTTCTGTTGACTTGGGCAAAAATGATTAATTATAAAYTCACACTTGACATAGCCTGGTGTGTGGTGAATTTTATATATATGACTTCATCTACATTGTAAGGATAGGGTGGAAATTTTTTTCCACAGTTGAATGTCTTGGTGCACTGTGGTTTCATTGAATAAAGTGGTGTAGAAATAATTCATAACAATGTCAACTATTTTATTTCATGGAAAACCAGATCCTCTTTATCTCTGGTATCCCATTTAAACACCTTGCTGTTACAGATGGTTTAGGGAATTTTAAAATGATGTAATACAAAATACAATTTGTTTCTCTCAAGCTAATCTGAAGAACTACATTTTTGATCAGTCACACAGAGAACAGGTAGAGAATTAATTTTAATAAACAATTTCTAAAAACCATGCAAGCAAGACTAGAATTATGTACATTTTACAAATACATTAACGACAAAAAGAGAGCCAAGGAGAACCTCCATCCTCTATTGGATGCMRGGGGGAACGTTGTCACCGAGGATGAGGAAAAGGCTGAGGTACTTAATGCCTTCTTCGCCTCAGTCTTCAACAGTCAGACCAGCCACCCTCAGGGTATTCAGCCCCCTGAGCTGGAAGACGGGGACGGTGAGCGGGATAAACCCCCCATAATCCAGGAGGAAGCGGTGAACGACCTG